>QTSX02003570.1:37531-564146 GCA_014839935.2 Entomophthora muscae
TTTTCCTGACCCATCTTGATTTATTACTATGACACTATTAATATAACCAAAATATTCACTACTTCTTCTGCCATAATAACCCTTTACTAACTTAATGACCTAAGCTTTTTGAAATTCCTACTAGTAAAAAGCTGATTAAAACTAGAGATAACATCTTGTCAGGAATATTAATGACAGCCCTTGGGTCAGGGTAAACTTTTGTCTGCAATTGAGCTCAAAGAACAAAATAAAAAATTGCAGCAGTTCCCCCTGATTGGGGAAACTGCTGCAAAACGCCAGGCCAAAAGTTCACAAATTAAAAAATGTAATTTTGAGAAAGACAGGTTTTATACCTGGCCGCCAGCTGTCTGCAGGTTGCACGCTGAGCCTGGCAGCTTGCCCACGCGCGCCAGCTGCCAGCCCCTAGCCAGCCAGCCGGAAGGGCTGCCCACCCCTGCTGGATAGGGAAATTGCTCAATGGGGAAACCCAAAAGGCGATTTCCCCAAACCCAAAAGGAGGGGGAACTGCTGCCCAAATTTGCAATCAACCAAATTTGGGAGGGGCTGACAAGCTGCTCAACCCAACTATTCCTGCATTAACTGCAGAAGTCAAATTTGGATGCATGAAAGCATCCAATGATACACCAAACCAATGCAAGCCCAGAAGTGATAATTAATTGCCTGCACACCACTTCCAATTCCCTCCCAAAAGGGAATTCCAGACAACACCAAGTGTTTGGGGTTTCCTTTTCAGTATTTTACACTCATCTTGTCCCAAGGATGCTAGTATATAATAAATCCCCAATCACTTGATGGTAGTTTGTGCTATCATTGAGTGAAATTACCTCAATAAAAACATCACATAAATCAATTCAAAGACTTTACCTACCAGAAGTTAAAAACAAGACACTAAGCTTTGTCTGCCTTTCCCCAGGATCAGAAGATGAATCATCTAATCTTCTCAGCTGTTCTCACAGCCTGCCTAGGGATTGAGGGCTACCAATATAATCACCAGCATGGGCCATTCAACAAACCACCTGGCAAGTATTTCTACAAGAAGCCGGCGCAGCTAAACTCCTCCAAGCAGTACTCCTGGCCCACGCTGGTATTGCCCCACTCCACCCAGTCTGTAGCCATATACACCTGTATATACTATGTACTCACATATTTTGCCAGTAATTTCAGACGCTATAACGTTCACACCAAGGTCTTTTGATGGATGATGACAATCTATCCAATTGTGATGGCACTCACAGGCTTCCAAGTCATCAACTTGGTTCCTTATTTTGCTAAAATACTCCCCCAATTGTTGGGTCTTTACACATCTCCTCTATTCCAAAGTTATAACTTATTAAAGTCTATTATGACCAAATTTTTCACCAAATATGAAATTTTAATTACCTTACCCTTGCGCCACATCTCATTTTCAACAAAACACTCCAATCCCTGAAACAAGCTTATTGTTAACTCCATGCCAAGGCTTTAATTAATCTTACCAGTTAACTAACCATTTTCTGCAACATTGAGTCTCAATTCCTGCTTTGATAAAGGTATCAGGAAACCAACCCTGAGCTTCTGGCTTGCTAGCTTCTGGGAGCTGGCAGGTTACAGACTGAGTGTGCATAGCCCACCAAAGGATTGGTGCTGACTTAATGAGGTAGGACATTGATTTGCCCACCCAGGACCACAGGCTGGAATTTGGGACAATAGTGTCTATTAGCCCAGTGAGAATAATATACACTATCCCAAATAGCTTGTCAGTGTGGTTCAGGGGAAGCTCAGCGGCAGATGCAGGCATTGGTTTGGGGGTGACAGGCGGTTTCATGTCTAATTGGTAGGCAAGGAGGAAGTTGTATGCATCTCTGAACAGGCAGGGCTTGATAATGTGCCAAGGGCCCTTCCTGTTGATCTGGTTAACTCTTTAGATCAGGCCAAGAGATTATGTGCTAATATATTGTCAGATGTGAATTCTCTATGTTCAGGCTTCAAGGATTATTCAGCAAAATAGACAGGACCAAATGGAGCACCTGGCAGACAATAAGTAGCTGGCAGAGCGGCAGGAGGATCAGAATTTTTTTGCTTAACTGGTAGATGACTAGGATAAAATATGGGCATATTTGGGACAACCAATATATCATACCTTTATTTAAAAATTATAGTGGGAATTGATCTTGACCCAGCAGGTACTTATACTGCACTGTCAGGCCTCATTTTCTGGTCAAGTTTCTTGAGCTTGGGCAGGCTGGCGTTGGGAATCTTGGGTAGTGGGTGAAATTTGGCACAGGCAGGTTGCCATTGGCTACAACTGAAAAATAGGGCTTCAACCCCTTCTTTTGAAAGCTTAGAAATTGAAATTGGACAGGTGTTCAGGTCCAGGTCTACTTCCTGAACTTTGAGAAAATTTGGGGGTGACTTTCATTGGTGAACTTGCTTATTTCATCAAGAAAACTGCTGGTGTCAAGTGTTGGTACCTTGAGGAAACTCCTGGCATCAGGCATGGCAAATTTGATTGAAAAACTCTGTGGTGCAGGAAAATATTTGGATCCTGCCAGGTTGGCATTGAATTTACTAGTATTAGAGTTATGTAAATGAGGTCCAAGCTCAAATAGAAGTTGTGGGGATAAATTTCCCAGACTAAAATAAGAACTGAGAATAAAGATGTGCACTGAAACTTTAAACCTAAAAATCTACAAAGGAAAGAAATAAAACGTGAAACAAAGATGATTAACAACACAGAAAACAGGAGGTGTAAATGGACCACCAAAAAGAAATGGTTTCTAGATAAGGGGTACAAAACCTGCTGGTCCTGTGTAGAGACTTTTCTCAACCATGTCAAGATGGCAGAGGACATGGTCTGAGAAGGGGGTTTTTTTGACCCCAGGGTAGCTTTCATCTATTGGGGAATGACTTTATTGATAGTAGGTAAAACTATCTGAAAACAAGTTTTCAGAGGGAAAATGGGGGGCTATAACTGGGAGAGAAAAACTCAAATCTTATTGGTCAGCTGGAAATATTTTCACCTCTTGGTTGAAGACTTCTATCAAAGCGTTGATGATGTCATAATTTGATATTTTTGGGCAATTGGCCAGTTGACTGCCAAGTGCCACTGTGTAGTGATATTTTGTAATCTTCAACACATAATTATTTGGACAAAATTCAGGGAGATGTAGGTTAGTTCCTTCACCATCAACAGGGGCAGCTTTGACTCATTTTTTGTCAATGACTAAATTTAAATCATCCAATACTTTCAAGGGTTTCACTGCTTTCCTGTTCCCATTCTTTTTCTTCAGGCAATCTATCCCAGGAAAAAATGACACTACTGTGACAAATAGCAGGCAAATTGTCAATTGATTGTGGGCTGCCAAGCTCCTAGTCTTCTGAACTGGAAGGTTGCAAAGGTTTTTGTATGGGGTTTGACTAAGGCCCCATACCTTGGGGTTTTGGGTATGGAGAAATTTTTCATTCCTGACATAAAGCCACCTTAAACTTTATTAATTGGTTTGGCCTAAATAATTCCAGGGATTCAACCTTATTTGTATAGATACCTGGGTCTCCCTAAGAATTTCTATTTAGAGAAATTCTAAGTCCTATCTCTATAAATACTAAGATCTAACCCATAATTTTAAAAATTAAAAATAATTTTATTAAACCAAACACCCAAGGTAACTGCTTTATAGCCAAACCTCTTCACTTGAAGGGTGGCACAACTAATTTGCCCACCTGGTTAAGCTAAAAATCCCAGGCTCAATATTATTGTCAATAAGCTGAGAATCTTGCATAAAAATGGGGATAAGCTTTACACCCAATCCATCAAGAACAAGTCTGTTGTCTATAAGCATGCTGACCTTCAAGGCAAGTGTATAAATGTCACTAAAGATGCTTTAGCCTACTACTTCAAAGAAGGCTACTTTGCTTATCTCAAAGGCATTACCAAAGCTCTTGGGGCCAAAGCCTGATATATTATTCTTTTCAATAAATGATTTCACTTCCAAATATTTAGATTTGCAACTGAACCAATTAGAGTTCAGTATTTTATTGGGGAAGACAACAGTCCAATAAGAAATGACAAAATAATAAGAATAAGGTATTGTTTATTGTAGAATATTGCAATTAATATACAATATGGGGAAAGCCACAAGGCCACAAGGAGATGGCATAGTGGCATGTTCCATGTAAGGTTCAAAGCTGAGGAATAACTTGTGTGGGGATTAACAGGTCAAATTGGTAGCGCTCCTAATTAGGATGAAGTATCTGTCATTTGATATTACCATCAGATTGGTCCATGTCATTAGATACGTCAAGGGGTGACTCATCAAGCGCCCCCCTGTGTATTGTAAGATACATTATCAGGCGAGTCTGGAAACTTGGTTGCAACACCCCCCTTGCCCCCTGCTTGTTGTCAGACACCAAGACCGGATTCTGCAGAAGGTCTGGGAAGGTCCACACAAACAGCCTTTGTGTGGGGATGGCGCAGCAGGGGCACAAGCAATCATGGTGGAGCTTCTTGGTATTCCCTTGGGCATCTTTGAGTTGATAGGTGTGATTGTCATAGACCAGAGCTATCTTGAAGGGCCCCTGGTGGTTGGGCTCTAATTTGGCTGAATTGTGGTTGAGGGTGTAGACAGGGTCTCCTACATTGTATCTGGCCTCAAGGTGCCTTGTCTCTCTCTCTATTTGCTTGTGTTTAATATCCTGGGCTTTGGCGCACCACTGGCTCAGGGAAGGAGTAGTCAACAGTGGGGTTTCCTGGGAACTGTGGATCACAATTTCCCTTTTTCTACCCCCTCCAGACTATAGGGCGTTCCAAAGGCCAGTGTACTGGGGCTGAACCTGATGCCCCTGTTGACCCTTGCTTGTAAGATGAGTAGGGTGGTGGGCAAGTATTCAGTCCATGCGGTATTAGGATGTTCCTATGAGAGTTTGGCAATCAGTTGGACCAGTGAACCATTCAGCTGCTCCACGCGTCCATTGGCTTGCAGATGGTATGGAGTTGTGACTACTTGTTGAAGGACATTCTTGGCTCAGTACGCCTTCATGACATGCCCAACAAGCTCAAGGCCACCATCTGTGATGAGGCGTTTATGCTGCCCAAAGAGGGCCAAAATTTCCTTTTCAATAAAACAGGTGATGGTGGTGATAATGTGATTAGTGGTTGCCCATACTACTGGCCAACAGGTGAAGTAGTCAATGGCTGTGATGATGTACTTCTTCCCAAGTCTGTCTTTGGGTAGAGGTCCAACAATGTTGATGGCCCACTGCTTGAAGGGTTCCATGGCCATAATGGGCAGGACAGACTTGAGGGTGCAGGTTTAGACTATTAATTTTGCACAACACACATGTTTTGAGTAGATACAAAATTTCTTGATGCATACACAGCCACCAAACCTTATGTTTCATGATTTGAAGAGATTACATCCTCTGATATGACCCAAGGTACAGTGGTAGTGTAGTATGGTGTTGCCCTGTTGCGTGGTGAGGATATAGGGCGTCTTTTCACCTGTCTTTGCCCGGCAGCAGACATTGCCAGCATTGATGGTGAACTAACTTTCATTATCCTTTAGCTTTGAGATGGTTACCAAGTTAAGGCCTTTGTAACGTGTTGCCTCAGGGCGGAGGTAAAGCATTGGCCAATCTTTATACAAGCCATTGTCCCCGGTGATGAATGCTATGTAGTGCCTAGAGAGAGCGTCTGCCATGACAAGCTATTTGCCAGGCTTGTACTCAATGTGCAGCTGGTAGGGGGATAGACACTCAACCCAGCCGGCTTGACGGTGTGTCAAGTGGGACTATGTGTTGAAGTACTGGAGCAACTTGTGATCTGTCAGGACGTGGGATGGAAAGGTGGCCCCTTTCAGGTAACAGCGCCACTTCTTGATGCAGTGCACAATTGCCGCTAACTCTTTGTCATATATTGGGTAACTGTCACAGTAGGCTCCATCATGCCAGGAATTATCTGGCCAAGTAGAAAGGCTCAAAAAGCCAGAAACTCTTTACCAAATTTGACTGAATTAACAGATTTAAATCAAACAGTCAATCAAAAATGGGTTACAGCTGCTCCAGTCTGCCAGCTGGAACCAATTCCTCCTTGCAAATTGATGTTGATAAATTGATGTAATTTGAGGGTCACCTGATATGAGCTTACTGATTAGCATGTTTGTCAGAAATTGGCCACCCAAGGGTTCTTTGCAACCTGGATCTGATACTTACTTGATAATGTGAGAGGAATAGGAGCCCAGGATCCAGGTGTTATTGCTTAGTCAATTTTTGATATATATTAAATAATTTTCACTGTTTCAACTCTAAGAGTTGAGTCCTTCCAAAAATTTACTCAATAAAAATCAAAATATCCCTTGGTCTAATTTACTTTTGAAAATGCATCCTGTAGTTGGATTGTTGCGCTACATTCCCTACAATCTGATTCTTAGCCAGATCATTACTGGAAGATGGGGCCCTGAAGTTGTAACTTTGTTGTTGGCACCTGCCAATGTTAATTCAATGCCTGCCAATCTTGGAGTGGCCCCCCTGTCTTTGAACCTGAAAATTGTGTTGTATCTCAATGTCCTTAATTTTATTCTGAAGATACTCTGATGCTTTCACAGGCTATTTATCTTGGACTACTTTGGTTGGTATTAATTATTTTACTTAATTCTAGTATCTCATTTGGAAATTTTATAAAACAGTATTGGAAGCAGTGTTGGTGGTTAATCATTAACTCTATGTGGATTTGGGTGGTAATTCCCCACCACTTAGAGACAGCTTCTTACTATCCCAAGATTTCTGTCACATTACTCAACTTTTCTATGTCTGAGTTTTTAGAAGAAGTTTGTCATGAATTTGTGTTTCTTTTCTCCTGCTCTGTTGAGATATCTGTGTTTACCATGTTTATTTGTATCAGATATTTTCTGAGTTTTCAGCTTGGGCTTTTCTTTAATTTGTGGTTTCCATCTCTGGTTGCAGTTGTTGAGACTGGATCTTCTGTTTCCTATTTCTGCTGCACCATGTCATTTTGGCGTCCATATTATTTTCCTGCTCCACCTACTGATGAAATTTTGCTGAAGTTTTGTCAGCTTTATAATTCTATTCTGATTCAAGCCTTAGTCACAAATCCTAAATTTACCATGTGATGAAAAAGGTTTCTGAGGATGCCTGTGAATGGTTGTTGTCTGCAGTGGAGCACAATCTACATGTTTTAACTGAAAGTGCATCTCTGTACCCTTTGTTAAAAAAATTGTGTGTATCTATTGAGGAGCTCAATGTATATCATAATTTGTACGCCTTCCAACAGGGTACTACTCTGCTTTTGATATTCCTTCCTCAGTTTCTTGCCTACTGCTGTACAATTGATGTTCCTGAGGTGAATAAACTCTCAGCATTGTGGTTAGAAGTTGACCAGACTGCCCAAGATCTGGCAGTTTGGGATTCTTTGTTAACCACAACTGACGCCCTGGTAAGCCAAATTCTTTCTCTGGTCTCAAATCTGCTGGTTACCAAAAAAGGTTCAATGGAAGTCAAAGTCAAAACTGCTGCGTGCTCTTGGTTTTCTGGGACTTGTTCCACAGTGGTGTCCTCCAGCCAGAGTCAGGATAGTTCTCCCTGTGATTCTTATCAGTTGCAATTGGCAATTTTGAACAAACCTGTTGAGGTGAATGAAGCGCTAGTGGTGTCTGCCCCTGAGAGTTCATTGGCTATGCTTTAGCACGTTGTGCCTGCAAAGCCTTCAGCAGTCAAGTCTAAAGAGTTGCCCCTTATTCCCATTGATTGTGATCATCCTGTCCTTCTTGCTGCTGTCCAGTAAATGATTGAGCGGTATTTCTAGGAGCATCCTGCCTCCTTAGCTGCTGTCTGTACTACCAAAGAGAAGCAAGATCCTGCCAAGATTGCAACATTTGGGTCATTATTTGTTAGATTAATCTGTTTCCTATTAACTGTGCTACTTAACACTTTAAAATTTTGTTTTAATTTTCTTATCAATAAATTTAAATAATTATAACATTTTATCAAAATAAATCTTATTTAATCCTTATAACATAAAAACCTATATTAAATTAATCATTTTCTACTTACAGCTAAATTAAACTGTATTAAAAGCTAGTGACAATCTTAATTCATATACCATTTTTCTTGAAAGCTTATTAGTAAAAAATGACATCATTCTAAAAAGAGAAACATAAAAATACAATAAAACTGATACAATGCTTTTTGTTGGAAATTAAATTGTTGCCTAAAATCTTAGCTTTTTTAAAAATATTTAATTTAAAATATAATAATTTTTGAATCCCTCTTTTTAAAAAGAGGGCAGACAGCTTTTTAAATATTTAATAAATAAATATTAAATAATTTTGGATTTGTTTTATAAAAAATCTAGTAAAAAGTTAAAAAACTAAAACTAAAATTAAAACTAAACTTTTATTGAAATTTCAGTGATCTCATTTAGCATAAGTAATTTATTCTTAAGTTAGATTTTATAGAAAATATATAATAAGAACTTATAAGAGAGTAAAAGTTTTTCTTTTCAAATTCTTAAGTATTTAATATTAATAAAATGGCTTTATACAACTATTTAATAAAATTATATTTTTATACTGTATGCTAGAGATAATGTGTATAAAAAATTCAAACATAAAAAAGAATGTATCAAAATCTTGCTTTATTTAATTAAATTTTATAAAGGTTGAAATTTATTTAAACTAAATAAAAAATGATCTTAGTCATTGTATCTATAAAAATAAGATACAACTTTAATTATACAAGCAAATATTTATATGTGATTAAAAATAACATTTTTGTTTTGATAGATTTAAGATATATAAAGTTTATTTTTTAAGAACTGTTAAAAGTTATAATAAACTTAAGTTTATTTAAACAAAAAAATTTTGAGTTGGTTACTAGAAGTAAGCTAAATAATAATTTATACTTTAAATTTAGTTTACTGATTAAAATATCATACTTTAAGAGTTAATTAGCATATTTTATTTCAAATAATAATTTTATAAGCTTACATTCAAAGCCGCTTCAAGATACTAAATTGGATTAAAATATAACGTTACAGCACAAATCTGAAAGCTGAGATTAAGGGCTTTCTAATGATACTAGTTTGAGTGAGATTGAAGTACTATTTGCCGAGATATCAACAGTTAACCAGAATATAAAAAGGGGTAAATAAACAATGATATCAGACTCCAGGGGTGATATTGATAAATTAAGGAGACCAGTTGGGGGTCAGTTGGGGATTTATGCCTGTAGTGCAAAAGCTCAGCTAACATGGTATTTAAACAGCTCAACTTTACAGAAGTTTACTTTACAATCCACACCTTTACTCCTCTCTGATAACTGCACATCTATTTCCAAGCAAGAACTGCCTGAACCAAGCCAAGGAACCCAACCACTGTCATTATGGAACCTATCAAGTTTGCACCTCAGATGACATCCTTCTTCTCACTGGGGGCTTCTACTAAGAGAGAAAGAATCTCTATGCTCAAATAAGCATTTCTTTTTACTGCTGGCAGTGATCTTAACAGCTTTGTTGAGCATTTCTTATTAAAAACAGAGTTTGGAAAAAGTACCTTCTTATCTGTCATACAAAATTCTAAGACAGATGATTTCCTTAACAACCTAAAGGAATTGATGTCAGAGTCCCCTGCCAAGCACCTTCCTTCCCTAAGAGCATTAGTTACATCAAGCTACAGTCTGAAAGAGCTTTGGGATTGTGGATTTAAAATGACAAAAAATGAGTATTCATATTCTAAAAAAATAAAAAATTTAAAAAAGCATCATTAAATTCAAAAAATAAAAAAGGAAAAAATGATTCAGTAAAGAAAGAAAACATAAAAAATATTTTAAAACACATATTAAAAAATTTATTTCCAACCAGCCAATTCACTAAAAAATCCCCTGTATTGATTTATGAAGAATTACAAAAAGAATTAAGTGAATACTCAACTAAAATAAAATACTCATTATTGAAAACAAAAAAAGAAATTTATGAAGATATGAAAATAAAAAACAATATTTCTATTTCACTTTCCACTTTCTATAAGCTTATTCCTAATAATATAATTAAAAGCAAAAAGAAAACTGATATGTGTAACATTTGCAACTTAAAAAAAATCATTAGAAATGAAGAAAAAGGATTTGAGTATAAAGAAGTTGCCATTGCCTAAATCTATTAAAGAAAATTTGGAATCTATTGACCTACATGAAAAGTTTTATAGGCATCAAAATAAAGAATATATTAGTGATATAAATAATCTTGATAATAATTCATGTGTTGTAGTAATAGACTATAAAGAAAACTTTAAAATAGGTGGGGGTCCTATAGAGACAAATAATTGTTTTTATGAGAAAATACCTATTTCTTTATTAGGATTTGCAATTGCTTCTAAAGAAAATGAGAAAATTAAATATGAGTATCATGGCTTTTTATCTGAAATTTTATCTCATGACTCTTTGTTTTCAGGCCAGTGTTTGATAAGTCTGCTTAAAAATAATAAATTTAAGAATATTAAAAATATTAAAGTTTGGACAGATAATGGTAATCATTTCAGATCTTATGAATTCTTTTATTATCTTTTTAAAGAGGTACCTAAAATTATAAAAGGAACAATTAAGTTTAATAGATTTGTTGAGTGTCATGGCAAAAGTATTGTTGATGGTCATTTTGGTGTATTATCTAAAATATTTAAACAAAAGGAAAATGAGATGTAATATAAAAAATATAAATGATCTCAAAATGGTTTTGAGAGAGAGGAAGAAAGAAAGGGTTTATATGAGACACTTTTAAATAATTCAGATGTTTCCCAAAAAACCTTTTTTTTACATCTATGATAGAAAATCTAGGCCTAAAAAAAGCAGGCTTGAAGTCAAAGCATTTTTCTGTTAATCTTTCATATTTAATGAAAGATGGTGAGCTGTATGTTTGACCTTTGAAATTTGAGGATGTTAAGGAGTACTCCAAAATAAATTATTGTGCAAAGTTCTGCACAGATGACAGAGAAACAAAGAGAGCTGATACTACTAAAGGATTAGTAGGACATGTTCATGAAGTTGGACGCATAACAAAAACTTATATTTCACAAAGGGTAAATAGTCTTTTAAATACAACAACTTTTTTTTCTAAAAATAATTAAGAAATTAATTATATGAGCCAAAGATAGGGTAATAGCAATTATAGCTTTGGGGCTGCTATTACTCTCCCATGCAACACATATATTTGATTCTTGGTTTATTAAAATAGAAAAAAGGGTTTTTAGCAAAAATACAGTTAATAGAAATAAGATTTATTTGTATTATTTGTATATTTAACACCCTTGAACTTTTATTCAGTAAACTAAGCATTATATTAATGTTCAAAAAACATAAGTTTTTGACTTAAATGATACCAAAGAAGTTAAAAGTCTTTAAAATGCTTAAGCTGGCGCCTTGACTTAATTTAACAAATAATGTCCCATTTGATGCAAATAAATCTACTTATGGATACAGGTGCTTCCAAGAACTTCATGAGTGCTGAGACTGCAGACTTACTCCAACTCAAGTATCACCCTGGTATGCTTGTTAGGGGTGGAAACTGTCAAATGTTCCTTCTTTCCAGCTGAAGAAGCCAGTAACATTTGTAGTTTCTGATCAGTCTTTTACCGGAAAGTTCTCCATTTGCTCTTCCCTGATGTATCCTATCATTTTGGGGGTGGGTTGGTGGAGAGATCATAATGTATCAACCTTAATGAAAGAAAATGCACTACAGGTGGAACACTCTTTGGACATATTCATCTGTATTCTGCTGTTAGGTATGTCTGAATTAGAGCAGTCTCCTCAGACCATTTAATTGGTTCCTATTCCTGTCTCTGCAAGTTTGGATCTACCAGCATGTCTGCAGCCCTAGTCTGTGGCGTTCAACACCACTAGGGGCAAGGTCCTTCCCAAGCACACTTAGTTTGACTTTGACTTTAAAGTTACTGTTGATCTGATTATTATTGCTTCTTCTATTTACTGTAAATTCAGAACCTGAATGTAAAAATGCAGGATTGTCAAATCCTTGGTCAAAATTTTGAATCACTTTTGCGGGCAACTCAGCTGAGTGAAAAAGAAAATATTTAATAAAATTAACCATTTAATTTGACTTTTTTGGTTTATTTAAATTGGCAAATTTTGAATCTCTTGAGCAGATAACTCAACTAACAAAGGACAAACCCCAACAAACAAATGCGGGATACATGAATCAGAAATATGGGGTTCTTATGTATGATTTGAGATTTCCTGTATTTCAAACAAATCATAGACATCATGTGAAAATTAACAAATCTGAAATTGCAGGATTGTCAAGTTCAAGAACCAAGTTTCAAATCATAATTGTGATGAATTTGAAATAAATATAATTTATGGGTGTCTCAAAAAGGATGTTAAAGGATCTAGAGTGGATTTGTGCAAATTCTTTTAGAAATCATAGGCATTCTCAAAACTCACCCTATTCCATTTTAGGTTGGATAAAATTTAGATTGTAATATTCACAAAATTGACATATATAACAATAAAATTGACTAAAATATACATTCCTCTTCTTTGAGTTTAAAATTATAATAAAATTTTTATTATGTCTTCTTTCAACAACAACCAAGTCAACAAGCTGTTCCCTGGCCTTGACAAAATTATGCAGGGCTACACTGGGTCTCTTAACGGTGAAGCCTCTGTCTATGGCCACTCCCAACCTGCAGGCCCCTCTTCAAGCGCCACACAGGAGTCTGTGCTTTCCCCTGCAACTTCCAGCATGGCCCTGTTTGCCCACCATGCACAGGCAGCTGCCAACCCAAATCCCTTATCAGCAATGGCATCTGGAAAAAGCTTTTTAGCTATGGGGTCACCCAGAGAGCCCAGAACCCCAAAACAGCCAATCAGATGGCATTGACCAGTTTGCAAGATGGACATATCCCTCCCCCAGCCAATCAGCCTGCAAGACGCAGAAGAAAATTGATCACTCTGGACATTGTTCTCAAAATGGTTGAAAAGCAAGGCAAGCTTATGTCCCTCAGGAAAATTGCGGCCGCAATGGGTTTTGCAAAGTCAACTGTGGCTGCAACCCTGCGAGCCCACACCAACTGTGGCCCCCCACCAAGAAGACCCCAAACTGGTGCCTGTACCTTAACCAAAGGTGATACAGCCCATCCCCTTATGATGACCATTATGGAACGTGACCTGTGGATGCCTCTGGTCTAGGTACGTCTCCAGTTGGGACTCCACAGCATCTTCACCAACAAAAGAACAGTGAATTCATGGATGCACAGAGTTTTGGTTGCCGCCAGAATCCTATCCAATCAGGTTGTTAGTGGCCTCATTTTGGTGAATACCAACCCATACAATGCAACCATTATTAATTTTATTAAAGGGAGGGCAATGAGGGCCCGTAATGACGTCATCTTCCTATCATACACTAAGATCTTGGCCAGTATCCAAGACTTTGGAGAGAAGCGCATCCAATCTGACATGTACAAGTGCGGCCCAATCTTGTATTGTTTTGTCGGGGTTTTATTGGCAGTTTCCTCATTAGGCGTCAATTATTACTCAGCAATATTGAACACCGCAGATGGGTATGCCTACCAGACAGAGCTCAGGCCATGCTGGAGGAGTGGGCCACACAAAACACTGTGCACACAGTTGTATTGAGTGCAGAGATGGAGCAGCAGGAATGAGCAACCTAAGAAATCAGGGCTGTGGGCATACCTGCTGGTCCTACCCCATCAACTATGCCAGCATGCATCTTGCAGAAGTATGTCTTTACAATTTTGGTTCTGCCCTCAGGCGCTTGAAGCCTGCCACCTACAACAAACTATGCACCCAGATTGATAAGGGGTATGAGCTTTTCCCTTCTGCGTCCATCCAGGACTTATTTGATCTCATCATCTTCTATGCAAGTGATAGTGATAAGTCCAGAAAGGACCCCTGTCTCCCCCACGCCAGTCCATCTGTTTTGTCAAGCCAGTATATGTGACAGAAGAAGAATTTGAGCAATTGAAGCAAACCGCTCTTGCTGCCCCTTCCCAGGCAAAAACCCTGCCTCCTCAACCCCCCATCAAGCCACCTGCCTTCCAACCCTGACACCAAGCCACCACCCATTCTCTCCCCACTATCTCTGATGCCGCCCCTTTCACAGGCGTAGATAAAGGCGACATTCATTCTGCCCATTCCCTTCCCTTCCTGTCCTTTGATTAGTAAATAAATCTTTTCTTTATGATAACTTATTAAAATTGATATCTCTCTTTCAATTTGCAATTAATGATACTTTCTTTTTACATTATTGACATTTCCCATAATTAAAACAATGTTGCACATTTTTTGAATAGCTTAAAATTATTAGCATACATATTTTCATCATCATTAATAAATTAAAGACAATAAATGTAAATATTGGATTAAAATATTGCAATTAGACGTCAACTCTTGGTATTTTGATATTATGTGCATAACTCAATGTATTTTGTTTAATAAAATTCATTGTAAACTTGGCTTTTTTTCATTGTAATTTATCAAAATGGATTGTGTTTATATTAGAGAGCCATTAACGCTTAGTACAAATATTGATACATAGTGCATTTTAAAGCCTTTATATTTACCTATTGGTAATAATTCTATAAACTTTTCAGTTGGATTTTATGAGGTAATAATAATGCAATGTGTTAATAAATTACAGTTTACTGTCATTAATTGGCTGATTTTCTTTGCTGTGGCAATTGGGTATTTTCTGATATTTCCGCACTAGTATCCAATTGGTTGGCTTCACATCCAATTGCACAGGCAATAGGAAAACAATCCACCATCCCAAGACTGGATGTGGTCAGGGTGGCAGCTTGTTTTCCTATTACCTGTGCAATTGGATATGAAGCCAACCAATTGGATACTAGTGCGGAAATATCAGAAAATACCCAATTGCCACAGCAAAGAAAATCAGCCAATTAATGACAGTAAACTGTAATTTATTAACACATTGCATTATTATTACCTCATAAAATCCAACTGAAAAGTTTATAGAATTATTACCAATAGGTAAATATAAAGGCTGTAAAATGCACTATGTATCAATATTTGTACTAAGCGTTAATGGCTCTCTAATATAAACACAATCCATTTTGATAAATTACAATGAAAAAAGGCCAAGTTTACAATGAATTTTATTAAACAAAATACATTGAGTTATGCACATAATATCAAAATACCAAGAGTTGACGTCTAATTGCAATATTTTAATCCAATATTTACATTTATTGTCTTTAATTTATTAATGATGATGAAAATATGTATGTGCTGAACATAGTACTATAAAAGCCAGTTTTTGATGGAATTTGAACAATATGTCAACAATCTATAAATTAATCAACAAATTAGAAGCACACCTTCAAAAGGTTGTTGAGATAGAAAGAAATATCAGGGAAATAGTGACAAGGAAGCTGGGTAACAAGGGCCAGCCACTGATACAGTCAAAAGAAGATGCTCTGTATAAGTTGGGAAATATAATAGATGAAAAGAATAAAGAAAAATTACTTAATATACAGGGAACTATTTTATCAAGTCTAGAATTCAACAACACGGCCTACAATTTGTGGGAGTTCTGGCAGGGGGCCAAAAAAACAATAATAAGATCAAACTAATTGAAGGAACAGAAATTCAAAAGGAAATCAACACCAATGAAGAGGAAACCAACCAAATGGAAACATATGAAAATGAAACACAAGCAAGAAGCAGAAGTGCATCAATAAAACAGAAGCTTTATCAAATGAAAATCAAGAGGAAACACAAGTTGCAAGAAAAATAAGAAAAATTGAGCCTAAGAAAATTAATGAAGAGCATCCAACGTTATGAAGTTTGCCGATATGGTGCCTGTGGCTGAGGGGGCCACAGGGGAAACAATCAGTAAGTTTTTTATGTTTAAATTATATTTATTTTAGTCATCACCAGGGATGGGGATGAGGTTGCAGAAGTGGCAGCTTTTACGCCAAGTTGGTTTTATGGGGGTTACCAGTCACTGGTGGCCCCTATAAAACAAATAAATCAAAATCAAATAAATAAAATAATTCAGCAGAATATGCAAATGTTTTTTAATAGTGAAGCTCAAGTCAGGGAATATCAACCACCCGCGGGGTGCTTGCCATGGATAAGGGAAGCATACAAACTAGGATCAACAATCAAAATCAAAGAAATGAATGAAATTTGCGGGGATATGAAACTGAACTTCAATGAATAGATATATGAAAGCATTCAAAGGTTCCCCTTCACAAATATCAACAAATACAAAAAATTAATAAAAACTGAGTTTCAAATTGGAAATGAATATCTGAAATCTGCAATTTTTAATGAAATTTTTAAAGCTCTATCAAATAAAGTTGGGGATGCAGTCCTTGTGAATAATTTTAAGCCTTTATTGATCTTGTTTGTTGAGGCCTGGGGGCTGATACAAGTTGGGCGTCCCCCAAACCCTCTTCAAATTTAACCAAACATCCTATATTAATAGGTTAGTACAAACTTTCAAAAAATTGTGCATGTTCTCAGAAAAGTATACCTTGAAAAAAATCCACGTTGAGGTGTACCTGGGAATCCTGCTCCACTGCATATTGAAAGCCAATGTGAAAAAATTAGAAGATGCACCTATACAGATTGATTTATGCCACATAGCCCTTGACAGACAGAAGACACCACAGGGATACAAAACAGTCGAGCACGTCCTATATGACTCATTTGCAATAGTAACACTATACAGGTACTATGTGCCCCCCCAAAAAAATCTCCTAGTCAATTCTCTCACCTGATTGCCTTTTATAAGACGTTTGGCCACCACCAGGGTGCTGAGCGCCACCCCTCTAGCAATTGGCGCCAGAGTCATCCATCACTTACAGAAGAGTATGTGGTCCCAATTGAACTTATTAGCAGAAATTTTGATTTTGGGGTATAATTCCCCGGAATAATCACATTCCCCTTGCAATTTGTATTCCCCTAATAAATTATTTTCCCTTGCAACTTAAAATTTTTTTTATTTTTTATTTTAAATATTAAAATTTTAATAATAAATTTTTCACTGTTAAAATCTTTAATATTGACATATTTAATATCAAATATTTTGATATTGAATAAATCAGAATTTAATAAAATTGTTATATTTTGATTATTTAAACTTTAATATTTAACTTTTAAGATTTATAATTAATATTTTACTTTTAATTTTTTAATTTTTATTTTAAATTTTAGTATGTAAATTATAATATTAATATATCTAAGTATATTAAAAGACATTAGTTTTAGTTGCCAATACATTAAATAAAAAAGAATTAAAAATGTTTTTATTTACAGTAGTTTTAAAAGCTATGGCAAAAAGCAAAATGAACTCAGATTTAAACAAAATCCAACTAGCAGGTTAAAATATACACTCTGTTAACAGGGATTTTTGGCGTTAATAGGCAAAATGGGTCAACACAGCAAAGAAGGACTCACACGCAAAATGAAACCATTCAAAATGCAATCCAAAATACATGGATTCACAAACAAAATGATGTGGGTTGGCTTTTGGTGTACATATGTTTACTATGTGAATTGGTGACAAAATACACCCACACATGGTGTGTCAAAACTCAATCCAAAAACAAAACACAATAGGAACTCAAAAAATAAACAAAATCACTCATGCAGTTTTTGCAATGGATTGTAATCAAGAATGATACCAAGGCATCTAAAATAAGACACAAGATCTGAAACATAAATTTTAAAAATAGTGTTTTGGGTGCTTAATTTGGCAAAAAATATGAGAAAATGGGTGGAAATTATTTTGGGTATTCAAAAATGGACGTTGTAAACCAGAAATAACTAATTAAGAAATATAAAATCTATAATTGGGATATTGGGTGGGAAAAATATTAATTAAATATCCATATTCAGATAAAAGCAAAAATTAAAATTAGGGAGTAACTTAATTAAAATTTATTTAGTATTTTATTAAATTTTAAAATGGAAGGAACACAACACCAGAGTACCAATGCACCTGTTGTGCGCCACAGTTGTGGTTGCCCCTGCGGGTTAAAGAATAGACTGAGTACAACACAAGTGCCTACTCAGGAGGGAGGCAGAAGAGGATAGTTCCATAGTGACGCTGCACTGACACAGCCGGTTCAAGGAGCACAAGCTGCTAGGGTGCAGAGCATAAACCCTTGGGTCCATAAGCTGACCTGGAAGCCCACCAAGGTTACCTTCACAAAAACAGTTAGAGACAAGGAGGTAGAACTTACTTTGTATGTGTTTGATGTTGTGTACCGGCAAGAGTCAGTCCTGTCAGCCATGCTGGAGAAGGTGAAGCCTGTACTTGATACTAGCTATGAGCCATACATCAGCAATGGCAATCAGGAGGACAACAAGGAGTCCAAGTTCTTTCAAACTGATGAGGGACAACTTGTGCGCAAGAAAGTTGCAGCCTTCTACAACAAGGTGCCTATGTCCTGTGCCTTGCCCAATGCCAATGAGTCAATCCCCACCGCTAAAAAGCCCACTCAGAAGTGCATCCCCAACATCAAACGCATCATCCTGCTTAATCTAATGCGTGAATCAGGCAATTACAAGGCGGTTGCAGCCATTGTTGGGGTGGATCCCAAGTACGCCTGCAAGTTATTCAACAGATTCATCAACACTGGCCAAATCCTTGCTGTGGATAAATCCTTTTGTGTGTTGACCATGCTCACAAAGGAGCACAAATGGGCAATCTGCCAGTGGATCACCCGGGACTGCCATATTGAACTGGCAAATATTCAGGCCATGGTCAAGTCTTCTTTTGGGGTTGAGGCTTTAATTTACTTTTACTACCATCTGGTCAAGGGAATGTAATTTTCCTGGAAAAAACTTGGGGTATCCCCATACAATCAGAACAACCCAGCCAATATTGATACCCAGAGAAAATACACAGAGGCGTACACTGCCCTAAAAGCCAAGGGGACGGTCAAATTTTACTACATCAACAAATCAGCATTTGCCTTGTCAATGCACAATGAGTATGGGTATGTCCCCAGAGGCTCCAATGACGGGATGGCTTGGCGTGCTGCAGTCTGCGCCACAGCCTATTTGATGGTGGCTCTCCTTGGTCCAAAGGGGGTTGAGCTCTACCAAATGATATTGGTATCTCACAATAGCTGGACCTTCCTATCATTCCTCCAATTGGTCCAGGAGCACCTGAGGCGCACAAGCCCGGGCTTCACCAATGTAATTGTGCTGGACAATGTTGGTCTCCACAAGGTGGCAGATATTCTTGAGGAATTCCCATGATTGACACCAGCGCTGCAGTGGGCCCCCAGCAATTGGCCATGGCAAATTTGCACCTTCTCTTCCTCCCTGCCTATTTCCCTTCCTAAATCCCATTAAGGAAGTCTTTGGGTGTCTCAAGCAAGTCATCAAGCAAGGAACCCCAACTGGGACAGAGGACCTTTTTGATTTGCTGCAGACAGGGATCCATACCCTCCCAGCTGAGACTGTGGCCAAAATCTATGGCCACGCTGATTTGTTTATCCCAGTGTGCCTTGCAAATTAGCCAATCAATTAAAGGCTTAGATCATCCCACTTTTTTATATATCCTCTAATTTTCTAATCAAGATTCATTAACTAACATTTTATATTTAGATGTTTTCAAGCCCGCAATCACATTCAGCAGCACCATCAATGAAGGTTAGTAATTTATTTATTTATAATCATTTTTATTATTGCATCCAAGGGTATCCCAAACGCTTGATAATGGATTACGCAAACACATCAATATCATTTTGGCAAATAAATATAAAAAGCAAACTAAAAAAATGTAAATCATACAAATTAGAAGTAGATTTTATTGACATATATTATATGCTTTTATTAAAACCTTCCCTGGAATTTATTTTATAAGTAATTTTTGCTAAAATATTATTTTATAAAATTATTAATTATAATAAAAATAATCTAAAGGGTAAATATATTTATTGGAATAGAGGATATATTAGGAGCGCCTATAATGGGTTTGGCAGTATATACCCACCCTGCAATGGAGGTGGCGCACAACCTCCACCTCCACACTGTGGACAGTGGATACACCCTGGTTAAAATACTCCTGCCTGCTGGTGAAAGGAGAATGGTTAGGTGGGAGTGAAGCAGCAGCTTCTCAGGCGGGGCTGCAAACCCATAGATCCCAGCCAGGACCAGGGCATCCTGGATAACGTGGTCCACTGAGTCATATCTAGAGGGACCTTCTTCCTGTCCAGTGCAAGCTGGGCCTTGTTGATTCCAAGAAGGACCCCGTCTAGATCCTCTACGCTGGCGCCCATTCCAAAGTAGAATAGTAACCCCAGGTAAACAGCAAGGTGAAGCCTTTGCCCAGCAAAGGCTTCTGTAAACTTGCACAGTTTGTTGTATACTGCGCTTATTTTTTTTCTCATGTTTAGTTTTGCCAAAGGTAAGATCCATAGCTTCTGGGACCCCCGTCTCGTTGGCACTCCAGGCCAGCCCAAAGTCTGCCAGGAGGATTTTTGACTACTTTACGGCTGTTGCGTCTACAACAGCCAGTTTTGCCACCGCACACCCAAATTTGTCCAGCAGGTAAGAGATGGTATGCTCCACTGGGAAGCAAGCAGCCGCATGAGCCCAGCCCATCTCTGGTATATTCTTGAATGGTAGTGTTGCCAGGACGTCCCAAACAAGCTCAATGAAGTTTACACAGTAAACTCTACTGAGGTTAACCGGGTCCAGGCGGACCAGTTGAGCATCCCTGTAGGCAGTAACTGCCCACTTGGATGCCCCCTTGCCATGCGTCAGCCCAGCCAATACCTCCCTGGACATTGGGAATACACTGTGAATCCTATCTTCAAGCTCCCGCAAGACAGGGGGGACAGGAAAAGCTGCTTGGCCACATAAGTGGCAAAATTTGAGTAGAAGGTGGGGGGAACAAAAGGAACTAGGACCTGGCAGAGTTTGCCATCAACATCTTCTAAAAAAAGGTAAGTATTTATGAATTTTTATTAAATTTATTTTCTTATGTTACCTTCTTGGGTTTCTTCTTTGCTGGCGGCTTTGGCAGGCTTTGCCATCCTTGGCACAAGCAGCTGTGTGGGCATCTCAGTGTCCTCCTTGCGGGCCCTCTTGGCAGGTTTGAGATGACCATACATCTCAGGGTTGTCCATCCAGACAGACAGCGCAGAGAGGGCAAAGGACTTGAATTGCAAGCCTTCAACCACTGTCTTCTGAATGTTGAGTAGGTGCTCTATTTTCTTCTCAGGGGTGTCTGGTATTTTGGTCATGAGTGACTTGGTGGACACCTTTTTGATTTTTTCCCCTTCAAGGACGGCAGACTTCACTTTTTCCTTGACCTTGCGGTCAATTTCTTTGATTTTGACAATTGCCAAGTCAAGGTCTTTTAGAAGTTTTTGCAATTTGCTCATTGATTTTTTACTAACCTTTTAATATGTTTTTATAGCTCTTGCCCCAATATATTCTGTTTTATTTTGATACAATTGCCTCTTTGTTTATTCCTTTTTGTTTTCCCATATACTACATTATCCCATCTTTTTACCAATTTTGTATATGTTTTACACACATCTCAATATTTGTTGTTTGCTTTGTGTGGCATTGTTTCCTTGGTCACCATATTATTTTTGGTGCTTGACATAGCCACTTATGAAAATATTAACAACAACTTGGTGATCAACTGAATTTGAATTATAAAATTATAGTGTTAATTGTATTTAGATAAAGTTGTTACTGATCTAAATTCAAAACCTTAATGATAAACCTTAAGCCAAACAGGAGCCAAGTGATAAAGTGATTGTTGTGATATAAAGGGTCATTCAAAAATTCTTTGGTGCATGTGCGCTAATTAATATGATTGGCTGGATGTTTTGCCATTGTACACCATTGCCGCTGTGGCAAGTTGTTGATGGACTAGTGTTAACTCAGCAGCTGATTGGGCACTAGTCCACCAATAACTTGCCACAGCGGCAATGGTGTACATTGGCAAAACAACCAGCCAATCATATTAATTAGCGCACATGCATCAAAGAATTTTTGAATGACCCTTTATGTCACAACAATCACTTTATCACTTGGCTCCTGATTGGCCTAAAGCTTATCATTAAGGTTTTGAATTTGGATCAGTAACAATTTTATCTAAATATAATTAACACTATAAAAATCTAATTCAAATTCAGTTGATCACCAAGTTGTTGTTAATATTTTCACAAGTGGCTGGGTTTGGGTACTAAAAATAACTATGTTCTGGATCTAGATACACAAAATAGTAAATATATGATTTTATAGAAAAAAGCGGAACATAAAGAATAAACCTAACTATAAACAAAGAGAACCTGAACAATTGAAATTTAAAATAATGATAATATAAATAGAAATGTTCAGCACCAGAGGGTTTATTGAGGCAGGGAAGAGTGACAGGTTTGACATCAGGGAGTGCACTTCTGAGCGGGCTTGGTGGGTCTGGGATTGGGTGGGTGGGGCTTGCAGGTGAGGGGTGTTGGTGGCAGGGGTGGAGGCAGGAGGATTGCGCATGATGGCTGTCATATACTGCTTGTTGAACTCCTCATCATTCATTGGCTGGATGGGCTGGTAGGTGGCTGTGGCACAGGGTGGGAGGCGCTTGTCTTTCAGTGATTGGTTGCCCATATTCACATGGAAAACCATTTGCGCAAACAAGTCAGCCACCATTTGGTGACCAAAGAGAGAATTGTGGTCAAGGACCCCAAGATAGAGGTTGTTGAAAGCCTGAGGGCGGCGTTCCCATAGTGTATCTCCAATGTTAAAGAAGACAACATCACCCAGATGGATGTTAGCGTAGCCAGCTGGGTACACAGAGGCTTGGTGCCTGCATCCCTGGATGGCCTCAAGGGCAGTGGAGCTACCCTCCATCTGGTGGCTCAAGAAAACCTGATGCTTTGAATTTGAGCCATCCCAGGAGTTGAGCAATCCACCAAGGATGTGGCCGTATGAGTACCCATTGACAAAAATCAGGGTTTGTCCAATAATAGACAAAACCCTTGGCCAACACAGCCAGAAATGCACCAATGAACGTCCCCTTTTTGACCTTCTTCCTTCTGTTCTTGGTGGCAGCTTTTCACATCTCACCAAAATTGTCAAATGCAATTGATAACTCGTAGTAGGAGATGAAAATGACATCATATGACAGACTTGTCAGGCATTGGACCAGGGTTGCCTCAATCTCAAGATCATACAGGGAATCCTCAGCGCCATCCCATTGGTTGCCGGCAAAATTGGTGAGAACCTGTACAGAAGCCACCTTCCCGTACATTCAGAGCTGCACCATGCGCTCAGACACCCAAATGCCATGGTGAGCAAGTTACTTCCGGACCTGGGTCAAGGGAAGCTTGGGGTCCTGATGGAGGAGGTTGAGCATGATTGGGTAGGCCTCAGTTATCTGGGATTCTTGGGCCTTCTTGGGCTTCTTGGCTGCCCCAATCCAATTCCCCCTGTTCATCATGCTGTTGAATTCCCACATGACAGTAGCTCAGTGTCGTATTCTGAGGCGTGGCACAGACACACAACAGGGAATCCTAACCTTAGGATTTGATTTGTACTAAGTCTCAGTTATATGACAGGGAAGGCAATAGTGTTTACCTTGCAGCCCTGGATGAATAATCTCTACTAGGCGTGGCTAGAGAGAGGTGCAGAAGTACAGAAGACACAAAGACAAAAATGTGAATATAACTTAATTTTATTGGTGAATATGGAAATGAAATATATAGTGGTTGAGAATACCACAAAACACTACCAGGACGGTAGGATCACTTGCCACAAGCATGAGTGGGGCAAGTGAGTTGCGCAGAGTCAGGAAACCAAACAATCATATTTCCTGAAGCAGAAACCAGTTCATTTTGAGAGTCAAAAGCAAAAGCAAGAGATTTGTCTTTGAAATGGCCCAACAAAGGCGAAATCAAAACATGGTGAATGCCGTTATTCACGACATTGCCCCCCTCTAGATTGGCCTTTGGGGGGTGATACTTGCGGAGGAGCTTGGCGTGTACTCAAGCAAAAGGGCAACCACTGGAGAGGAGCTTTACAGTGTACTCAGATCCTTGCTTGAAAGTCACCTCTAAAGGACCAATCCACAGGGAGTCCAGTTTGTGTGCGCGCCCACCCACACAATGTTGATAGTATAGGACATGGTCACCAACAGCAAACTCAGGCAAGGGGGAGCGCCCAGCATTGTCAGGTGAGGGCTTGAGCATCTTAGTCTTATATGCGGAAGTGTAGGCAGTGGCCTGTATATCAATGATGTGGTTGACTAAGTCTTTGATGTGGTTGTCAGAGTTCATGGCCTTATCAGAGGAGAGTAGGGGAACCCCCAAGAGCAACAGAGTGGTGGCTTCACGCCCATACAACATGGCAAAGGGGGAGTACCCTGTGACCCAATGCTTGCTCAGACAATAGGCAAAGAGTGCATCAGGTAAGTATAGATCCCAATTGGCAGCGTCAGAGTAGGTGAGTTTCCTCATGATAGAAACCAGTGTCAAGTTAGCACGCTCAACTGCTCCATTAGTGGAAGGATTATAGGGGACAGAGAAAGACTGATGAGACCCCAAAGCTTTAACCACAGAGGTCACTAACTTGGTGTTGAAGTTAGTCCCATTGTCAGACAACAACACTTGAGGGCAATCATGGCAGAATAATACATCTTGCAGCAGAAAGGCAGCAGTTGTCTTGGAAGTGATGTCCTTAGTAGGGCGAGCTTCTACCCACTTGCTAAAATGATCAACGGCAATCAGGATAAAGCGGCATCCAGAGCGTGAGCGGGGAAGAGGACCTACAGCATCAATGCTGACAGTGTGAAAGGCATGTTGAGGGGGGGACCAATTTGAACTTGTGAGAAGCAGATTGAGGCCTCTGAAGTTGGCAGTCATGGCAACTTGCTATGACATCTGGGATCAAAAGGCAAAGATTCTCCCAGAAGTAATTCTTCTGAAGCCATTCAAAGGTCTTAGCAATGCCTCCATGGCCAGTTTCTTTATGAGCTTGCAACACTAAAGAGAGGCAAAGACTGGGGCGCACTTATGGCAGGTATTGACCCTGCACCTTCTTGAAGAGTTGGTTATTGTGTATGAGGGTGTCTTCAGACAATTTGGACAGGGAAAGTCAAACCTCTTCTGTCTCACTTTCTCAGGAAGAAGGGTAGCCAATTAGCTTGTACAGGCGGTCTGCCTCAGCAGGATGTAGGGCAAGGATGGGCATTTGGGACAACCCATCAGCGTTCTGATGTTGAATCCTGGGCCAATGGAGCACAGTGAAGTCATAACCTTGCAGGCAGAGAGCCCATCTGGCTAAGCGTCCTTCAGGCTCCTTAAGTTGTTGTAACCATTTGAGCAAAGTGTGGTCAGTGATGACAGTGAAATGGGTGCCATACACTTAGTGGCGGAATTGTTTGACCACATGCAGCACAGAAAGGCACTCCTTCTCTGTAACACTATAATTCTTTTCATGCTTATTCAGCACACATGAAGTATAAGCTACAGGGTAATCCACACCTTCATTGTTGAGATGAGCCAAGATAGCCCCAATAGCAAGGTCACTAGCATCAGTGTACAAGATGAATTCCTTATTGTAATTGGGGTACACTAAAATGGGTGCTTCTTTGAGTTTCTGCTTTAGAGTCTCAAAGGCTTGCTGTTGACTGGCAGTCCATTCAAAAGGGACATTACACAATAGTTGGACCAGGGTTTTTCTAGTATCAGCAAAATCAGGAATGAATTGTCTATAGTAACCCATCATGCCCAGAAAGACTTGTACTTCTTGGAGGTTGGTGGGAAGAAGCATTTTTTCAATGGCTTCAACCTTCTTGATCATTGGACAAATTCCCGTTTGGGTTACTTCATGGCCCAGGAATTCAAGATGCTCCTTGAAGAAAGCAAACTTAGAAGACTTTAACTTGAGGCCAGCCTCTCAGATCTTTATGAACACCTCTTTAAGATGGGCTAGGTGATCTGTGAACGTTGCGCTGAAGACTGTTATATCATCTAGGTAGACTAAGACACACAACAACTTCAAATCACACAGGATGGAATCCATGGCCCTCTGGAAAGTTGCTGGGGCATTACATAGCCCTTGTGGCATGCAGTTAGGCTCAAAAAATCCTTCTGATGTGATGAGCGCAGCTTTCTGACAGTCTTCAGGAGAGAGGTCAACTTCCCAGTAGCCAGACGCCAAATCCATGGCAGAGAAAAACTTAGAACCTCCAAGGCGTCAAAGAGCATCATCAATGCGCGGTAAGGGATAGGAATCTTTCTTGGTTAGAGAATTCAAACTTCAATAGTCCATCACAATCCGATGTCCTCCATCCTTTTTCTTTAAGATGAGCAAAGAAGAAGCCCAGGGACTTTGAGAGGGAGCTAGTAGTCCAGCATCCAGCAGTTGTTTGAGCTCCTTAGAAACCTGCGCATCTTCCACTTAGCTGCGGTGGTATGGCTTGGCACAAAAGGGGGGAGCATCTCCTATGTCAATCTGATGAATCACACCTTTGGCTAGCCTGTAATCAGTATTATCTTTAGCAAAGATGTCTGAGAACTGGTCTAGTAAATCAAGCACCTCTTTCTGTTGAACCGGGGACAACTGAGGGAAGTCTTGGGCAGTGAACAGAGATAGGACTTGAGGCTTGTCTTTGGGTAGGTTAAAGTCTTGAAACGTTCCAAAAGGGTGAAGAGACAAGACTTCAGGAGCATTTAAAAACTTTCCATAGTCAACAACCTGTCCTCTGGATACTGTCATAGGAAGTGCAGTAAGGTTGGCAACTAGTAATTTAACAGGATCCTTGTGGGAAACGTCCAGAATTCCAGGACAAAGGTAAGGTTTGTTGCGCCCCAGCAAAGGAGGGGAGTAAGGCCTATAAAGTCCATTCAGGTAGTTCATATGATATCTGGGAGTCTATGATAGCCTGAGATCCTGGGGGAATGGTGATAGCAGATGTGGCCATGAGAGGGATTCCCTCAGTTGCAGGACAAGCCATGGGAGGACACTTCATGTTGGTGGAATAAGTTTGGTATTTTAGGGTGAAAACTCCAGTGGGGTACTCCAGAGTACGTGTCTTCAAACATTTACCAGGAACTTTGATTGGCTCCTCAAAGATCAGAGGGACTTTCTACCCTAGGATAGAGAGATAACCATCCTTTAGGTTGATGATCCCATTATACTCCCAAAGGAGCTGGGTACCAACCAAAAGGTCATAGCTCTCATTTTCTAGAGCAACAGCTGACGCAGCCAACAGGAGTTTACCAAATTGCATTGGCAAGGCGGAATACGCGCCAATGGCGCGTGCCATGGAGAGACCAGCGGTGCCATAGGATTGATGGTAGTTGAGGTTGGGGGCCAGCTTAAGTTTCTTCACCAGTTTAGAAGAAACAACGTTGACAGGAGAACCAGTGTCCAGGACGGCTTTGATCTTGACTTTTTGAATAGATATCTCTACTTGGGTGGTGGTGCATCCAAAGGGTGGCAAAACAGCCAAGATATCCTGTGCCTCAGCTAGTTCCTTGTCCCATTTCTCAATCATACATTGTAGTCCCAGAAACTCCTTATATACGGTCTGGATAGGGAGTGAGACAGATACATTCTTGAAAACGGCGTCTGCAACTTCAGCAGCTTCCTCTGATGATTCCACTAATACAGGGGACCATTTTGCCTGAGTAAGGTAGGGGCGGGAGACAACTGCTTTGGCCTCAGACAAGGGCTTGGTGGTAGTTGTAGTCTTCCCAGATAGTAGCTTGTAGGGAACTGCAATAGTCTCAGGGATAGCAAGAACAGAATACCTTTATGCATCATGGTCTTCAACATCAGATTCATCCACATCAGAATCATCAGAAATGTCATGGAACAGGAGGAGGATAAGAGGAGCTTCATCATCAGCAGGATCAGCGCTGTAGCAGGCGGAGGTGTAGGAGGAGATTTGAAAGAATTGTCAACCAAGAGCGTCTCCGCCTCTAGGTTGACTGTTCTTTTCCCAACTGATCCTTGGGATCAGCTCCTTCAACCCGCGGATTGATGCAGGCGCAAGAGTGGTGGCCTATCTGACCGCAGTTGTGGCAACCTTGACGTTGAGGAGTGTTTTGGGAGTTCATAGTGAGGATACAAGGGCTGCAAGAAGAGGAGCCAGAGTTGGAAGCAGCACAACTTTCCCAAACAACTGCCCCAGAATGGGTAAGATGCATATCTTGGAGCAGTGTCTTTATACTTTTCATGGAGGACAGCATAGCCTTGTGGGCCTTGAAATGAAGGCATAGGAGTTGATTCACCTTGAGGGCCTGGGCGCAGGCCATATATGCTTCATGCGCTCTCAATTGTCTTCTTGTTATTAACTGTTGTCCCTCCATGTAAAATCTGTTGGCAAATTCAGCTAATGTCTCTTTGGGCTTGAAGGATATGTGCATGAAAGCATCCTTTTTCACCTCCAGGATAAGATCATCACCAAACTTGTCAATCAGGAGCTGTTTCATGTCCTCCCAGGTCTCAATGGAGGGCAGCTCTGGTATAACTACCTCTTGACAGGTCTGGTGTAGGCAAGTCAAAAGATGTTCTTTCTTAACTTCATCTGATGCTCATCTCATAGCAGTCTTGTAAATAGTTAAGAAAGCTGCAATAGTCAAGGTTTTGGGATCAAAGACTTGCTTAAAAGTAGGCTTGAAGTGTGCCTTGGGAGCTGGACCACCATTGCTGCTATTGAGTACATTTATGCGCGGGGAGAACTCAGCTTCAGATTTGGAGGGGGGTTGTCTAGCCCTCAGTTGTCAAACACTTTCTTCAAGGGTTGTCAGAGTCTCAGTGGTTCTGGCACCCGTAGTGTTGGCTAGAGCAGTATGTTGTTCAGTAACATCTAGGCGTTGTCCTTGGGTAGTGACAACCATGGAGAGCTCAGCCAGTTGCAAAGTAAGGGATGGCCCCACTGATAGGCAAGGGGTGAATCTGTTGTTTACCAAATCAATCAACTCACTCATCTCCTGTACGTCCCTGTCCAACTCAGTCTGGTCTTGTTTCAAATGATCCACCTCATTAGCTAGGGCAATCAACTCTCTGGCATAGTGGATTTGAGGAGCCCCTGCCAAACCAGGACAGCAGCCATCCTCCTTGTTAACCCCAAGTAGACTAGCAGCAGCTGTTACTACCTCATGTAAAGCAGCAACTTCTTGCTGTAGTTCAGCATACTGAGCAGTCAGCACAAGAACCTGGGGATCAGGTTGAGGCATTTCAGTAGGACGTCCTTGGCTACAAGTGGAAGCGCGTAATTCCCAGATAGCTTCCCAGATTTTCTGCTCTCTGTCCACCAGATCATCAGCAGGAGGAGAAGGCAGAACATCAGGTTTGAGAGTGAACAGCTCATTCACCTGACTCTGAAGTTTGGCAATATCTGCGGCAGTGGTAGCTCTTTCTTGATCAAATTCCGCGCTGAGCTCATTTAGACCTTGGGCTGCAAGGTCAGCTACCTGTTGCAATTGCTCAAAGGAATAGACACTGAATGCATTGAGCTGTTGCACTAGGCGCTCAAAGTTGGAGAGATAGGCGTTTAGGGTGCAGTCTACTTGAGTTTTCCAGGGTTGTTCTAACTGGTGAAACTCATGTAGTTGCTCCCTAACGTACTCAGGGATGGACTGGCGCATTTGCTTGGTGGAATTGACTAAACGTGTTTGAGAGGTGACCAAATCACACTGATTGTCGGATATCAGGGAGAACAGGGAATGAATCCATTGTTGGTAGGCGGCAAACTGGTCTCAATGATGGGTAACAGCTGCTTGTAGAGACAAGATTTCTTGAATGTGGAGTCCCAACACCATCTGGTGGTGGGCCAAGGCAGGCTGTACAAAAAATGACAGCAGATGATCATCAGAGCCAGCCGCTGAGAGGAGATGTTGTGGAAACTGAGGGGCCACAATTAACTCATAGTATTTGGCACAGCTAAACTGTAGCTGAAGGCAAGGGATGGCCCCGTCTTGAGCTATCCCAAGGGCTACCGCCATGACTTGTTCCAAGTCAGGGGTACCCATAGGGTAAGCAACTAGGCGGGGACCATTCCCAAGGTTCAGTACAGTAGGGGCAATAGGCAGGTTGGCAATGTCTTCCTCAATAGGAGGGCTGGTAATTTCAGGCAAGGTCAACTCCCAAATAGGCAGAGGCAAAGGACCTGAAAACGTGGATGCCTAGGGGACAACCAAGGGGCTTACAGCCCCTGTAGTGAGCACCATTTTTGTCGTGTTCTGAGGCGCGGCACAGACACACAACAGGGAATCCTAACCTTAGGATTGGATTCATACTAAGTCTTGGTTAGATGACAGGGAAGGCAATAGTGTTTACCTTGCGGTCCTAGATGAATAATCTCTACTAGGCGTGGCTAGAGAAAGGCGCGGAAGTACAGAAGACACAAAGACAAAAATGTGAATATAACTTAATTTTATTGGTGAATATGGAAATGGAATATATAGTGGTTGAGAATACCACAAAACACTACCAGGACGGTAGGATCACTTGCCACAAGCATGAGTAGGGCAAGTGAGTTGCGCAGAGTCAGGAAACTGAACAATCATATTTCCTGAAGCGGAAGCCAGTTCATTTTGAGAGTTGAAAGCAAAAGCAAGAGATTTGTCTTCAAAATGGCCCAACAAAGGCGAAATCAAAACATGGTGAATGCTGTTATTCACAACACTTGGGTAAATTGCAATTGGTCAGCAATCTGGTCCCATGACAGTCCTGTAGATTCAGTGCCTCAATTTCTTGGAGAATTTGGGCAGTGATAATTCTGCGTTTGGGGCGCTGGGCGGGGGGAGCTGAAGCCTGATTGGCTGAGGGAGGGGCATGTTGGGCGATGGCAGGAAGTTGTTCCAAATTGAGGTTGCCATCCTGATTGGTTGGTTGGTGGGCAGCTTTTGCGGGGGTGGGGGGTGGGAGCGGGGGCAGCACTAGACGCAAAGTGACTCTCAAACAAGTCAAAGCCATATGGGTGGGGGACAGTAACAGGTCAGCTTCCTTGTTACCCACCTCAAAGGCTTGGGTGTAAACAGGTGCCGCCATGTCCTGAGCCTCACCTCTATTGAAGCTGGCTTGGCTGCTATTGGCTTGTCTGCTGGCGCCGTTGAAAATGTTGCTGTTGAAAACCATTGTAATAAACCTAGGATAAAATCACTAAAAGTAGAAATTTTAAAATTTAATGGTTTATTTTTATTGTGATCTCAAGCCCATAATTGGAAGGTTCTCAAAACCATTCCATACAAATCTGGAGCCATAAAAATGGATAAAATGCCTCTGTTCCTAAATTGGATAGCTGTTGATTGGCTGTTAAACTGTTAACTTTCTATTTTAGGATGCTCATACTGAACATCTTGTGTGAGTTCATTTTGTTTTGTGTTTGTGTAATCTTGCTTCTAGATTACTCAGATTTTGTTTCATTTTGGTCCTTCTGTTGGTGTCTCATATGAATCCTGATTGTATTATAATATACTCCGTAATAGCATCCATCCATTTCACTTGTTGTGTCAGTTCATTTTGTTTGTGGGTTGAACTACACCACTTGATTTTTGATATAATTTTGTATAATGGGTGAGTGAAATTTTGTTTTTGGTTTGACATTTCATTTATTAACCAACAATATTTAAATTATTTGAATCCTGAATCTTGCACAACTTGGATTTTGTTTAAATCTGAGTTCATTTTGCTTGTTGCCATAGCTTTTAAAACTAATGTACTACTTTTTGAGTACAGGTCCATTTATCACAAAGATAGACATGGAGAACTGAATTTATCCGCAGCATGCGGCCCGCTCAACTATTATTCTATACAAATGATTGTTTAGAACTTGAATTACCTTTCCCTTGTGATATGATTTGATAAACATATTTGATATACTTGAACTGCATCCTAAGTAAAAATTAAAAAGGAATACATAAAAATCATTGGTTGCCGTGTTGTGTGGCTATAGTGGCACTGAAATAACAAGGATCATATGATGACACGCAAGGTCTAATTTGCGGCTTAAAAAAGCCAAAGTACCATCAATGATTAACAATTATTTAAATAAAATAATTATATTTCTATCTTTTTTTAATTTATTCATTTGTTAGCGCAACAGTTAATATAATATTCAATGCATTATAATAAAAATATATTCTTAATACCTAGTATAGTTAATTTTACTTACCTTTTCTATGTATTCTTATATGTCTATAATACAATCAAACGTCACATTATTATATATAAATAATAATTTTTGAGACCTAATAAAAACAGAATAAATAAAAATAGAAACAAATTAAACCTGGAGAGCCCATTTATCTGATTGGCTCAGAGGCCAGGGCTTTTGGAAGGAAGGATTCCAAGTGCTCATAGAAAGCTGCCACCACATTGGGTGGCATTGCAAATTGGCTGACCTCAAGAATATTGAATAGGTCCTCAGTGTCCTGAGGAAGGCCATGTTTCACCTTATTCTTGATCCAACCAAACACCTCCTTGATTGGATTCAGGAATGGGGAATATAGCAGGAGGAAGAGAAGTCTCATTGGACAATCAGCAAGGTGGTGGCTGGAGGAGTGGCTATTCTTGTCAATGGGGGGAAACTCAGACACAACCAGATCCACTTTGTGGAGCCCGATATTATCAAGCACAACAATGTTGGTTGTGCTGCTATAATTTATCCAAAGGTACTCCTTGACAGCTCGGAGAAAAATTGAGAAAGGTCCTGCTATTATGGGAGCCTTTAATCATCTGGTATTGATCTAACCTGCAAGGACCAAGAAGCGCAACCATTGAATAGGTCTGGGAACAGACAGCTGAACAATGGGCTACACTGTCCTTGGACCCCTTCTTGATCCACCCATGCCTGGACCTGAGTGAGGAGGAAAATAACAATTTGTTGATATAGAAGAACTGTACATTCCCAGTCTCCTTTAGTGCCAGATCTGTCTTGGCATAAATGCGTCAATCCTTGATGGTCTTTTCACTGTTCCTATTGTATGGAGAAATTCCAAGCACCTTCCACAAGAAGCCCAAATCAACCATATTTTTTTAGACAAGGGTTTTGGAAACAGAAAGTCCAAACTCTGTGGTGAGCATTGATTGGACAGCAAGTGTGTCCAGGTGGTAATCCCTGGCTACCCACTGCTTGATTGTGTCAATGTGTACAGGCTGAAGGAATTTTGGCTGTCTTTCTGCTTTGGTGGATTTGGCAATTCACCCCGTATTGCCATACTTGGTGTTGATGTTGGCAATGTACCTGGCTGTGACACCAAATTGGGACGCAATATCCCAAAACGCCATTCCCCTGTTCAAGCAGTTGAGGAGAGCTTCACACTCACTATCTGTCAACCGGCGCTGGCCCTTGGCAGGTACCACGGCATCCTGGCTACCAGGCTCAACACAGGGGATGAGGACCTTCATGTAGAAGGTGGGATCATGCTTGCTTGCAGTGGCGCCTTCAATAGTGGCATATAACACAGGCACAGGTGGCTCATCAGTGGCTGCCAATGGCTTGTAGGTGGTGTCAAAGATGCAGGGGCAGGAAGTAGCAACTCTTGGGTCAAGAGTGCGGGGCCAGGTGACAACTGGGTACACAGTGGAGATGTAAGTAACCTCAGTGTTCCCAGTGACCCTGGTGTAGGAGATTTTGGTAGCAGGCCTTGAAAGTGGCTTCTGCCTGGGATTCAAGCTGGTAGTTCTGGCTTGGAATGCTGGAGGTGGTTGGCTGGCAATGACACCTTGGGAGGCCTGTGTATTGGCATGACTCCCCTTGAGTTGGGTTCTGGGTCTGTTCTTGGACCCTCTGGGACGCTCTTGTGGACAGGCTTCCCTGCAGGCTGGTGCAGGAGCGTGTTGGGAATGTGATTTATGGTCCATAAAAATAAAATAAAATATATTTTAGATTAAATATGTATTTATTTGGATTTATTGGTTGAGTTGTGAGTAGTTATTTTCTTTTGAGTTAGCCTTGAATGGTAACAGAATTTCTATATCTGTGATTTGAAGTGAATAATAGTGTATCCTTTCCAGTTTTGGATGATTTTAAAGATCAATCACTTTTTATGTCTAAACATGGTTATTGATATTGAATTTTTAGTTTGATTTTAGTTGTGGTGGAGCTTCTTGATTTGGGTTGGTGTTTCCTAGTGTGCTTAGTGTACATTAAATTTGGATTCCAGTTCCTGAAATTAATATTTGAGTTTACTAGTGGCATTCAAAAGTGATTTGAAATTTGGTTCTTGGATTTGACAATCCTGCAATTTCAAAAAACATAGTAAACTTAATGAAAATGGTTGATGGATTTGAACGCTCAAATCTGATTCCAGTTAATTCATTTTGTCCATTGGAAATATGCAGCTTGACTTGAACTTTGCAAAGTGTCTGAGTTCCCGCATTTTTAAAAATTCAAATAAAAATACAAAGAATTCAATTTAATTAAAAAAGGCTATCCTGCAAAATTGATTTGAAATTTGGACCAAGGATTTGACAATCCCGCATTTTTACGTTCAGGTTCTGGATTTACAATACCCTTTAACCTTGAAGGAAGACGCATGTTTAGAGGAGTAAACTTGTGACATGTTGGCAAAGGGATACATTTTCAAGAAGGCTTTTTCAATCTGCTCCTCATTGCTGTTCATTCAAAAGTCTGATGGGTCTCTTTGTCCTTGTGTTGACTACAGGAATTTGAATAACATCATGATTCCTGATCCCTATCCCTTACCTCTCAAAGCTCATATTTCTTGGTGCATTGAGAAGGCAAAGGTATTCTTTAAACTTGATCTGTTGAATGCCTTAAATCAAATCAGGATTGCAGAAGAAATGGAATGGTTAACAGCATTCATAACCAATAAGGGCATCTTCCAGTTTTGTGTAATGCCTTTTGGATTGAAGAATGCTCCGGCTTGCTTCCAGCAGTTTATTGATTCAGTCTTGGGGGATCTCCTAGGTGTATGTGCTATTGTTTATATGGACAATATCTTGGTGTTCTCTCCAGATGAGGAGTTGCATAAGGCCCACCTTTCAGCAGTTGTAGAGCGCATTCTCCAGGCAAACTTGATCATTAAAAGGAGTAAGTGTTAATTCTTTAAACATAAGGTTATCTTTCTGGGTAATATTATCTTTGAGAATGGCCACACCATTGCCCCTGACAAGGAAGCTGCAGTTTGAGAGTATGCTACGCCTGTGGCAGGATCCCAACTTTGTAGTTTGTTGGGTACCTGTACATTCTTGAAGAAATTCACCCCTCACTTGTCTTAAGTGGACGCCCCTTTATATTCAGCTAGCAGGAAGACAACCCTGGTCTGGACGCCTGAGTGCATGGATGTGTTTGCAGCAGTCAAGGCTCTTTTGTTGTCCTCTCCAGTGATGAGACATGTGGATCCTGAGCTGCCTTTTGTGGTTTCCACAGACGCCTCTAAATAATCTCTAGCTGGTGTGTTGTTACAGACTGCTGGTGATGGGATTGAGAGACCTGTAGGGTATTTTTCCTGGAAGATGGAGGCTTGTGAGCGCAATCACATGATTTACAGCAAGAAATTGTTGGCAGTTGTGGAATAATTAAAGCACTGGCATCAAAATCTCATGTCAGTGCATCATCTGTTTGTAGTAAGGACTGACCATAAAGCTCTTCTATATTATTATCAACCCAGGGTTTTTTCGGGTTGCCAATCCAGATGGCATGGTGATCTAACAAGATACAATTTTTGCTACAAGTTTATTAAGGGTGCTGATAATCACTTGGCAGATGCGCTGAGCAGAAACCCTTTCCATCTCCCATATGCTGGTATGGACGTTGAGTTTAACACACACACAATGATTCCATACAAGGCTGTGGTTCCTTTTGTTTTAGCTCTGACGGCCACGCTTGCTACCGTCTCCTTGACCAAGGGCGCAGACTTTGACCTATATTCCAAAGTCAAGTTTTTGCAGCCTCTGTCCAAAAGTTATGATAGGTTACTGGAACTAGCATGTGCACATCTGGTTGGCCAGCTGCAGGGTTATCACAAGATAGGGTCAATTCCTTATCATCAGGTTGCTTGTGAGTCCCAGAGGGAACTATTTGGGATGAAATCATGGAGGCTCATCACACCTGCCCCACGGCAGGCCACCCAGGGAAGAACAAATTGGTGGAGTTAATTTGCCGTCAGTTTTCTTGGAAAGGTTTGACAGTACAGGCGGCAGCTTACGTTTGAGACTGTCTGGTATGTGTTTGGTCCAAGGCAAGCAGTAACAAGACTACTGGTTTGTTGGTTCCACTGCAGCCAGCTGCAGGACCATGGATGTCAGTGTCAGTAGACTTTATTGGAGAACTTCCAAATTCCAATGGGTTTAATGCAATCATGGAGGTGGTTGATTACTTCACAAAAATGGCACATTTTTCTCCCTGCTCAACCACAATTACTTTGGTGGAAACAGCTAAGTTGTTTTTGAATAGAATCTTTTCCTTGCATGACATTCCAATGGAGATTGTGAGTGACCGTGGGCCCCAATTCATTGCCCAGTTTTGGGAAGCTTTTACTGGAATTTTAGGTATCAAATTATGCCGTTTCACAGCTTTTCACCCTCAATCTGATGGACAAACAGAGAGGGTAACCCAAAGTTTGGAGGTCAACCTACACTGCTACACAAATGCGAGACAAGATGACTGGTGTGATAACCTACTCATGGCAGAGTTCACATATAATAACACCCCGCACACGTCAACTCAAGTTTTGTCATTCTATGCCAATGTAGGTTACAATCCTTTATCCAACATGGGTCCCGCTTGGTTAGCAACATGAAAGCTGAAGCTGATCAAGCTGCTGCATTGAAGCAGGTTTATCAGGATCTCCAGGTTACTCTTGCCGCTGCTGTGACAACTTACAAGGAATACGCAGATTGAAAGTGCCAGGAAAGTCCAACTTACAGGCCAAGTTATCTAGTCATGGTTGATGCTTGCAATATGAAACTGAAGGTCTCTTGCCGCAAATTAGGGTCCAAGCAAGTTGGTCCCTTCAAGGTTAAACGTTAAATTGGTCCCTCTGCAGATCAGCTAGATTTACCCCCGGCTTTCAAGATTTTCCACACCTTTCATGAATTCCTTCTTACTCCCTTTAAGGGTACAGAGACTCCTTCTTCCCAACCCATTCTTGTGGAAGGAGAACCTGAGTATGAGCTAAATTGTACTCTGGCTTCCTGTAATAATTGACGCTGCTGTGAATGCAGCTATTCACTGTATTTTGATTTTGCCTTTGATGGGCCATTTTGAGGACAAATTGCTTGCTTTTTCTTTTTCTACTCAAAATGAGTTGATGACCAATTCAGGAAGTACAATTATTTGGTTTCCTGATCCCTGCACAACTCACTTGTCCCACTAATGCTGGTGGCAAGTGATCCTACCATCCATGTACTGTTTTGTGGTAAAGCTACACAGTATATATTTCCAATCTTTATACCCAATAAATCTTAAGTTCTATTCACATTTTTATCTTTGTGTCTTCTGTACTTCTGCGCCTCTCTCTAGCCACAACTAGTAGAGATTATTCATCCAGGGCTTCAAGGTAAACGCATTTGCCTTCCCTGTCATCTAACCAAGACTTAGTAGAAATCCAATCCTAAGGTTAGGATTTCCCATTGTGTGTCTGTGCCGCGCCTCAAAACACGGCAAAAATGGTGCTCACTACAGGGGCTGTAAGCCCCTTGGTTATCCCCTTTGCATCCACGTTTTCAGGTCCTTTGCCTCCGCCTATTTGGGAGCCAACTTCACCTGAAATAACCAGTCCTCCTATTGAGGAAGATATTGCTGACCAGTCTATTACCCTTACAATACTGAACCTCTGGAATGGTCCCTGCCTAGTTGCTTACCCCATGGGTACCTCTGACTTGGGCCAAGTCATGTCAGTAGCCCTTGGGATAGTCCATGAAGGAGCCATCTCTTGCCTTCAGTTGCAGTTCAGTTGGGCTGAATACTACAAATTAATTTTGGCTCCTCACTTTCTACAACATCTCCTCTCAGCAGCTAGCTCCTCTGAGCACTTACTATCATCCTTTGTGCAGCCTGCCTTGGCCCACCATCAAATGGTGTTGGGGCTCCTTGTCCAAGAAATCTTGTCTCTGCAAGCTGTGGTTACTTATCACTGGGACCAATTTGCTGCCTACCAACAATGGATTCATTCCCTGTTTTCATTGGTATCTGACAATCAACACAACTCTGTCACCTCCCAGGCCTGTTTGGTTAATTCTATTGAACAAATGTGCCAGTCTATCCCTGAATATGTGAGAGAACGTCTAAACAAGTTTCACCAGCTAGAACAACCCTGGAAAACTCAGGGGGATTCCACCTTAAATGCTTACCTCACTGACTTTGAGCAACTTGTGCAACAGCTCAATGCTTTCAGTACATATTCCTTTGAGCAGCTACAGCAGGTAGCAGACTTTGCTGCTAGCAGCCTTAATGAACTCAGTACTGCATTTGAGCAAGAGAGAGCAGCCACTGCTACTGCCATAGCCAAACTCCAGAGCCAAGTAAATGAGCTATCTACGCCCAAGACAGATGTTCCACCCTCTCCCCCTTCTGATGACTTGGTGGATAGGGAAAAGAGAATATGGGACGCCATCTGAGAACTACGTTCAACTACTCGCAGTCAGGGACGTCCTGCTGAGGTGCCTCAACCTGACCCCCAGGTTCTTGAACTGACTACCCAAGTTGCAGAGCTACAGCAAGAACTTGCCGCCCTACGTGCAATGATGGCAACTAATGCTAGTCCAGTTGGGGTTGTCAATGAAGATAGCTGCTGCCCTGGTTTATCTAGACCACCTCAAATCCAATGCGCTAGGGAATTAATTGCCCTAGCTAACAAGGTCAATAATTGAAGCAGGACCACACTGAGCTGGATAGAGACGTACAAGGAATGAATGAAGAAATCAAATCTGTAAATGATAGATTTGCCCCTTGCCTCTCAGTGGGGCCATCCCTTACTTCACATCTGGCTGAACTCTCCACAATAGTGATTGCCCAAGGTCAACACTTAGATACTACTTCACAACAGACCACTCAAGCTGTCAATACTGGGGCCCGCGCTGTTGAGACTCTTAACACCCTTGAAGAAAGTGTTTGCCAGCTATGGGCTAGACAGCCCCCCTCGGAATCTGAGGCAGATTTTTCCCCGTGTATAAACGTACTTGATAGCAACAATGGTGGCCCAACTCCCAAAACTCACTTCAAGCCTACTTTTCAGCAAGTCTTTGACCCCAGAACCTCAACCATTACAGCTTTCCTAACTATCTATGAAACTGTCATGCAAAGAGCCTCAGATGAAGTCAAGAAGGAACACATTCTGACCTGTCTACACCCAACCTGCCAAGAGGTAGTTGTGCCAGAACTACCCTCCATTGAGACATGGGAAGATTTGAAGCAGCTTCTGATTGATGAGTTTGGTGGTGACCTTAGCCTGGAAGTGAAAAAATATGCCTTCATACATATTGCTTTTAAGCCTAAAGAGACACTAGCAGAGTTTGAAGACAGATTCTACATGGAAGGACAGCAATTGATTACAAGCAGACAGTTGACAGCCCATGAAGCCTACATGGCTTGCGCTCAAGCCCTCAGTTAACCAACTTCTGTGCCTTCACTTCAAAGTCCATAAGGCTATGCTCTCTTCCATGAAGAGCATAAAGACGTTGTTGCAAGATATGCACCTTACCCACTCTGGCGCCGTTGTTAGGGAAAGTTGAGCTGCTTTTAACTCTGGTTCATCTTCCTGTGGTCCTTGCATTCTTACCATGAACTCACAGAATCCTCTTTGACGCCAAGGTTGGCACAACTGTGGTCAGATAGGTCATCATTCTCAATTCTGCACCAGTCTGCAGGTTGAAGGAGCTGATCCAAAGGAACAGGCGGGAAAATATCAGTCAACCTAGAGGCAGAGATGCTCTTGGTTGACAATTCTTCCCAGTCTCTTCCAATCCCTCCCTCTATGGCTGAATCTGAGCCTGCTGATAATGAGGCTCCTCCTATCCTCCTCCTGTTTCACAATATCTCTGATGACTCTGACCTGGATGACTCTGATATTGACAATGCTGATGCATATGGGTACTCTGTTCTGGCTGTTCCCAAAACCATTACAGTCCCCTATAAGTTACGCTCAGGAAAGACTACAACTACCGCAAGCCTTTGCCTGAAGCCAAAGAGATTGTCTTGCGCCCTTACCTCACTCAGGCTAAGAGGTCCCCATGTTAGTGGAGTCATCAGAAGAAGCTGCTGAGGTTGCTGATGCTGTCTTCAAGAATTTTTCTGTTTTGCTCCCCCTCCAGACTGTTTATAAGGAGTTTTTGGGATTAAGATGTATGATTGATAAGTGGTATAAGAAACTAGCAGAGGCTCAAGATATCCTGGCTATCCTTCCCCCCTTTGGTTGCACTACCACTCAAGTAGAGATATCCATTCAAAAAGTGAAGATTAAGGCTGTTCTAGACACTGGCTCAACATTCAACGTTATATCCTTCAAGCTTGTGAAGAAACTTAAACTTGCCCCTGACCTTAATTATCACCAGTTGTATGGCACGGCTGGACTGTCTATAACCTGCAACATAGGGGCTTACTCTGCTCTACCCATGGGGTTTGGTAAGCTTCTCCCTAGCTGCGCCAGCAGTTGTCTTGGAGAATGAGAGTTAAAATCTCCTAGTTGGCACCCAGTTCCTTAGGGAATATAATGGGATAATCAACTTGGAAGATGACTACCTCTCTATTCTGGGATACAAAGTCCCCTTAATCTTCAAAGAGCCAGTTAAAGTTTCTGGGAAACGCCTCAAGACTTGTGCCTTGGAATATTCCACTGGGGTTTTCAACCTCAAGTATTGCACCCACTCTTCAAACATGAAGTTTCCACCCATGGCTTGTCCTGCGTCTGAAGAAATCCCTCTCCTAGCCATGTCTGCTGTCACCATCCCCCCCTGGCTCTCAGGCCATCCTAGACTCCCAGATATCATATGAACTACCTGAACGCACCTTCTTGAAGTTGTACTCTCCCCCCTCATTAGGGAGCAACAAACCTTATCTCTGTCCTGGAATCCTAGATGTCTCCCATAAGAACCCTGTTCAATTGTTGGTAGCCAACCTGACTGCTCTCCCTATGACTGTGTCTAGGGGCAGACTGTTGACTATGACAAGTTGTTGAGCGCTCCTGATGTCCTGTCTCTTCATCCCTATGGCATGTTCCAAGATTTTAACCTACCTGAGGATGAGCAACAAGTCTTATCTCTGTTCACTGCACAAGACTTCCCACAACTGTCCCCGGTTCAATAAAAAGAGGTGTTAGATTTACTAGACCAATTTTCTGATATCTTTGCTAAGGAAAGTACCAATCATGGGTTAGCCAAAGGCGTTATCCATTGGATTGACACTGGCAACGCCCCCCTTCTGTGCTAAACCATATTGCCGCAGTTGTGTGGAAGACGCCCAAGTATCTAAAGAGCTCAAACAACTGCTAGATGCTGGGCTGCTGGCGCCTTCCCAAAGTCCTTGGGCTTCCCCACTACTCATCTTAAAGAAGAAAGATGGGGGTCATTGTATTGTGATGGACTATTGCCAACTGAACTATTTGACCAAGAAGGACTTGTACCCCTTGCCACGTATTGATGATGCTCTCTGACAACTTGGAGGCTCTAAGTTCTTCTCTGCAATGGATCTGGCATCTGGATACTGGCAAGTTGACCTATTGCCCAAGGATTTCCAAAAAGCCATGCTCATTATATCTGAAGGGCTTTTTGAGCCTACTTGCATGCCACAGGGACTTTGCAACGCCCTGGCCACCTTCCAAAGGGCCCTGGACTCCATCCTTTGTGACTTAAAGTTGTTGTACGTCCTAGTATACTTGGATGATATAACAGTTTTCAGTGCTACCTTCACCAATCACCTGGCTTATCCCAAAGAGGTGTTTGTAAAGATTTGAGAAGCTGGCCTCAAACTGAAGCCTTCCAAGTGCGCCTTCTTCAAAGAACGTCTTGAGTTCTTGGGCCACAAATTAACCCAGACAGGGATTTGTCCAATGACTAAGAAGGTTGAAGCCATCAACAAAATGCTTCTGCCCACCAACTTGCAAGAAGTACAAGTCTTCCTGGGGATGATGGGCTACTACAGCTTGTTTATCCCTGACTTTGCCAATACTAGTGAACCTTTAGTCCAGCTAATATGTAATGTTCCTTTTGAATGGACCGCCAGTCAGCAGCAAGCCTTTGAGACCCTTAAACAAAAACTCAAAGAGGCGCCAATCCTAGTGTATCCTGACTATGATAAGGAGTTCATACTGTACACCAATGCTAGCAATCTAGCTATTGGAGCCATTCTAGCCCAACTGGACAACAAGGGTGTAGACCATCCTGTGGCTTACACTTCCCGCGTGCTAAACAAGCATGAGAAGAACTATAGTGTCACAGAGAAGGAGTGCCTTGCTGTGTTGCATACAGTCAAGCAGTTTTGTCATTACATATACGGCACCCACTTCACAGTTGTCACTGACCATGCTTCTCTTAAATGGTTACAGCAGCTTAAGGAACCTGAAGGGCGCCTGGCTAGATGGGCTTTACGTCTGCAGGGATACAACTTCACGGTGCTCCATTGCCCTGGAATTCAACATCAGAATGCTGATGGGCTCTCAAGAATGCCTGTTCTTGCTTTGCATCCTGCAGAGGCCGACCAATTATACAAACTAATTGGGTATCCTTCTTCTTGGGAAAGCAAGACAGAAGAGGTACAACTGGCCTTGTCCAAACTATCCAAAGATACCCTTATACGCAACAATCTGCTCTTCAAAAAGGTACAAGACCAGTATCTGCCTTATGTACGGCCTAGTCTTTGTCTCTTGTTGGTGTCACAAGCTCATAAAGAAACTGAGCATGGAGGCATTGCCAAGACCTTTTAATGGCTTCAGAAGAACTACTTCTGGGAGAACCTTTGCCTGCTGATCTCAGACGTCATTACTAGCTGCCACAACTGCCAGCTACAGAGGCCTCAAGCTGCTGCCCACAAGTTCAAATTAGTTCCCCCGCAACATGCCTTTCATATTGTTAGCATTAACACAGTAGGTCCTCTTCCCTGTTCATGTTCTGGGTGTTGCTTTATTCTGTTTGCTGTCAATCACTTCAGCAAGTGGGTAGAGGCTTGCCCTACAAAGTACATCACGGCTAAGATAACTGCTGCCTTCCTGTTGCAAGATTTTTTCTACTGCCATGGCTGTCCTCAAGTGTTGCTCTCCAATAATGGGACTAACTTTAATGCCAAGCTATTAACCTCTTTTGTCAAAGCTTTGGGATTGCACCAGTCCTTCTCTGCCCCCTACAATCCTTCCACTAATGGGGCAGTTAAACGTGCTAACTCTACACTGGTCTTCATCATGAGGAAGCTCACCTACTTGGACGCTGCCAACTGGGACTTGTACTTACCTGCTGCCCTCTTTGCATACTGCCTTAGAAAACATTGTGTCACTGTGTACTCTCCTTTTTCTATGCTATATGTGCAAGAAGCTACTACCCCTTCACTCTTGGGGCCCCCTGCTTACCTCTGATAAGGCCATGAATCCTGACAATCAAAACAAGGATTTTTCGACTGCATAATTGATATTCAAGCCACTGCCTACACTTCTGCTTATAAGACTAAGATGCTTGAGCTTACTCCTAATAATGCTGGACACTCCCCCTGCCTGAGTTTGATGTTGGTAACCATGTTCTTTACTACCAACACAAAGTAGGTGGTTGCGCACACAAGTTGAACTCTCTATGGATTGGCCCTCTAGAAGTAATCTTTAAGCAAGGGTCCAAATACACTGTAAAGCTCCTGTCTAGTGACCGTCCTTTTGCTCAAGTGCACGCAAAGTTCCTTTGTAAATACCACCCCCTAAGGCCAATCTAGAGGAGGGCAATGTTGTGAATGCAGCTATTCATGTATTTTGATTTTGCCTTTGGTGGGCCATTTCAAGGACAAATACCTTGCTTTTGCTTTTGCTACTCAAAATGAGTTGATGACTAATTCAGGAAGTATAATTGTTTGGTTTCCTGATCCCTGCGCAACTCACTTGCCCCAATAATGCTGGTAGCAAATGATCCTACCGTCCATGTACTGTTTTGTGGTAAAGCTACACAGTATATATTTCCAATCTTTATACCCAATAAAAATAAGTTCTATTCACATTTTTGCCTTTGTGTCTTCTGTACTTCTGCGACTCTCTCTAGCCACAACTAGTAGAGATTATTCTTCCAGGGCCGCAAAGAAAACACATTTGCTTTCCCTGTCATCTAACTGAGACTTAGTAAAAATCCAATCCTAAGGTTAGGATTTCCTGTTGTGTGTCTGTGCCGCGCCTCAGAACACAACAGACGCCATTTGGAGAATTTGGTGTCATGGAAGGGTTATCCTGATTCTGAAAACTCATGGGTTCCCCACTATGATTGTTTAAATTCCTCAGACCTGATTCAAGAGTTCTACAAGCGCAATCCCACTGCAATTGGCCACCCCAAGCTTACCTTAGCTGCAATGAAACTCCTGCCTGCCCACAAGAATTTCTCCTTATCCCATCTCCCAGATGGTAGTATTGTGCCCAGGGATAAAGCAGAGGGTAATGTCACAGTAGGTTCCATCATGCCAGGAATTATCCAGCCAAGTAGAAAGTCTCAAAAACATAAAACCTTTACCACAATTGATCAAATTAACGGATTTGAATCAAACAGTCAATATAAAATGGGTTACAGCTGATCCAGTCTGCCAGCTGAAACCAATTGCTCCTTGCAAATTGATGTTGATAAATTGACGTAATTTGAGGGTCACCCAATATGAGATTACTGATCAGCATGGTTGTCAGAAATTGGCCACCCAAGGGTTCTTTGCAACCTGGACCAGATACTTACTTGACAATGTGAGAGGAATAGGAGCCCAGGATCTAGGTGGTATTGCTTAGTCAATTTTTGATATATATTAAATAATTTTCACTGTTTCAACTCTAAGAGTTGAGTCCTCTCAAAAATTTACTCAATAAAAATCAAAATATCCCTTGGTCTAATTTAATTTTGAAAATGCATCCTGTAGTTGGATTGTTGCGCTACATTCCCTACAATCTGATTCTTAGCCAGATCATTACTGGAAGATGGGGCCCTGAAGTTGTAACGTTGTTGTTGGCACCTCCCAATGTTAATTCAATGCCTGCCAATCTTGGAGTGGCCCCCCTGTCTTTGAACCTGAAAATTGTGTTATATCTCAATGTCCTGAATTTTATTCTGAAGATACTCTGATGCTTTCACAGGCTATTTATCTTGGACTACTTTGGTTGGGATTAATTATTTTACTTAATTCTAGTATCTCATTTGGAAATTTTATAAAACAGTATTGGAAGCAGTGTTGGTGGTTAATCATTAACTCTATGTGGATTTGGGTGGTAATTCCCCACCACTTAGAGACAGCTTCTTACTATCCCAAGATTTCTGTCACAGTAACGTTGTTCCAAGTCAGTGAGCTTCCTGGACTCATATGCAACAGGGAGGAAGGTGCCCTTGTCAGTTTCTACCCTTAGCACGCCCCCTATGGCTCTGTCAGAGGCATCAGTCTTGAGTTTGTATTGACAGTTCTGATTGGGGAATTGCAATACAGGCGCAGTTATAAGTCTTTTTTCTTCAACGTCTCAAACGCTTGATCTCTGGCAGGAGTCCAGTGGAAGCGCTGTTTAGTGTCCAGGAGCTCAGTGAGGGGTGCAACTAATTCCCTGCAATTGGGAATAAACTTTTTATACGTAGGCAACCATGCCTAAGAATGTACGCACCTGGCCCACATTAGCAGGAGGTGGCATGCTTGTGATTGCCTTGATTTTGGTGGGGTCAGGGTTCATCTCTTGAGAAGAGATGGTGTGCCAAAGAAACAAGAGCTCTGACTTGAGAACTTTGCATTTGGAAGGCTTGGCCTTCAACTGGTTCTTTCAAAGGGTGTTAAGGACAGCACAGAGGTGTTGGAGGTGCATGGTTTGATCTTGACTGAAGACAATAATGTTGTCAAGGTACACAACAACACGCGTCCAATCAAGTGCTCAAATGCTTTATTCATTAAAATGGCAAAGGTGGGAGGAGTGTTAGTCATTCCAAAGTTCATGACCTGGCACTCAAACAACCCGTAGCTTGTACAGAAGGCAGTTTTTGCCTCATCCCCTGGTGCAATGCAGACCTGACTGTACCCTGTGGTGAGATTGATTTTGCTAAAGACCTTTGCTGTCAGGGATCCACTCTTGGGAAGCTTGCCCGCTGGTTTTGGGGGTAAATTGGGCCGGGTTTTTTTGCTGGCAGGGCCCACCATAAGAGAGGAGCTAACTTTAGAAGGTAAGAAGCAGACTTCCCCACCCAAGACCACGGGCCGGCGGCCAGAACAATGATGTCCACCACCCCCGTGAGGGTGATGTACACTATTCTGAAAAGCTTAATGGTATGGTTGATTGGGAGGTCAGAGGAGGAGGCTGGCATTGGTTTGGGTGTTACAGGCGGTTCCATTAGATGTTGTAGGCTGGGAGATAGTTGAATTTTCCTCTAAATAGCTTAGGGGTAGAGAATATCCACAGGCCTTGGCGGTTGTATCTGATGGCAGATTGGATGTGGGCTAATGGGACAAGTTTGATGATCTTCTCTGGTGTATAATCTTTATATTTGGGCTTTAATGGATATTTGGTAAAATGAACAGGCCCAAAGGGGATGCCAGGTGGATGGAAAACTGCAGGCAGAGGGGCAGGAGGGCCGGGAGATCTTGAACTGAACTGATAGACGGCAGATACAAAATATGGCAGTAGCTGTATAAGCCAAAGTAACATAACCTTTATTTAAAAATGGCAATAAGTTTGGAGCGCGGGGTCCTTGGGTCTATATAGCACCTCACCTCCAAACTTAACATTTTCCATGGGGGGGGTCATCAGGGCATTGGGAAAGGCAGGGCTGGAGGAATTGGTAACTTGGGTCTAAAGGCAGCAAAATGGCGCTTGGCCTGGGAGTTCTTTCATTGGTTGTGACTCCCAATTCAGCTACCTGATTATCTTGCTCTAGTGTTGTGGTCATGGGGCCAGGTTGCGGGCTGGTGCCTCTTCCTTGGGTTGGCTCTTGATTGGTTGCTGGTGTAGACTTCAAACTCATGAAGCTAATAGTTGTTGCTTGGGCGCCTCCATTAGGTGTTGTGATTGGTACTCCACTTAGTGCAATAATTTCCTTGGCTTGATCTGTTTCACTGGGTGGGCCATCATTGTCAGCGTCAGCTTGCGGGGGCTCAACCCCAGAAAAATGTGGGTGGGCAGTCCCGCGGTCCATAGGCCTGGCAGCCTGGGGGAATCCAGGTTCTGGGTTTGATTCCCGCTCTTGGTCCTGGGGTTCCAGAGGAGGAGAATTGTCAATCCTGACATTTGCACCTGCAAGCGTGTCATACAGGTTGTTAATCAAGGCAGGGGGTATTTGTTCTTAACAGTCACCTCATTTAGGGCTCAGTAGTCTGTGACTAAGCAAAGGAACTTGTCCTTCTTGGCTACAAATAAGATAACAGCCCCGTATAGCTAAAGCAAGGGGCAGATGTAGCCCTTATTGAGAGCGTCTACAAGGTGCTGGCGGAGGGTCTCATCTTCTTTTGGTGTTAAGCAATAGAGAGGACGTGCTTTAGGAAGCAACCCTTGCAGTTTTACAGCATGCTGGATCTCTTGGTGAGGGGGTGATTGATCTAGTGTTTCACTGAAAACATCTTTATACTCCTCAAAGAGTGTAACAAGTGCTTGTGGGGGCAGAGTAGTCAAGGAGGGGGCGGCAGGTGGTTCTGTGCGGATAACTTTGACTGAACATTGATTGAAGTCTAGTTTTCCCCCTTGAAATCATATGAGCCCGTTTCTGTCATTCTGACAAACACAGTGTTGTGAAGCAACTTGTTCATTTAGACAGGATATATTTGGAAACCCACCCCATTTGTTGTAAATGCAGCTATTCACAGTATTTTGATTTTGCCTTTGGTGGGCCATTTTGAGGACAAATATCTTGCTTTTGCTTTTGCTACTCAAAATTAGTTGATGACCAATTCAGGAAGTACAATTATTTGGTTTCCTGATCCCTGTGCAGCTCACTTGCCCCACTAATGCTGGTGGTGAGTGATCCTACCATCCATGTACTGTTTTGTGGTAAAGCTATACAGTATATATTCACAATTTTTATACCCAATAAATCTTAAGTTCTATTCACATTTTTGTCTCTGTGTCTTCTGTACTTCTGCGCTTCTCTCTAGCCACAACTAGTAGAGATTATTCATCCAGGGCCGCAAGGTAAACACATTTGCCTTCCCTGTCATCTAACTGAGACTTAGTACAAATCTAATCCTAAGGTTAGGATTTCCTGTTGTGTGTCTGTGCCGCACCTCAGAACATGGCACCATTTCTATTGAGGGTAATCACATACTTATCCCAGTCAATGTAGGGACAATTGTGACAAAGCCAGTCAAGACAAGCAATCATGTTGTGGCTGAGTCCTGCCATGATTGGCCCAGAGAGCTTAACCTTGATGTTCCCCATTCTCACAGAGAAGGGTACTGTCTCATGGGTAATTGCTAATCTACAAGAGTCAGCCACTTGTACTGCCTTGAACCTGCTGGGTACTTGGTCTAGTTATTGAGAGTCAGTAAACGCCTGGTCAACCATAGTGTGATTGGCCCCAGTATCTACTAATATTTTATGGGTGCTCCCACAAAAACAGAAGGGATAGGCCAAGTGAGTTACTTTATTTGAAGAGTGGCTTGCTTGGAGTACAGGGTTGTTGGTGTGGACCTGGAATACATTGAGGGCTTCAACTTCATGTGTGTTGTACTCATGGGGGTTCTTTACAAGGAGAGATTGAGAGTGAGGGTCAAGTAGGGTTGTAAAACCTCTTGTAACTACAACCCCCAGGCTTTTCCTGGGTCCTCAATTTGTGCTAACTGGAGTTCCCCCTCACAGGGACGCTTAACCCCATTTTCCTGTTGGTGGGGCTGGCAGTGGTATACTTGATTGTGGGCACTGCCAGGTACAGAACAAGGTTGGGGTGGTGCGTCATTGGATCTGTGGAAGACCATTGAATCCTGGTTATTGGCCTCCACAATGGCCTTGTAGCAGTTGTTGATGGAGGTGCAGCAACCTACAGGAACCCATTTGCAGATATGGGGGTTAAGCTCATTAATTATCAAGGTAAGGAGCATAGTGTTCCTATCAGTCACAGCTTCTGGGGCGGCAGCAAGAGCTTGCTGCCAGGTGGCAAGATATTCAGGAACGGACCCTGTGTGCTTAATGGCCAGGATGGGAGTTCCCACCACAATGGGTGAAAATGTTTCACTGTAGTGGAACTTTGCGGCATCCCAGAACAACGCCCAGGTAATCTCTATTTCCTGCCTAGCCAAGTTGGTGAACCAGACTGCAGCAGGCCCTGAAAGGTGGCCTGAAGCAGTGGCAACCCACATGGGCTCAGGTAATTGACAGATGTGGAGGTGGGTTTTGGTAGAGTGGAGCCAACTGACAATGCCAGCTCCTTTTACACCTCCCACAAAGGATTCAAGCTGGAGGTTGAGCATGTGTTGAGAAAGGTCCAACTGGGGCAGGGTAACACTTTCATTGTGCTGCTTGAGGAGGAGTCAATTATACACGCTTGTAAGTACCAGTTGATATTGATAGATGACATGCCTGTTAGGGATATTCCCCTCAGGGATTGGCAGGAAGGTTTCTTGATGGGGAGTAGCCATACAGCCTGTACTCTGTCCTTTCTTGGGGGGTTTTCTTTTAGGTAGGTTGTAAACCTACCGCTGCTACCACTGTTGCAACTGAACCAATTAGAGTTCAGTATTTGATTGGGGAAGACAAAAGTCCAATAAGAAAGGACAGGAATGAATAGAATAAGATATTGTTTATTATAGAATATTGTGATTAATATACTATATGGGGAAAGCCACCAGGCCACAAGGGTTGGCATGGTGGCATGTTCCATGTAAGGTTCAGAGCCAAGGAATAACTCATGCAGGGATCAGCAGGTCAAATTGTTTGTGCTCCTAATTAGGAGAAAGTGCCCACAGTTTGACATTGCCATCAGATTGGTTCATGTTAGAAATGTCAAGGGGCAACTTACCAAGCACCCCCTGTGTATAGTAAGATATGTTGGCAGGCAAGTCTGGAAACTCAGTTGCAACATTAGTTTTTAATTTAGTTTTAATATATAGATGCTTAATATAGGGCCAAATTTCAATATGCAAATATCACAGTTTTAGCTGTCTTGCCTTTGGAGCTTTGTGCACTATAGTTACTACTAGCTGACCCCTCTTTTTAAAGCAGATTTGGAATCCTTGGGTGATTTTGGGTCTAGCCATATTTTTGTTTTTAAAGTATTTTTGGGCTTTCATTTATGTTTAAAAGTACCAGGTGCAATTGAGCAAGAAATTTGAGATGTGGTTTCTAGATATGATGCTTCTAGATGGCGGGGTTGAACACTTTAGATGGTATCTTTATAGATGGTGTATCTTACGGTTACAGCACTATTCATTTTTATTCTAGAATTTTTATTTGTCCTCTTTTATTAATATGGAACATTCAGCTTTGGGTGAGCTAGCAAAGGGAAGGAATTTTGTTTCGAGTATAACTAATAAATCAACTGATATTTAAAGAATTTTACATTGAGTTTGACAGGAATTTGCTTGTTAGATAATCAATTAATGTAATATTCAAAAGGAGATTTAAAAGATACACGTCATCAGTTTATTCTTGGGTCTAAACGACTACAAGGTGTCTATCATCGATTCGCTGGAAGTTGACTGCATTGAACACCCAATTCTCGAGACCACCGTCACCCCTGCGGGAAATGCGCTCACCTTTGGCATACTTGGGGATGCATACTATATACTGACAATCAAACCACCCACACTCGGGCTTCCACACCCACGCAGATGGGAGCCATAATTTGTCGGCTTCCCATCGCCCAAAGTAGGGTCGCGATTCAAAGACAGCACATGCATGGTTAGGATAGATCTCGGAATATGTATTGTAAAGATCATCAAGTTCCTTGGCAGTGCCAGCAACGAAAGACACAAGTAAAGGAATGGAAGCAACTTTCATGTTTAGCCATTTCTTTGAATTTGGCTTTAAATATCTTACAAAACCAGGCCTGGTGGTCTGTTGCAACTGGGACCCTAAAATTGTATTCTGATTTGATTGGATGGTGCAAAGGTCATGCTGAGTTCCATTGAGATGTCGGTTCCATCTGTTGCTTGAAATCCAAATGTCTCATCTATTTGATTGGATTCAACTTGATCTTTCTTGTTGTACACTTTAGAGAAAATGAAAACATTGTCATTTTGTTTTAAATTCACTCCAATCAATTAATCCGTTTCACGCTGAATAAAAGTGATGTGAATCTCATACAAAAGTGCGATTGAGTAAGATGCTTCTGAGCAATTCCAACATTCTGAAATCAATGCTTAATAGTTGACCCAATCAAAGGACTTGGCCAAATATAACAAGCGAACAAATATATGGGACATTATTTTTCTTGAAATGCCTAAGCGCCATATCGAATATTTAATAACTTAATCACATTATCCATATTCAAATTGTTCAGAATTTTTAAAATACAATAAACCCCAAAACTTTAATTGATCTCTGGCTTAGATAATATTTTTAAAAAATAATTCATCAATTTTAGAATTGAAAATTGCAACTTATAAAATACTAAAAATATCTTAAGTGCTACTATCAAATAAAATATCCATGATGAGTTGTATGGGAGAGTAATAGCAGCCCCAAAGCTATTGTCAAAACAACATGGTCAACCCCCAGGCAAAGTTCCACACAAGAGATTCTGTGCCCCCCAAACCAACTCCCTCATTACCCGTAGCTAAATGCAGAAGTCAAATCAAATTACTAAATCCAGCAACAAGAACCAGTGATAATCCCAGTTCAGTGTACAGCTCAATTTGGCACTTCACTCATTACAAGGATCACATCACCCCCTGTTGAATCCAACTTATTGATTGTCCCAATCTTGTTCCTCTTATAATGATTCACCCCAACTATATAATTCCTATATCTCAATGAATTTAATTAGTTTCCAATCATTTCTTCTCATGTAACTCTTCTAATACAGCACAGTTACAGCACTATAAAGCCAAAATTAATCTTTGGCTCATCATAAATATTATTAGTTTGTTTTGGAAAAAAAGTTGTTGTTTTTGAAAGACTTATAACTCTATTATAAATATATCCTCTATTAAGCCACCCTACTTCATGAACTTGCCCTAATATACCACTAGCATATTTTTATATTTTTGTTTCTCTGGTATCATCATGTGATTTCAAATGGTAAGTTATCTCAGAAAATTCTGAGAAATTTTTAAATGTTAAAGGTGAAGTATATAGCTGTCCATATTTCATCAAATATGAAAAAATAATGTGCAGGTTTATAACTTCAAGCTCTCTTTAATAAGGCCTAACTTTATTTTCATAAATATAAAAGAATTACTTCTGATAAATATTTGAGCCTGATAGCACTGAATTTTATAATTTTTTTCTTTTTTTCCTGCTCACAAATATTATTTAAGATCATTTCTAATCTTATTATAAAGCTGGTTTTCTTTCTCTTTTAATGTTCTTGATATTACACCAAAGTGATCATCAACAAAGCTTTCCCATGATATTTTACAGTAGTTTTAAAAGCTATGGCAACAAGCAAAAATAATTCATATTTAAACAAAATGAACTCAGATGTAAACAAAATTAAAAATAAACCCAAATCTATTATAAATTAATATAAAGTTTTTATTTTCAATTTTGTTTACATCTGAGTTCATTTTATTTAAATCTGAATTATTTTAGCTTGTTACCATAGCTTTTAAAATACTGTACAAATCTATTGTATTTAATGGATCCTTTAATTTACAGTGGTTTTAAAGGCTATGGCACTAGGCAAAAAAACTCATCTGCAAGCAAAATCAACTCAGATGCAAAAAAATTAAAAGATGAATTTATATTGCTTAACAATAGATTTGGGTTCAGCTTGATTTTTTTTAAGATCAATTGATTTCATTTACATCTGAGTTGATTTTTCTTATGGATGAGTTTTTTCTTAATGTTGTAGCTTTTAAAACTACTATACAGTAGTTTTAAACCTGTTGATATAAAGGTAAACGGTTCAGTTTAGAACTTATAGGTTCAGTCACACAACAAATTTCAATTTGAACCAGTTGAAGGTCAATTCACTCAATAAAAATTTGATTTATCTAGGTCCAGATTACAAAAATAGACAATCATATAGCAAAATTTAAGTTAATTACTGAATCCAAAATGAGACAGCAAAAAAGTAATAGATATTCAAAGCAAGCAAAAACCAGTCACATCCTAAAGAAATCTTCAGCTGTGATAATGATTGTGTAACAAAAACAATACAAATAGAGATAGGTAAGGCTCAGTCACAAAAGTGATATGTTCAAACACAAAACAAATTATTTTTTGACAATCTTGATTATTTTTGGGACTTAAATTGTAAATAGTGGATTTCAATAGAGAACTCAACAAATTCTATTCAGAGATCACTAACTATATTCAATGTATGTGCTTCTAAATTTGAGTTTTTATGTCTGAGAGAATGCCACAAATAGGAACACATACTTAAATAAAATTAATACTCTAGACATACTTTTCTTTTTTGTTCTTAATAGAATTTTTATTGGTTTTTATTTACAATGAGTTTCACAAGTGAAGATACCTTTGATATTGTTGAGGAGCAGTACCAGGAGCTATTCTAACCCTAGGGTTCCAAGCAAGGGAGTACAACTGCCATAGCTCCTGTGTACATCCAACTAAACTTAAGTTGTGAGGGGCTGAGTTGTTAGTGTCATCAGGCCCATCCATGGGTGGCTTTTCTGATAGCCAATATGGTGACCACCAAGACCAGGCCCAACTCAAGAGTGTGCCACACTTCAAAGACTAGGAAACTGTTTTCCTCTCCAACCCAATCCAACCATTGCTTGCCAATTTGGGTCAATCAAATCAAATCAAGCCCTGGCTAATCCAGGTCCCAGTATGCTCAATGGCCCCCAAAAACAGCAACTTGTAACCAATGAGATCATTGAAGAGATAATGAGCCTCAAGCAGAGTGGCGTAAATTTTGCCAAATTGCCATCTGCCTTCAATTCACTGAGGCAGTGGTTAGATGTGAATTTCAAGCTCTCATAAAGAGAGGGGGCTAAGCTTACTAAAAAAGCCAAAGAAGCATATTGATTCCCAGATCAAGGATGCATATCCTATCATAATTGCTCTTCTCTAGTGGAACCCCTACCTCTAAATGACTGAGGTCTATTGCCTACTTGGGCTCTGCAGCATCTTCATTGCCTACCACACTGCACAGCTCTGGATGCATGGGCTTGTTTTTAGTGTTGTTCTTCTAGCTAATTGGCCAGGTGATCAATGGTATGGTTACTCTGATTTGCCACACAACCCAGTGATTGGTGCATGTTGTGTTTGGATCTTGAGGGGCAACATCCAATAAGACACAACAGGAAACCTTTATTAAAAAGGTTTGAGGTTTGAAGCTAGCCTTGGGTTAGTCTTTAGGGCAAAATTAAGGGGATGTACCTTAATTTCCTGGAACAAGTGAAGAGAGTTTCATATTAAAAAAAGGAAAGAAAAAAACTTGAAGATTATAAAAGGCAAAACAAATGTGGATAAGCTTGCCTTTATTGAGGGAAAACATTCTATTTAAATATTAGAATGAGAACATAGATTGTTTGATAGGTAGACAGTATAGTTGATAGGGTTGACTGGGATGAACTTGTGCCAGGATCAGAATAGTGCAGGTAGCACAATCTGGAATTAATGGATATTTATGTTGACCTGTTTACAGAAAGGGGCAAAGATTGAAATTGAAAGCAAAACTGAATAAATCTTTGTGCATATTACTATTTGCAGGTGTAAGGAACTAGATTCCTTTAACAACAGAAAAATTTAATAGCATTGAAAATAATGACCCAAACACAGCCAAAATCCATAAAATAATTTATAAGGAAACCAAATTTAAGAACACAAAAATAACAATGTTAATTGATAATAGTCTTTTGTCTAATATGCCAATATCAAAAGCATTTTTATGTCAGGATTGACAATTATTTACCCCTGGAAACCCGGGCCTGAGGGCGGGATTCAAACCCTGAACCTGGATTCCTGCAGGCTGCCGGCCCCATGACCGAGGGCCCACCCGCCCGCGTTTTCTGGAAACCAAACCTCTGCAAGCTGAAACCCCTGCTATGTCCCAAAGCCAGAATACCAGTGCATGTTCAACTATGGTGGTGCCCAAGGGGGAGCTTCTCAAATTGCCTAATGAAGGCAGAGAAGGTGCCTCTGTGAACTTCATGAACTTGAAGCCCTCTTGGTTAACCAATCAAATTCTCCTTCCAAGGGAAATCACAGGCTTTAGGTCTGGCCTCATGACCACAGCCAAAAATCAAGAAAATCAAGTGACCAATTTGGACAGTCTGACCAATGAGAAAACACCCAGCCAAGGCGCCATTTTGCTGCTCCCACACCCGGTCTTCCTGGCCATCCACCCTCATTTTTCCTGATATTTTGATGAAACCCTTATGGAAAATACTAAGTTTGGAGGCGGGATGCTATATATGCCTATAGATTTTGCGCTCAAACCTTATTGCCATTTTTGAATAAAGGTTATGTTATTTTGGCTCACACAGCTATTGTCTTATTTTTTATTTGCTATCTATCAATTCAGTACAAGATCTCCTAGTCCTCCTGCCCCATTGCCTGCAGTTTTCTATCCTCAAGGTGTACCCTTTGGCCCCGTTCATTTCACCAACTACCCTTTGAAACCCAAATACAAGGACTATACCCCAGAAAAGATACTTGAACTTGATTCTTTGTCCTGCATACAATCTGCAGTTAGATACAACTGTCAAGGCCCGTGGATATTTTCAACACCAAGTTGTTCAGAGGGAAATCCAACTATCTCCCTGCTTACGACCTTCCCATGAAACTGCCTGTGACCCCCAAACCTATGCCTGCTTCCTCACCTGACCTTCCAACCAACCACACTGGTAAGCTGTTTGGGATTGTGTACATCACCCTCACAGGGGTTATTGATACTATAATCCTGGCTACCGGCCCATGGTTCTGGGTGGGAAAATCTGTCTCCTACCTTTTTAAGTTAGCTCCTCTCTTGTGGTGGGCTTTGCCCGCAAAAAGCCCGGCCTGAATTACCCCTGAAAACAACAGACTGGCGACCCAAGACTGGATCCCTGACATTATGGGAATCTTTTTTAGACCTGGTACCCTGAGCCCCAAGATGTTGTTATTTATTGGGGCATCTTGTATGCATTTGTTATTGATAATCACTTATTACACCTATAAGATGACCATGCACCTGATCTCTTCCATGTGGAAGAACGCAGACCTGAATGACCCAAAGAGAACTGATACCACCACTGACACCAACAAAGCTTCCTCCTCCCAAGTGCAAAATGTGATTGTAAACCAATGCCTCAGATGGGGAAGCTTACACTAAAGGAAGCTTGACACGCCATGCTGGTCCTCTGCCTGCATTTCTAAACCAACACCCCCTCCTACGCCAGTGAAACCAAGAAGGTACTTGGTGTTGCTTCTATGCTATCAGGAGACGCCTTAGATTGGTTTGGCAAGGCCACTGCTAAAGACATAGAATTCTGCTTGGACTATGCCAAGTTTGAGGCAGAGATAATGGCTACAGGGGAAATTGCAACACTAGATACTACACCCTGAACTCCTTGCTAGAAATCCTACAAGGCTCCTGAACCATCCAAGCTTATATTGACAACCTCCTAAAACTGAAAACCTGCACCCAACTTGAGGACAAACTGGCAGCCATCATATTATGGAAGGGGGTGAACCCAGCCATGAAGGACCTGCTGAAACACCACCCTCCCACTCTTGGCTTGGAAGACCTGGTCCCTTGTGCAAGGGCCCCAGCATGAATCAAGAAACCACCAGTACAGCCCAGCACCGCCAGACCCAAACCTCCATACCCAACAGAGCAGGGATGACCCCTGAGGAACTTCAAAGACACTATAGAGAGGGACTCTGCTTCCACTGCCACAAATCAGGGCACTTGACTAGAGCCTGTCCTAATATAACCCCTGCCCCCATTTCCTTGACTCAAATAAATGCTTCCTCCCAGTCTTACAAGTTTATCCTAGTATCAGTCAGAGTCAAGGGAACACTCCAAAGATTGAAGGCGTTCATTGACACTGGAGCAGACAAGAGCTTCATTGATGCTGACCTAGCTCAAGAACTAGACCTTTCTGCATCTGAGAACTGCATTCAGATCATCATGTGAAATAGCACAAAGGACAAGGGGTATGAATGTGAACAAGAATTTCCCCTGGTTATAGGAAATAATACATACCCGTCATCTCTCATCCTGCTGAAAGTCCTACTGCACCCCCTCATCCTGCGAGATTCCTGGTCTGACAGACACAGCCTCATCCTCAACCACCAAGAACAAAATGTTATCTTGGGAGATAAAGGAAACCTTGACACTGTACCCTTTTGCACCAACCTAGAGGAGTTTACCCAAGGACTTATGACCATACAAGTAGAACCTAGTGTGGGAGTTCTACCAGCTTCTTTAGAAAAATGGAACCATGTCTTCAGCAAAGAAGCAGTAACCCATCTCACCAACCATTCAATCTACAATCACTCTATAGACCTGTTACCAGGGTCTCAACCACACCATGGGCCCATCTACAGCTGCAACTACCACAAACAAGTAGCCTTGAGAACATACCTAGAGGACTTGACAAAAAAAGGCTTCATCCAAGTGTTAAAGGCCCCTTGCTTGTCACCCATGCTGTTTGTAGGAAAGAAGGACAGTGGTATGCGCCCATACATTAGCTACCAGAATTTGAGCAATATAATCATAAATAACCACTACCCCATTTCTAACGCTGATGACTTATGTGATGTGTTGACTGGAGCCCAGGTGTACTCAAAAATTGACCTAAGAGACACCTTCAATAAGATCCAAATCAAAGAAGGAGACAAATATAAGACGGCTTTCAAAACCAGATATGGGCTGTACAAATACCTATTAATGCCATTTGACCTGTGCAATTCTCTCAGCACGTTCCAAAGGATGATTAACACTGTTCTAGGGGAGTACTTGACTAATTTTGTGTCGCATATTTGGACAACATCCTTATTTAAAGCAAGTCACACAAAGAACACCTCCACACCTTGATCTTATACTGGGAAAACTCTCCCAGGCTAACTTACATGCCAAACTGAAGAAATGTGAATTCTTTCAGTCTGAGGTCAAATTCTTAGGGTACGTAGTGAAGACTGGTGGGTTTGTCATGGCGCAGTACAAAGTAGAAGCTGTAACAGCTTGGCTGGTGCTCAAATGTAGAAAGGATGTGAGAAGTTTTTTGGGCCTGGCAAATTTTTGCAGGGATTTCATCCAAAAAATTCTCAAATTATGCTACCCTTGACCATTCTTTGCTCTGATAAGGTTCTGTTTGTCTGGACTCCATAATGTACCACTGCCTTTGAAACCTTGAAGCTTGCCTTCACCTCTGCCCCTGTCCTGGCCATGCCAGATCCATCCAAACCATTTGTTCTGGAAACCAACGCGTCCAACTTCTTGGTGGGCGGGCTCTTCTTCAGGAAGGAGGGGATAGTATATTACATCTTGTAACATATTACTCCAAGAAGAAGCTACCTGCTGAAGGAAACTACCCAATATACAACAAGGAGATGCTATCTATAATGAAGACATTGAAGCATTGGTGCAGATACCTATTTGGCGCTGAATATCCAGTAAAAGTCCTGAAAGACCACAAGAACTTGGTCTACTTCTTCAAACCTTGACAGCTTAACCAACAACAAGCAAGATGGGTCTTATAACTGGCCGCCTACACCCTGACCATAGACTACAAGCCAGGAAAGGTAAACGTGGTACCCAACGCCCTAAGTAGAAGAACCAACCTGGTGCCTACCCACATAGAAACTTGCAACCACAACACCCAAGTACTCTTGGACCCAGTGAGCCTAGGCATCCACCTGGAATTGATGAAAATCAGAGCCAGCAAACCAGAATTACTAATGGCTCAAACACTCAACAAATTCACCAAAATCATAATCTCTGACTGTACCGTACAACAGTCACTGTGAAGTATTTAGCCAAATAAATACTCCAAGATATAAAGCTGCTCTGTTTTTGATGCTTGTTTTATGTAGATAGGTTTGGCTGGAATTCTTCAGATAAAGGTTCCTGGAAACTTAGTATCTATATTCAATAAAAGAACAGGAGGCAAGATTGGCCAAATCAATCTTGGAGACTAGGTGTCTAAAAAACAATTTAATTAACTGAGAAGATTAATTAAATTTTTACATGGGAATATAATTAATGAGGATTTAATTATATTGGTTAATTGCCTTGACTGTGTCAAGAAGTATTGTTAAGGTTAACCATAAGTAAACCCCCAAATTTGGGTTTTAAAAAACTGTGATGGTGTCTTGTTTGAGGTTCAAAGCATTTTAACAGGTTTTTTAAAACACAAGAAAACCATTAAATGTAACAATAACTGAATAAAAGTAATGATGCCTAGGAATTCAGGTTTGATCAGCTGGTTCCCAGTTAGAACATTGATGGCTTAGTTTTGGGATGTGTAATCCACAGGGTTTTGGCGCTGGGAGCTGGGGAAGCTCTATGCTGAATTGGTACATTGGGATGAATGAAGTCAGGTAACTTATTCCCATTGTAGGTTAGTTCTCATAGGTTGAGAATTATTGGCAATCTTTTAGGTAAAAATCTAGGTTTGAATGACTCAAATTTCATAAACCACATGATATGAATCATAGGTTGATTCAGGAACCAGAGGGGTTTTCAGCCAAATATGCCCTGAATTTTTATTGTAGAATATTGTGATTAATATACTATATGGGAAAAGCCACAAGGCCACAAGGGGGTGGCATAGTGGCATGTTCCATGTAGGGTTTGAAGCCAAGGAATAACTTGTGCGGGGATCAGCAGGTCAAATTGACAACACTCCTAATTAGGAGAAAGTGCCCACAGTTTGACATTGCCATCAGATTGGTTCATTTTGTTAGACATGTCAAGGGGCAACTCACCAAGCGCCCCCTGTGTATTGTAAGATACATTGGCAGGCAAGTCTGGAAACTTGGTTGCAACATTCTTGTCTTGAGAGACTATTGACAACAATGATCTTTTTCCCAGGTATGTGCTTTATGTCCATGAGATACTTGGACATCTCCATGACCCAGTGTATGTGTCTGCCATTCTCTTGTTGTTTGCTGAGGATTAAAGACAATGTCATGTTGTCTGTATACAAGGTAATGTGATTCCCTAGTATGTAGTACTTGAATTTTTGTAACGCTCTAATCACAGCTAACACTTCTTTATTTGTAGATGCTTTAACGTAGCTCTGGGCCACTGAAAAGCTTGCTGGTGTACTTGACAGGCTTGAAAATGCCTTCACATTTTTGGGCAAGGACTTCCCCTGTTGCTTCCTCAGAGGTATCAGTGAAGATGGATAAGTTTTCCTTGAAATATGGATGGATCAGGACGGGTTCCTTCATGAGGCATTCCTTCAAGGTCTGGAAAGCAACCTCTTGTGCAGTGGACCAGGTAGACTCTGTCCCCTTGTGAAGTAACTTAAACAGAGCTCTAGCAATCTTGCTATAGTTTTGGATGAAGCATGAGTAGTACCCAATGGTATCAATAAAGGACTGCAGACGGGCCAAGTTGGTAGGTACAGGCCACTGTGATATTGCTAACTTTTTTTCAGCATCAGGGTGCAACCTTCTTTATCCACTATGTGTCCCAGTACATGAAGCTTTGTCTGGCATAGCAACATCTTGGATTCATTGACAGACAGATGGGCTTTGCAGATACAACCAAGCACTTTAGTAAGTATTTCTAAGTGCTCTTCAAAGGTAGCACTAAAAAAATTAATATCATCTAGGTAGATGAGTACCTTCTTGTACAAGAGATTAGCAAAGATAGAATTCATTGCATGTTGAAAGGACCATGGTGCTCCACAGAGTCCAAAGGGCATACATCTATACTGGTATTGACCTTGTTTGGTAACAAAGACTGTTTTAGCAATTCTTGTGGGCTTTATCTCTAGATGGTGGTAACCAGAGAACAAATCAATGTTTGTGAAATACTTGCAGCCAGCATATAATGCCAAGATCTCACTGATGAGAGGTAAGGAATAATTATCTACTTTGGTAACTGAGTTCAAAGGTATGTAGTTAACACACATGTGTAGCTTGCTGTTCTTCTTGGGTACAATGACAACAGGCAAAGATCAGGTCAATATAAACTGCTCAATGATGCCCTTAGACAACAGGCAGTCTATCTCCTGCTCAACATACTTCTTGTACTTTTTTGCTAGACAGTAAGGTGATTTATGTATGAGCTTTGCTGTTACAGTTTCAATAACATGTTTTTCTAGGCTTGCAGGTAGTAGAGAGACATCTTTATTGAAAAAGAGGTCCTTAAAATTGAGCATGAAGATTGAAAGCTTCCCCTTCTGGTTAGTTGTAAGGCCTTTGTTCTAACTGACGGACTTGGCAACAATAAGAAAGGAATCCCGACCTATAAATTCACTGCCACCCCTGGCATTATATTGTAAAATCTTCCCCTGCCGCATCAAGAAAGGCCCAAAAATGCCAGCCAAGCCCCTTCATTCTTTAGAGGATTTAGCACACACAGTTGATGAGAGGTTTGTGCTAGCCTACCCCGCGGATTCCTTGTCCTTGGTTGCTCCCTCCTGGGAAGAAACTTTGGTCAATTTAGACTACTTACTAGCCTGGTGTTGCCCATTTTTAAAAAACTATCAGAGCTAGCCAATCAAAGGCCGCCACATTGACGCTTGACAACTCAGTTGAACCCCAAATGCCTGGTACCTCTTCTAGCCAATCAGATCAGACCGCGGAAATTAGAGTGAAACTCTCCAGTCTCTCTGAGCCTACTCAGCAAAGTTTTTCTCCTAGCCAATTGGATTCAGGGCCAACTGTCATGTGATTACTTTCCTTGCAATCCATTCCCTTTTAACACAGCAAGGGGACTTTCAGTCCCCTGCTTGTCTATTTTCCAACAATATTAAAAGTCTTGGATCTATTTGCACTTTATTTTAATTTTATTTGCTGTTGGAAACCTGGTTTTGAGTTTCTACAGCCTAAAGATGGTAGGACATGCCACTTCAAAAACAGCACTTTGATTTACGCCATCTCAAATTAAATTCAAGATGGTGTTTTTTGTGTTAGTGATTTTAAATCACAAAAAAATAAAAAATAATAAAATAGTTAAAATTCACTTATAATTTTATAATGTGGCATCTCAAAAGTACACCATCTCAATTTTGTTATTTTGAGTCAAATTAATTAAATCTTATTTTGCTAACTTTATTTACATATGAAATCACTTAGTGTGGAGCGTGTTCACACCATCTCAATTTACGCTATTTATCTTAAACTAAAATAAGCTTAATCCCACACTAAATAAAAGCCTGTTGTATAAAATCAGAAGCTGTTCCTATAGTATTAATCCAAGACAGTTATACTAAGAATAACTTAAAATAATGCCACTATGGTTGTGGTGCAGGGCGCCACCTGCAGATATTATCATATTGAGACTACTACTCTATAAGGAAAAGTATAGGGGAACTGCTGCCCTTTCTTGTGTTTTTGATCAGAGAGTTACCCATCAAAACATAAAGATCAATTTCCAATTAGCCACTAATTGATGTACCTGCAACTAACTGCAGATGCATCAGAGAGTGGCCCATTGTGGTGAATTTCATTGAGGCAATTAGTGACCAATCTATGCATCTGCAGCTAGCCAAAGATGCATAGATTGGTCACTAATTGCCATATGTATAGTCTCCTCCAATGAGTCACCAATCTACGCATCTGCAGCTAACTGCAGATGCATTGGAGAGTGACCCATTGTGGTGACTTTTATTGAGGCAATTAGTAGCTCATCAAATTTCCCAATTTATAATTTGTTATAGAGTTTTTCTGTCCCTTGCCAACAAGTATGACCCCCAGATGAACATTCTGAAACCCTGTTATAGACCTAGTTCCCAAAAATTGGCCCTACTTTTGCTGCAACCACCTTACCCAGAGATCAAATGTTTAGATGTTCACATCCCACCCAATCCAAGCCCTTTCTCTCTGAATATTCTCCAAAATGTTTTGCACCATAAGTATAACTTAGTTCCTGACCAGTCTAGACTTCAGTCAGGATGACTCACCCTTTATTTCCCCTCCCCCACTTCCAACTATATAAAGCCTTCAGATAGCCCCAATAAAGACATCATTGAATAGAACATAACAACCAACTCAACATTCTTAGATTAATTGCAGAGCTCAAATATAGAAGTTCTGTTGTGAAAGGAGATAATAGTCTTGCTGTGTTTCCCCAGTTGCTGCTCAGCTACTCTAAACCTTACCCTTAGAACCCTTGAGTACCACAGATAGAAAGCTTAAGCATCTTCAGGCCATCTCAGTAGCACTGTCAACCAATGTATGGGCCTTCCTCAATAAACCATTTCACTTCTTTTTTCATGTTCATCATTTTTTACTTTTACTTAGCATTTGGCACAAATATTTGCTTATTTTAAAGTATATGACATAGCTATAACAGATGAAAATAGTTGTTTTTGTGTAGATTTTGACTTTTGCCCTTTACGTAGCCTTGTTGCTTCTAATTGTCCCCCTTTTTTATTGCAGATTTAAACTTCTATGGCCTTTTTAAGACTATAAATGGTTTCTAAATTTTAATTTTTTGGATTTTTTTGGTTTTTTTTGGAGTTCAAAAAAACTAAAATTTTAAACCTGTCTTTCATAGTCGTGATGCCGTAAATTGAAATGACGTTTTTACTATAAAATTGAGATAGCCAAATTTTGAGATGTTGTATTTCAAGATAGCATTTTTTGAGATGCATTTTTTGAAATGGAATGCCCTACCCTAAAGATTGAGGTGTTAGTTGCTTTTCTAAAGCTTACCTTGTGCCAACTGGTTTCAAACCCGGCTTCTTCTCTGGGACCTTATACTAGAGTTATTACACTTAGTTGTTGTCTTCTCTGCTTTTGCTTTCAAAAACAGAGTTTGAACTTAAAATTTTCAATTAATTTTCAATATAATCTGTATTATTATTTTGAATTTTTATTTAAAATTGTTGTCTTCAAACCCACTTTTGCTTGCCGTTACTATCAAGGCATCTGAGACCATAGTAAAGCTGCCTGGACCTGCTCTGTTGCTCCTTTTGGCTTTCTGTTTAAGATTACCCTGCCTAGACATTTTTCTAGTGTTATTTTTCTTAAAAATCCTGCCAACCTATCCCAAATTTTTGTGGAGAATAATTCTATGATACTCCCAGCTATCAAATTTGTGGTGTTTTCCCTGGCTCTGTTCCTGCTGCTTCTGTGGTCTACCTCCCCAGACTTTTGGGGGAAAATCTCCTTGTCTGCCCAGCTTGTGGGTAGAGACCTTTCTAGTCTCTGGGACCTCCCCATCAGTCTTCTCTTTTCTGGAGAGGCTGTGGTCAAGAGCCTGATGTGTGATGACTTGGATTTGGACACTGTGGATCACACCTTGCCCACCTCTGAAGCAGACATGCCTTCCATGCCTCCCCCTCCCCAGTGTGGTCCAGAGCAATCCAGTACCCCTTGTGTCCCCCAAGGTGTCCTCTCCTGCTTCCACCTGCTCCCTTTGGTTGCTCACCAGCCCGATGTTGATGGGCTTGAACGCCTATTTCCCTCAGTTGTCCCCTGTGTCCTCCTTGTGGTCTCCCCTTTGAGCGGCCGTCCCAGTCCTCCACTGGGCGGCATTCTGGTGGTTTGTTTTGCCAGAATGGGAGCCAAACTTAGTTATTCAAAGTTTCAAGAAGATGGATGTGTGAGAGAGGGGGGCTAAACTAACTAACATTAATAGGTACCAGTGTGTTATTGCGCTCAATAAACCAGCTATGATGGCAAAAAGATATGGTAACACCAAAGTTGCTCAAGGCATGACGTCCTAGTAGAAGATTATATCTGGTAAGCTCAAAGATAGTTGCGTAAATTAACTTACAGACACCTCAGATCTCTATGGTGAGGTCATGTACAACTCCTATGAACTCCTCTGTTTTATTGTTGGCAAAGGTAAATCTTTCCTTGACTTTACTATACTCCTGAATTTCTATTAATCTCAGGAAGGATTCAGAGATAATATTGGAGGTAAATCCTCCATCCAGGATGATTGACTTGGGATGGTCTTCTACTTCTCCATCTATACAGGGTACTCTTTTGCTCACAACGTCAATCACCTCCTGGTTGTCCTTGGGCTTATCTTTCATCATGGTGAACTGTTTGTCTGGGTCACGGACTCTAGTGACTCCAAGGTAATAAGCTATTTGTTCTATAACTCTAGGTGCAATTTTGGCCAAATTATATAGCAATATGAGGGCCTGAGTGTCAGCAAGAATCTTCAATAAATTGAGCTTGGGAGGCTTCACTTGAGGTAACAGTGAAAGTTTAACCTTTGGCTTCTTTAAGGTAGTTGGTTTGGAGGTGGTCCCCTTTGTAACCTCAATGATAGGTTCAACTGGGTAAATTTTATCCTCATCATTCATTGAAATTCCAAAAGGTTCCAACTTTTGGGCCTCATGTTCAGTATGTTGGGCTAACTAAGTAGGATTAGCCTGTTCCAACTCAGGGACTTCAGGGGCATCTTATTTGATAAGTTAGCATCAGGAGTAGGCTGTTGAGGCTTGGTAGCCTCAGCCCCTTTCTGCTTTTCAGGAGTATTATAAGAATAAACAATATGGCAGATCCTATGCTTCTGAGCCACAATATTTTTTTACAGCAGCCATGCTTTCAACCAGGTAGGATTCATTCTTAGACGCGTTGGGCTTTATCTCCTTCTTGGTATTGGGTTCCTGCTTGCAGTTCTGTTTGGTTTCAGCAGCCAGTGTCTTGGTCTCATTCTGAAGTTTGATAGGACAGTGTATGTAGAAATGTCCTTCAGTTCCACATCTGTTGCAGGATTTTTTGCAGGTGCCTGTAAGATGGCCTTGCTTCTTGCAATTATGGCAGTACAGATTTGACTTTGCTTGTTCACCACTGGTTATATACATGATAAGTGTAGCCATTACCTGTGCAAATTTTTTATGTTCTCTAACAAGTAATCTGGGGGCGGCATGATAGCTTTCATCTTCTCTTTGGGCTTTGTGACAGTGTGATGATGCAGTAGCTAGCCTCTAGCCTTGAATTTTCTAAGGCAACAGATTAACACATATGCCTCTTCAACATTGCTGGGAGTATAAAATTCAACAAACTGGTAGAATTCCGGGGTAAGTGGTTTGCAGATCCAACATAAAACTTGGTTCTCTAGGAAAGTCAGGCGGGCACACATGCCTTCTACTGTGTCATAGCTACCATAGACTAAGTCCTGGTATTGATTGATAAGAGTATCAAGTTTCTTGATAAACTCTTTTGTTATTTTGAACTTTGCTTGTTCAATTTTTTTAAGTTTAGCAATTACTGTTTCAATGCCTCTTCTGAATTTCTCAAATGCTGCAGATTTCCAGTTTGCCCATTTAAATGTCCCTTTCAGTGAGCTGTTCCAAGCAGCAGCTCTTTCTTCTAAGGAGAATTAGACTTTTTTATGTGGTCTCATTTTTTAACTTTATGGTTCTTGCAGTAGAGTTCAAAATGGTTAAGCCATGTGGGGAGGTTGGTATCATTGAATAAAGAAATATTCTGGGCGGTGATGGCCTTTAACAGGTCTAGGGGATTAAAGGGAGGGCTTATAGCCTCTCTGGGTGGATTATTGGAAGACATCTGAAAGTCTTCCCTGGCAGTATCACCAATGTAATATTACACAGGAAATGTGTTCTTTTACAAGTCTTGTAGGTTCAAAAATACAGAGATAACGTTTTTTTGCTTAGTTTTGTCTGGATGTAATTTTCAATGAAAAACTTGAATAAAACTCAAATCAACTGAAAACTCAAAGATTGGATTTATGAATTTACTTGTACTTTAATATTGAATATTTTGGTTGGATTTATAGTATTTGCCAACTGTTAGAATATGAAAAATATTGTTGTACTCTGCTCAAAGGGCAGGCTTGAATCAAATTGAGTTTCAAATTTGAACTTAAGTTGAACTAAGTATTTATTAGTGTTTTAAATCAAACAATTACCTTGTTAATTGCTCTCACTTTGGTTTATGTCTTTGCTCTTGGTTTTGCTTTTGCTTCTGCATTAACACACGGTTTATTCACTTTCCTATATAATTTCTATTTTAAAATATGTTTTTCCTTTATCTTGCTTATGCAACTGCTGTTTTCTTCTCCTGTTGCACGCTGTCAGGAATCACTTCCCTGACAACAGTTATCCAATAGTTGAAGACCTATTCCAACTTCCAAATTTGGATGATCTAGGTTACTGCAACTCAATTAATTGTCAATTAATTTTTCCTATGCCCCACAGTGATGCAGATGCAAGTAAAATCTGCAAGGAACTCAGTACTATCATGCATCTAACATTAGCCTGCATCATGATTCCTGCCACTGCATGTGAGGCATTACATCTGGGTTTCAAACTCATCAAGTCTGTACTCCAAATTTCACCCCCCTAGTATAAAAACTCCCATCCCAATCCCAAGTTAATTGTTTGATTAACATTTATTTCTACAATAAAGCAATCTTGCTCTATTATCCACTTAAGAGTTTAATAGTACTCCTAGTCCAGATGATTGGAATCCTTTATTTGTGGTCTGTAGTCACCATCTGGCTCTCCTTGTTCCTGCCTTATATCATGTCTCAGGGGCCAGCTACCTTGTGCTTCCCTGGTCCTTGCCCAACCCCTACCCTACAGCTTGAAGAGCTATCTCCTGTTGTAGAGAGTAATGGACCCTTGTTTGATTCTCCAACTGTATTTTCCTCTATAAAGAGAGTCCCTTACACACGCAGATCTCCAGCTTGTTACATGCAGCTTCCTCACCACCATGTGTTTTCTCCTTGGCTATCAAACCACCTTGACAAAAACTTATCCTTCTTTCACAAAGATTTTTTCCAGGACTTGGTTCTTTTTTGCCTTATAAATAAAGACACTAGATAAGAAGGCTTTTAAGCTGAAATTCTTAGTGGTTTTTCCCAATCACTATCACAGGTTTTTTTTACTTCAATATCTCCATTTCCTTTTCTCAATCTTCAAATTCTAACTTTGAAATTTACTTAGAATCTTATCTTTATTAAGTTTAGGTTATAGTAAATTACAAGAATTTTAGGTCTCAATTTTCTTCCAGATTTATTAGAGTTTTAAAAATCTAGTATAATTTGGATGAAGATAGATTACAACAAGCAATTAGCTTATAGTCATCATTCTTTAATATTAGGGATAGTCTAACTAATTTTATGTTAAGATATTCTCACGGGGAATATCCTGACATGAACATACCCTTAGTTACCAACAAATCTTTATTCAATACCTTGTTCTATGTAGTTTGTTTAGGTCTAGTCAACTCAATGTCACATTTTGTGTCTAATTATAAGTTTTTAGCAGGTATTGTAAAAGTACTTTTACAAACTGTACCTACTTTTCTTTATCTTTTAAACCTAAATCCAAATGCTTTGCACAGTATTGTATATAATCTTGCATCATATTGGGCAAGATCTTACAAATATGATGAAGTTAGGGGGTTAGCCATGAGGCTGTTCTGTAATCAAGAAGCAGGGATTTCAAGGGGTCTAATTAACTGAAAACCAGCTAATTGTTGGTTACATCGCATCAGAGTAGAGTAGTCTATTATTGCAAGTCAAATAAAATCAGAATGTGCAAACCAATTATTTTACTTAAACTAACAATTATATTTATTTTATTTTTAATTTGAATCAGCTCTCTTTAAACTGATCAAGCTCATTTTTCTCAAGCAAGTCAATCTTTAATAGAGTTTAAACACCTAATCATATAACAGTATCTTAAACAATTTGATACTCCCTTTCAATTTCAATCCAAACATTCTGAGTTTGGAAAATCTACACAAATAAACCACTTTGCATTGGTTGAACCAATGTTTAAAAATTAAGCAGTTAAATTTTAATCTATTAAAGTGAGTGACCTATTTTCTCATTTCAACATAATTTAGACCACACTTCAGTGGATTCAGCTTTCATTATTTCAAGGTGCTTGTAGTGATTTCATGTAATGATGAGCCAAATCAAGCTTTTGGCTTGACCATTAACTTTAAATTTAAATAATAAGTTAAAAATAAAATATTTTTGTATCAATGCAATGAAATCATAGATTCTTAGTTTTGAATCAGGTTATTCAATTCAACTCAAACAAGCTTTTTTGAAATTCCCACAAGAAGCTTTTGAGAGGTTTAAAAATTTGGATTTAAACAGCTTCAATAGGCTCAACCAAATCATAACTTGGCCAGTGGGGGGGCAGCTTTGCTTACAGAATTAGGAATCATAATTTTATTATGGTTCCAATGAGATTTTGCAAAAGTAAAAAAGTTATGATAGAGTCTGTGTAAGTTGTGGAGGAAAATCAAAGATCTTAGCAGTTGTTAGACTAGTGTTCTGCTTTTCAACCCGGCTGCTCTTTTTTTTGGTTTGGATGACTACTCAGGAGTTCCCTTTATATATGTGCTGTGTTTTTGTGTAGACCCTTGTAAAAGTATAAAGGGTACAAACCTAACTAATAAAATTAAAATTACTTTCACTTTTACACAGCTAAACTAGAATTTATCTAAGTCATAGCTTAGTTTCTTTTAATCAGATCTAAGAATAAAAAAGGGGTTTGGGATTTTTTATTTAAAAATTCATTGATCAAAAAATATAGTTGTCCCTGAGCATTCTAATTTATTTGATTCAATTTTTTTAAAAAAATTCAAGGTAAAAAAGCTGATATGGCAATTGATGCCCTAAATAACTATAATTAATTACTAAAACCATAAAAAACTGGCAAAGCTTATGACACTTTTAAGAAACAGCATTTCAAACTAATTTATTGTAAAAATATAAGCCCACCTATTTTGAACCAAGTAAAGTTAAAAATTTCAGGTTTGCTTATACTTAAATATGTGCTGATTAGGCTATATATTTTGGCAACTTACATTTTTACTCTGAATTTTTATTTTTAGAGGGGTTCTATACATCTGTATTTTTATGAAAAAAGCTTATAAAATCATATAAATGCAAGTTCTTGTGACAAATTGAGCCCGAGCTTCACCTTTTCACAAAGGCATTGGGAAATTTGGACCAAGTAAAGCTCCAAACCATGGAGACTGTCACTAACAAGAACCAGCTTCTAGCAGAAGATGCTCGCAAACTCTGGAAGCTATTAAATAAAGTCAGAAAAATTGCAACAGTGAGTAAAATTATTTGAGAAAAGCTTAGCTCAAACATTTCCTCAAACAACAAGAGAAAATGATCCTGAATAAAAATTTATTTTTTTTGAAATTTAAATCAATTTTGAAAATGTAATTTTTATGCCAAAATCAGTGTTTTTATTGATTTACTCTGTTTTTATTATACAATTCAGGAAACTAAGACTACTCCCTGGGAGCTATCTTAGTAAGTATTTAGGAAAAAAATTAAAAAGTCTATAATAAATATGAAATGAGGAAGAATATTGGATAAATAATAGAAAAGGGAAAATCTGTTATCTAATAGAGGGTTTTCAGAATCCAACTTTTTCAGTTGGATTCATTACAGTTCTTGTGTTGCAAATTGATGTTATTCCTGGTACCAACAGTATCTATTGTTTAATAATATTTATTTAATATAAAGCTTAAAGGCTTTTTATGACTGAGCTTTTCTTTGGGTTTTGTCTTCCAATGCACTGCTTTTTGCTAATCATTTTAAAATTTCTAGTCAATATGATTGGTTTATAATTTAGATTTAACTATGTCTATAATTTTATTTTTAACTTTTATCAAACCTGGAATGAGCCTGAATAGAACTATAATTTTATGCTAGCAGGTGATCATTGGCACCTGGTGTTTATTGGTCAAGACAAGCTTGCAAGAGACTAGTGTGACAGTCAGACCAACTAGTGATGTTGTTCAAAAATATTTTGTTGTGACCGTACTACAGTCATGTTGGGCTGTGGTTTCACAATGAGGTTGAATTGTGATGAATTTCATAGGTTGAAATTCAAAACAATAGGATTGGCCTTGGAGAGACTTTCCAGAGTAGTAATGGATTACCCAGGAATCAATTAGGCTGTATAATTGAGGGCTGAAATGAATAATCTGAACAATTCAGATTATGAGACTAGGTGTCTCAAACTGTCTAATTAACCATAGAGGTTAATTGATATCCAGGAATCAATTAAGCTGTAATGATTGAGGGCTGAAATTAATAATCTGAACAATTCAGATTATGAGGCTAGGTGTCTCAAACACAATTTATTAACTGGGAAGAAAAATTAATTGATACCCTGGAATATGATTGATGAGGATTTAATCATAGGGTCAAAATGGACTTGACTGTGTCAAGTAAAGACTTGTTGTCTTCAAACAGATTAATTAACTGTGAAGGTTAATTAATATATGCTGGAAATATAATTAATGAGGATTTAATTGTATTATTTAATTGCCTTGACTGTGTCAAGAAGTTTGGTTAAGGTTAGCCAAAAGAAAACCATCAAATTGTGGTTTAAAATTGCCATTTTGGAAAATTAATTAGGTTAGAAGCGCCGCCTAATTGATTTGTAAAGCGCCACGCAGTGAATGTTTCAGGCGTTGCGGTGGCGCCTGATTTGAGTTTCAAAGTGTTTTAATGGGTTTTAAATGCAAAAAATCATTAAATGCAAAAATAACTAAATTTAGACAATGATGTCTATGCATTCAGGATTGATCAACTGGTTCCCAGTTGGAACAAGGATAGCTTGGATCAGGAATATGTATATTCCACAGGGTTTTGGCACCAGAAGTCTGAAATGCTTCAAGCTGAAACTTACATTTCCACAGAAGGAATCAGGTGATTCTGGAATGTGTTAGGGCACATTCTTATAGGTTAATAGTGTGAAGATATTTTGGTAAAGATCTGGATTGAATGTCACTGTTATGTCATAAACCACGTGATAGGAATCCAGGTGTGATTCTGGAACCAGAAGGGTTTTCAGCCAAATATACCCTGATTGGTATATAATGGAAACATGATAATAATTAATAAATGATGATGGTTATTTGTGATGATGGTCGCTTTTCCCTCAAACTTTTTATGTTTATGTTTTTGGCTTTTAACTGAAACTAAAACTACAATGTAATGAAAGAGATGGTTTGCAGCTAAGACTATGGAAAACAAAAAACATGAAAGTGATCACCAGATGGCAACAAGTTTAATGCCAAGATTGCTTGCCCAGAATCCAAGCTCATCAAAGCTTACATAAAGGATTCTCTGTCAACCCGTAAAAGAGTCAGACTGGGATAATGAAGAAGCAAGCATGAATTTCCTGGATCTGTCACATTTTTCTCTGAAGTATTAGATAAAAATAATTGCTATCTAGGCTGAAATTCCAGAGGATAATAAAAAGTCATAATGTACTGATTGATCAGCTCACTAAAACTGCTATACATTCTGAAACTTTCAGAAAAAAGCAATGAACATTGAATTTTGATATTTATGAAAGCAGTGGGAAATGAAAAAAATATTTAATAGGATGAGCATCCAGGTATTTTAATTCTCAAGATACATTTTCTTTTTTAGTGCTAATTTCAGGAATAACAATTTTTCTCTTTTGAAACCCAGGCTCAAAGGCAGGATTCAAACCCTGACCCTGAATCCCTGAGGACTGAGGACTGAGGGGCTGCCTGCCCGCGTTTTCCTGAGGTTGAGCCCCCACAAGCTGAAGCCAAGGATAATGGCCCAAATAATGAAGCAAGCCAAACCAAAGGAATCATTGCACCAAATGAGAGAACAATCAAGGTGCCTAATAAAGGCAATTAAATTCCTATCATTAGCTTCATGAGCTTGAAATCTACACTAGTGGCCAATCATAAGCCAACCCCAGAAGAAGGCATGAGCCTTTGGCTAAACCCCATTACCACAACCCTAGGACAAGATAATAAAGTAGCTAATTCAAAATTTTTGACCAATGAAAGAAATCCTGGCCAGAGTGCAATTTTGCTGCCTTTGAACCCAAGCACCCAGATCCCCTGGGCTCACATTTCCCAATGCCCTGAAAAAACCTCTGTGGAAATGTTAAGTTTGGAAATGGGGTGCTATATAGACCCAAGGACCCTGCGTGTCACAGCTCATGCCAGAGTCCGGCTGGACTCCCACAGGGGAGGCGGTCCGGGCCTGGAATGTAAGGGCCACAAAACTCAAAATTACTAACCCGGAAATCAAACCTGCAATCTTTGATGGAAAGCAAAAATGCAGAAGACTGCGCAAACCCGCTGGGAGATTTGAACCGCCCACAAACCACCAGGGCGGGTGCAAGCCAACTCTCAAAAGAGAGATTGGCTCTAATACTCTTTCCACAACGGAAACAGTTAAAATTACCAGGGCCAGTTTGCAAACTGGCCCAGGGGGTAGCAGAGCTGCCAGCTCCAATGCTACAAATGAGCTGGGTGGCTCCCATCAATTAATTAATGATTATTGCTGGGTTATTCAGCAGATTCAGTATCAAATGGATCTGTTGAATAACTTGTAAATTAAATCTGTTACTACCCCAATTAAAGCAGCCAGTCCCACAAAAATTAGAGTTCCTGTTCCAGTCCTATCTTCCAGTCCTGACCCACATGCCACCCTGCAGCCAACCCACAAGTTCAATGCCACTGTTGCAACCAAGTTTCCAGCCTTGCCTGCTAATGTATCTTACAATACACAGGGGGCGCTCAATGAGCCGCCCCTTGACATATCTAACATTATGGATTAATCTGATGGCAACATCAAATGGCAGGTACTTCATCCTAATTAGGAGCGCTGCCAATTCAACTTACTGATTCCTGCACAAGTTATTCCTTGGCTCTGAACCTTACATGGAACTTCCCACTATGCCACCCCCTTGTGGCATTCCCCATATAGTATATTAATCCAAATATTCTACAATAAATAATACCTTATTCTTATTATTCTGTTCTTTCTATTGGACTGTTGTCTTCCCCAATTCCAAGTACTGAACTCTCATTGGTTCAGTTGCAACAGTGGTAGCAGCAGTAAGTTATTGACCTACCTAAAACAAAATTCCCCCCAAGAAAGGATGGAGTACAGGCTGTATGGCTACTCCCCAACAAGAGACCTTCCTGCCAATCCCCAAGGGGGACATCCCTGAAGGGTATGTCATCTATCAAGACCAGTTAGTTCTCACCAGTGTGTACAATTGGCTCCGCCTTGGGCAGCGTGACGCCAGTGTCACCCTGCCCCAGTCAGACCTGTCCCAATGCATGCTCAACTTTCAGTTAGAATCCTTTGCTGGTGGCGTCAAGGGCGCCAACATTGTCAGTTGGCTCCAGTCTACTGAAACCCGCCTTTGCATCTGCCAGGTTCCGGAGCCCATGTGGGTTGCCACTGCGTCTGGGCGCCTCACGGGGCCTGCCGCTGTGTGGTTCACCAACTGGGCCAGCCAGGAACCTGACGTTACCTGGGCAGCATTTCAAGACGCCGCCAAGTCCCATTACAGTGAAACCTTCTCTCCCATTGTTGTGAGAACTCCTCTTCTAGCAATCAAGCAAACTGGTTCCGTCCCTGAGTACCTTGCTGCCTGGCAACAAACCCTTGCCGCTGCCCCAGAAGCCGTGACCAACAGAAATGCAATGTTACTCACCCTCATTGTTAATGGGTTAAACCCCCATATCTGCAAGTGGGTCCCCGTAGGTTGCTGTACCTCCATTGATGACTGCTATAAGGCCATTGTGAAGGCTAACAACCAGGACTCAATGGGCTTCTACTGTACCAGTGACGCTCCACCCCAACCACATACAACATCAGGCAATGGCCATAGTCAAGTAGGCTGTATTCAACCACGTCAACAGGAAAATGAGGCAAAACACCCCTGCAAGGGGGGAGCTCCAGCTAGCACAGATCAAGGACCTGGGAAAAGCCTGGGGATTGTAATGACAAGAGACCTTACAACCCCACCTGACCCATCCTCTCAATCTCTCCTTGCTAAAAATCCCTGTGACTACAACGTCCATAAAGTTGAAGCCCTGGAAGTCTTCCAAGTCCACAGTGACAACCCAGTATTACAAGCAAGCCACTCCTCAAATAAAGTTACACACTTGTCTATCCCTTCTGTTTCCGTGGGAACACCCACAAATTACTGGTAGATACTGGGGCCAACCACACTATGGTGGACCAGGCGTTTGTCAACTCTCAACAATTAGACCAAGTACCCAGCAGATTCAAGGCCGTACAAGCAGCTGACTCCCACAGAGTGGCCATCACCCACAAGACAGTACCCTTCTCTGTGAGAATGGGAAACATCCAGGTTAAGCTCTCTGGGCCAATAATGTCAGGGCTCAGCCACAACGTAATTTCTGGCCTGGACTGGCTTTGTCACAACTGTCCCTACATTGACTGGGATACCTCTGTCATCACTCATAATAGAAATGGGGTGGGGTTCCAGATCTACCCTGTGAAAATGAGAAAGTTACTCCATGATACTGTGTTTGTCAGAATAACAGAGACGGGCTCATACAATTTCAAGGGGGAAAACTAGACTTCAACCAATGTTCAGTTGAAGTTATCCGTGCTGAACCACCAGCAGTCCCTCCCTTGTCATCATCACCACCACCAGCGCTTGCTGCACTCCTCAAGGAGTACAAGGAACTATTCAGTGAGACACTTGAACAACTACCTCCTCCCCAGGAGATCCAGCACGCTGTATAACTTCAAGGGTTGTTACCAAAAGCACAACCATTATACTGTCTCACACCAAAGGAAGATGAAACCCTCCGCCAGCACCTTGTGGACGCGCTTGATAAGGGCTTCATTTGCCTCTTGCTCTCTTCATACAGGGCAGCAGTCTTCTTTGTAGCCAAGAAGGACGGGTCCCTTTTCCTGGCCACAGACTACTGCACCCTAAATGAGGTGACAGTTAAGAACAAGTACCCCCTGCTGCTGATTGACAACCTGTTTGATACACTTGCAGGTGCAAAGGTCTTTAGCAAGATTGATCTCACCGCAGGGTATAACCAGGTCCGCATTGCACCAGGGGATGAGGCAAAAACTGCCTTCCGCACACGCTACGGGTTGTTTGAGTGCTGTGCCATGAACTTTGGAATGACCAACGCTCCCTCCACCTTTTGAAATGTTGATGAACAAAGCATTTGAGGAACTGATTGGGAAATGTGTGGTTGTGTACCTTGACGTCATTATTGTCTTCAGTCAAGATCAAACCACACACCTCCAACATCTCTGTGCTGTCCTCAACACCCTTTGGAAAAACCAGCTAAAAGCTAAACCCTCCAAATGCAAGTTCCTAAAGAGGGAGCTGTTATTCCTTGGGCACACCATCTCTGCTCAAGGAATAAAACCCAACTCTGCCAAAATCAAGGCAATCATCAACATGCCACCTCCCACTGATGTGGGCCAGGTGTGTACCTTCTTGGGCATGGTTGCCTATGTGCGCAAGTTTATCCCTAATTGCAAAGAACTAATTGCACCTCTCACTGAGCTCCTCAATACCAAGCAGCGCTTTCATTGGACCCCCATCAGAGATCAAGCCTTTGAGACGTTGAAGCAAAGGCTCACAACCGCATCAGTCCTGTAGTTCCCCAATTAAAATCAACAGTACAAACTAGAGACCAATGCCTCTGACAGGGCCATAGGGGGCGGGCTAAGGGTAGAAACTGACAATGGCATCTTTCTCACTGTGGCCTATGAGTCCAGGAAACTTACTGACTCAGAACAACGCTACCCCATCCATGATAAGGAATTGGCAGCCATTGTACACTGCGTTGAGAAGTGGCGCTGTTACCTGGAAGGTGCTACCTTCCCACCCCGCGTTCTGACAAACCACAAGTCACTTCAGTACTTCAACACACAGTCTCACCTGACACGCCGCCAAGCAGGATGGGTGGAGTGTCTATCCCCCTATCAGCTACGCATTGAGTACAAACCTGGGAAGAAACTTGTCACGGCTGACGCTCTTTCATGACTCTACTTAGCGTCCATCACTGGGGACACTGGTTTAGATCCAGATTAGCCCATGCTCTACCTCTGCCCTGAAACAACCCACTACAAGGGTCTTAACTTGGTCACCATTTCCAAGTTGAAAGACAACAAAAGCCAATTCACCACCAATGCTGGTAACGTCTGCTGCCAGGCAGAGACAGGTGAGAAGACGCCTTACATTCACACCACACAACAAGGAGACACCATATTGCACTACCACCAAGCCCTGGGTCACATCAGAGGATGTAAACTCTTTAAGATCATTAAACATAAGGTTTGGTGGCCGCACATGCGTCAAGACATCTTGGGCCTCCTCAAAACATATGTGTTGTGCAAGAAGAACACATCCAAACCTGCACCCCCAAGTCTGTCCTGCCCATTGAGGCCATGGAACCCTTTGAACAGTGGGCCCTTGACATTGTGGGGTCACTCCCCAAAGACAGACTAGGAAAGAAGTACATTATCACTGCCATCAACTACTTCACTCGTTGGCCAGTGGCCTGGGCAGCAACCAACCACACTGCCACCACCATCACCTGCTTCATTGGCAAAGAAATTGTGGCCTGCTTTGGGCGACCAAAGCGTCTCATCACAGATGGCGGTCCTGAACTAGTTGGGCATGTCATGAAAGCATACTGCGCCAAGAACGCGCTCCAACGTATAGTTACAACTCCCTACCATCCCCAAGCCAATGGACACGTGGAACGGTTAAATGGCTCACTGGTTCAACTGATTGCCAAGCTCTTGCAAGAGCACCCCAACACTGCATGGACTAAACACCTGCCCACCGCTCTACTCATCCTCTGAGCAAGAATCAACTGGGGCACGGGGTTCAGCCCCAGTACCCTAGCCTTTGGGACGCCTGACAGTCTGACAGGAGTTGAACAGGGAAAGCTACAGTGCAAGGTCCCCAACAAGCCTCCCCTAACAACAACTCCATCCCTGGATCAATGGCGTGCCAAAGCCTGGGAAATTAAACACAAGCAGATTGCAGGAGGGACAAAGCACCTCAAAGCTAGATACGCCGTAGGTGACCCCGTCTACACCCTCAATCCCAATTCCACCAAGTTGGAACCCAACCACCTAGGACCCTTCAAGATAGCTGCAGTCTATGACAACCACACCTATCAACTTGAGGATGCCTAAGGGAACACCAAGAAGCTTCATCATGATTGCTTGTGCCCCTGCTGCGCCATCCCCCCACAAAGGTTGTTTGTGCAGACTTTCCCAGACCTTCCGCAGACTCCAGTTCTGGTGTCTGACAACAAGCAGGGGGCAAGGGGGGTGTTGCAACCAAGTTTCCAACCTTGCCTGCTAACATATATTACAATACATAGGGGGCGCTTGATGAGCCGCCCCTTGACGTATCTAACGTTATGAATTGATCTGATGACAACATCAAATGGCGGGTACTTCATCCTAATTAGGAGCGCTGCCAATTCAACTTACTGATTCCTGCACAAGTTATTCCTTGGCTCTGAACCTTACATGGAACTTCCCACTATGCCACCCCCTTGTGGCATTCCCCATATAGTATATTAATCCAAATATTCTATAATAAACAATACCTCATTCTTATTATTCTGTCCTTTCTATTGGACTGTTGTCTTCCCCAATTCCAAGAACTGAACTCTCATTGGTTCAGTTGCAACACCACTTCACCCACTGATGTAATGAAGCATCTTTCAGGATTCTCCTTTTTTATTTTAGCTGCTAGTATTCTACTCTTTTGGACACCAATATTATTTTTTGAAGAATTGGGTTATTCTTGGATCATTTTGTATTTAGAAATATTCCCTCACTCTTACCCTTTTTCAACTGGCAATATTCCATCTATTTTACAGTTAGTTTTAAGTTTGAAGCTTACCTTGTTTCCTCCTGGACAATTTTTGAACCGCAGACCTAAACATTAGTTAAAATCATCTAAGTCCAAAATCAGAATACCTTTTTGCTCTTGCTGCTTACGCCAGCATCTTTGGACCAGGTTTTCCCGCTCTTCTGCTTTTTGCTTTTGCTTTTCACACTCTGCCAAGCAATCACTGTTCCCCTGTTTTATCTCCTTTACATTTGGTGTTAACTTTTTAAGTTTAAACCACAAGAAACATGTGCTTCTGTTTTTGTTTCTCTACATCATTCCCACTAACCAATCTTGGTTAAACTTATTCACCTCAATTCTGCACCTCACTACCAAGTAAAATAAAAAGGCTTTGTTTTCCAATCTTAACAGTAAGTTGAGATTGTTTGACTTGCACCCCAAAAAGGTACTTGTTAAGTTTTGTGACTTGTGTTTCATTCTTAATTTAGTTTAAGTTTTTATTTTCAATCTTATGATTCCTTTTGACTTTCTTTTTCATTGTAGGTAGTTTCTATAGTAATACCCATAATTTAATTGTTGAAAGTTTTAATCCTCCAACTAGTGATGAGCAGTTCCCTGACTTAGAAATTGATTTTTTGACCATGTCATCAGTCATTAAGACTAGACTTTATTTCATTTTCTTAGGTTTAATCAACCGCCTCAGCCCTTACTTTACCTCCTACAAGCTTCTAGGAGCCTTAGTCCAGTTTTTACTACAAACCCTACCTACATTTTTGTATTTAACTAACATTAATATAACCGGGTTAAAAGCTTTAGTTTACAACCACCTTCCCCAAACTATGAGACCTTACATTATCTCAACTTCAAATGGCAATATGCCAGAATTAAACTTTTCTTTCTCAACAATACTTTTGTTTATTTTAGTAGTCAAATTATTTTGCATCCTAGCTTTGTCCTTTTTTTTATACCTTATTTCACTCTTATTTTTTAAGAATAAGTCTCCCATCAATAAGGATAGTACAGAAAATATTTCCACTTCCAATAGTCAGACTGTTATACTCAATAACATTTCTAAGTTTAAGCAATTATCTAATTCTTCAGATAACACCTTCAATTTATTAGCTTTCACACAAGCCCACTTCCTAGCATATCCTTTGGAGTTCAACTCAGACTCTCAAAAGGTCATCTACCTTGCAAAGCAACTTGAGGGCCCCATGCACAGTTGGTTCTGTGAGTCATCCGTTTGAGATCCTTCCATCCTTGATGGGCTATGACTGTTTTGTATCTGAACTGCTTGCACACGCCACTGAAGAAGGAACTGAGGAAGAGCCTGCCACCACCCCAAATACGCTTTTATCTAACTTCACCCAAGGAACTGGTTCTTTGACTGAGTACAACAAGTGTTTCCAAGAAATCCAATACCAATTAAAAGCTACTCACTCCAAAGCTTGTGACTTCTATATGCTTGGTTTAAACCCCAATCTCAAGGCTTTTCTTATCAACCACAACCTCCCTGAAGAGTTAAAACCTCTCATTAAGACAGTTTCCAAATGGGAAAAGAATTTTTGAACTATATCAAAGCCAACCCTGTCTTGACCAGTCCCAACCATCAACCAGCCTACCCCACAACCAACAACCAATCCACACTCTTTTTCTACTGTAAGCCCATCCAACACCTCATCAGCCTTTGCCTAAAAACCAAAGGAGGGTGGCGGGTGCTGTTTAACTGCCGCCAAAGCCCTCCACAGACAACTGAACAAGCTGTGCTCTTACTGTGGACAGAGTGACCACTTGGTAGCAAACTGCCCAGACCCTCGTCCAATTCCCCGTCCTAACCCAGGACTAGAACTTATGCTGGAGAATGCAACATCAGATTCTACAGGCCCCTCCACCCATACACAGGTCAATAACCTCCAAACCCCCAGGAAGTCCTCTCTGCCCTTCATTTGGATAATGATCCATGGCCCTTTTTCCAGCACTGAGACCTTTGCCTTCTGGATACAGATGACAACGTAAACTACATTGACTCCAGACTAGCCAAAGCTCTAAAGCTCTTGCCTGGCTCAAAGATCAACGCCTTTGGCCCCAACAATCTGCCTGTGACAGCCTTTGAGATAAAGCCTCCAATTCTTTTCCGCCTGGGGAAGTCTGCCTTCCACTCCCAGTTTGTCAGTTCCAAGTCACTAAACTTCCCTGTTTACCTTGGCATGAATTGGTGCAAGGAAGTTGGCCTCATTGTCAGATGTCAAGAGCGCAAGGTTGACTTTTACACACATGAAACTCCCTGCTCCTTAGACCTTCTAAGAAAACAGCAGCTTCCCACTAGCTTTTGGAAATTCAAGATGCTGAACTCCTGCACCATTCTACCTTCCTCAGAGGCAGCTCTGGCTGACAGTGGCATTCCTCTTTGCATAAGCAACTATGAAGAGGTGTTCAGCAACAAACAATGCCACAATCTACCTCCTCACAGACTATACAACATCCAGATCAACCTGACTGAGGGAGCAAACCCACCTTGGGGTTGAATCATCCCATTATTCAATGCTGACTGTGGTGCTGGGTGCCACTTCCTAGTATTACCTTATTTGAAATGCTTCCTTATTTGGATAAATATAAGGGGAACTGCTGCCCTTTTTTGTTATTATCATCAGAAGATAACCCTCCAAATTACATAGCGCCATCTCTAATTATAGACTAATTGACGCACTTGCGGCTAGCTGCAGATGTGTTGGAGAGTGACCCATCAGAATGGGTTTTCATATGGCAATTGGTGACCAATTGGAGCATCTGCAGCTAGCTGCAGATGCATCAATTATTGACCCATTGCTTGTGCCCACTATGTAAATTGGTATAGTGATCTTCTGCCCCCCTTTTTGCCAAAGTGAGAACCCTGAAAGAGAGTAGCCTGAAGCCTTATTCTACACTCAATTCCCCAGAGACAGCCCTACTATTTGCTGCAACCACCTGACTTCAGATCACATGCCCAAATGTTCACTTCTTGCCCCATCTAACCCATTCCCTCCCAAATATTCCCCAGTATGTTTTAGCCCTCCAAGAATAAGCTCATTGCCTGGCAGTCTAGACCCTAGCCAGCATGACTCTCCCTTTCTTTTCCCTCCTCCCCTCCAAGTATAAAACAACCCCCAGGGGTCCCCAATAAACAAGAATCATACACATACACAGCAATTGACTTACACATCTTAGACTACTTGCAGAGCCCAAAAATAGAGGTTCTGTTGAGTAAGAAGATAATAGTCCTGTTGTGTTTCCAGTTGCTCAGCTACTCCCAAACCATCCCTCTAACCCTTGAGCACCACATTTTCTGGTGCTCACTACAGGGGTATCTGCCACTGCCAGTCACACCACTACCGGAGACCTCTAGTCCAGGGACCAAACCTGTGACCCCAAAACCATGGACCGCCCACGCTGTTCCACTGCCAGCTACGCTCAATGCAACGCTATCCTACCACGCCCTGCCCGCTCAACTCCGGCACGCAGAGGCTGGGGTTGGCTCTGCAATGCTGAATGGGCCTCAACCCCCACCAAAGTCCCCCACCCTGAGGGTCAAGCCGCCCTTAGCACAGGATCTCCCCAACTGCCTATAGAGGTTGAGGAACCTGCTTCCCTGGTCTCTGACCTTCCCCCACAAGCCCAACCTAGACCTCACCCGCCTGCCTCTGTCCCTTCTGTTCCCCAAGCTGTCAAGCCCACAAGACGGCGCCCTGCCTCAGTCTGCCCACAAAGCCCCTCCCCTGCCTCAGACAAGGACCCCGTAGAGGACTTCTTTGAGGTGGATGAGGAACCTCCTGCCAATCTTCCTTGGACTTCATCTTGGTCATCTACATCAAGTGAAGACCACCGCCACCCTAGGGCTCTTTCTGGAAATCCCGCGCCCCCTCCCCAAAGACGTCAAACCCTAAAGTAAACTAGCTCCCGTGCCCCATTTGTCTCACATATAGAGCCTCTTCCTGTCCCTACTGCTCCTCCATCCTACCAGTCTGTCCCTAGTGCTCCCCCTCTACCAATGCACCAAGTTGCTCACCATGGCCCCTCTGATGACCCCACCATATCCAATATGGAACATGTCCGCCGGTTTCTGAGCAAGAATGGGGATGTTCTCACCTCCACCACCATAGACAACACCCGGAGGATCAAGGCCTATCTAATCCAATTTAACCACCCTATGGTAACTACACTGATAAATTGGCTGGAGCAACAACGTATTAGCAGTGAACAAACCATCAGGGTTTTGAACCAACTAAGGGACTACACTGAGTCAGCGGTAAACCCCCTTCAAGACTGTCTTCACCAGATCAGACACAAGCATGAGGTTCTGGGAGCCATGCACTCAGACACCGTGACCATTTCTTGGCAGATAACTGAAGACCACTCCGCCCTCCAACAGCAAGTAGTTCAACCCTTGGTTGAAGAAGTGGCCAACCTTAAAGGTCACTTGAACCAACATGACGTAGACATCAGTGATATACAGGCCCAGCTAACAGATATCCAAGAGGCTTGCAACCAGTGGGCTGGGAATGCCACGTCTAGAGTCAACCAGGCTCAGGATGATCTAGAGGTCCTGAAGACTGACTTTGACTTACTTCAAAATGATTTTGCGCAAACACAGAAAGACCTGGATATTGTGGGAACTGATGGCAACACAACCTATGCTAAGGTAGAAGCGCTACAGACGGACCAGGTTGCCTTCAAGACGGAAACTGAGGCCAACCAAACCAAACACCTTGGCCTCATCCAAAAATTGATGACCCAACTTAAGCGCGTCCAACAGGAGCTGACCATCCTAAATCAGAATCAGGAAACCCACGCCTCCACTTACAACAAGGAACTCTCTACCCTTAAAGAGAAGGATGCTAGCCTACAGTTGCTGATCTCCAACCTGACCAAAAGATTCAACTCAATGAACCTATAAAGATCAGGTAGCACTCAACCAGGCCCAACATCCGCCTCTTCCTTGGCCTTGGAAGAAGTAGTGTGTTCTGTCCTCAAGTCAGTAGAAACCACAACAACCTTGTCCAGTGCTCACCTGGCTGGAGAGACATATCAAAGTTCCCCCAGGCTACCCAAGGGGTCTCCACCCCAATGCCAACCTCCTTCCCGCCTATCCCAGATATCTTGACTCCTGGCCCCACCTCAGTACCAACTGCCGCCAATACAACCCCCAGGGAGCACCTCCCCAATACTCCATCACCAGCTCCTGCTAATGATCCTAGGGTAGACCCTGCAACCGCACACTGGGAGACCCCCCCAAATCCTGGACACTCACATCCTCAGCAATACCCTTGGTGGCTTCCCCCTTTCAGGTACTCAGGCCCTAACCCCCAACCATATCCACAAGAGGGGTCTTTCTTCCAATCCAGTTACCCCTATGGGGCTTACACCCCCGCTGGGCCGTTGCTTCCACCTTGAGGCTACCCTAGAGCTTTCTCTGGAGGACCCCCAGGGCCATCAGAACCCCCACCAGGCCGACCCTCAGGACCACCTGGGCCGCTGCCTGGCCCCCCAGGACCGCCCTATGGACCTCCAGGACCAGCCTCTTCCAACCCCAGTCTGCCTTCATGGGACTCTTGTGCAAGCTCTGGCCCTAGTCTCAAGCTAAACACCAAGTTTAAACCAGGAGGTCCCATCAATATTCATGTCTTTCTCAAAGGATTTGAGCTTATGACCAGGAATAGTCCAGAGCCAGTCACCTGCGCTAAACTGCTGAATAGCCTGGACAAAACTGCCTTCTCCACTGTAGTTGCCTCTATTAGTGGAGGGGAGGGGTCTTAAAAGGAAATTAAAAATATCCTTGAAGATACCTATGGCTCCCCTGAACAGCTAGAGGACAAGAAGGCCAATTTCTTGACTATCTCTCTGAAGAAAGATGAGTTGCTTCCAGAATTTGGTAGAAGATATAGGGTTGAGGCTCAAACCCTAATGTCTATCAACTTCTGGACCCCCCAAGAAGCAGCAACAGCTCTGCTCCATGCAATCCGCCCCTTCCCACACTTGTCTGTCTTCCACCCACAGCTGTTGACACCTACTTCAACCCAAGCAGTGCTTTGCATAGCTGCCTTCCTCCAACAACACACCTTATGCCAGGCCCCACACCCTGTGTATCCATCCTGCCGGGTAATGAACATGGTGGAGGAATACAAAGAGGAAAATGACGGAGCTCTCTATGCAGAAAGACAACCCATGGAAGAACAAGAATGCTTTAAGTGTGGACAGAAAGGACACTTCATAGGAACTGCCCACACCACCAACTAGAGGTGAAAGAAGAGCCTACCAACTCAAAACCCAGTGTACACACCTTGCCCAACACATTGCAACAGGATAGTGCCTTAGAAGGGCCAAAAAACTACTAAGCAGAGCACACAGGACCAGTGTGTCTCCGCCTAGTAAAAAGGTCCCTCCTAATCTCCCTAGCCCCAACTCATTAATAATGGTGGTGGCCAATCACACACACAAAAGCCTCAACCCACAAGGAAGTACCCCCCCACAAAATAAACTCCTTGAAGGTTGATCCCGCCTTGCCATACATCCTTCAGGCTCAGAACCTCCAGAAAACCCACCCCACTATCAGCAACATAACTGAAGCCCTTTCAAAAACTGTGATCACTACTCCATTAAGTGATATTGTCCATATCCTTCCCACCCTAAAGAAAGCCATCAAAGAGCTGGAAGAAGGACCCCCCTTGTCTGCCAGGTAGAAGGCGGAAATGGCCTCTCAGTTGGTTCAAGCACATGGGTAAAAACTGAGGTATTTGGCATCCCAATTTGCGCCGTCCTGGATAGCGGTGCACCAACCTTAATCCTATCCTCCCAATTCACCTGTAGGCTTTATTTCTCACCAGACGTTAAGTGCAGTAGAACCTTTGGTACAGCAGGCAACAATCCCGCCAGATCCAAAGGTGCATACTCTTTGATCCCGTTGAAATTTGGGGATACTGTGGTCACCTGCCCGGCCATAGTCCTGGAAGCCAAGAACTACAATGTATTAATTGGTTCCTCCTTTATGGACCAGTTTGGGACTACCATAGATCATAAGACTGGTACGTTCCACCTTCTAGGCCAGGAATTCCCCCTCCTGACACAGATGGCCGGCCTAGAGTCCCTCCTAAAGGCATGAACCCTAGAGGATGCATCCTGCTGGCCTGCCCATCTGGGATGATAGGGATCCCCTATGAAACCACCTTGACTCAAATAAGTAAGCCGCCAAATACTGTTTGCTACAATGACCCTATACTGATTCAATCAAATGACAGCTTAAGTATCCCCTCCTAAATCCCAAGCCATTATAGGAACAGGTATCAAGCTACGCATACCTAAAGCGTTGCATGGGGAAATATTGGCACTAGGTTTTCCACGTCCCAGGCTGCCCACGGTTGCAACCCATCTTATCCCAGGGGAGACCACTGATGAGCTCACTATCCTGGTGGCCAACCCTCACTCCTCTACTCTGGAAATTGGTTGCAACTCTGGGGTAGCCTTCTTAAAAATTGCCTCAGATAAATCTATTTCCTCTGCCTATTCCATTGGATTGCTGTATGAGCTAGGATTACCAGACCCTGGTCATGACCTAATAGCACCCATCCTACAAGACAAACAAATTGGGGACATAGACTCACAACAGAAGGAACAGTTTCTGGAGCTCATCAAGAAGTACAAGCACCTTTTTGCCAACTCTGACGCCAAGCTGGGCTGCGCCAATAACTGCTTTCATAAAGTCAACACAGGGGAAGCACAGCCCCTATTCCAGACCGTGTACCGTTGATCCCCTGTGGCTAATTGGATAATCCAACAGGAAGTTGACAAATTATTGGAAGGAGGTCTCTTAGTACCATCCAATAGTCCCTGGGCCAGCCAACTGCTCCTAGTAAAAAAGAAAGATGGAACCAATCAAGTGGCAATTGGCTACAGGAAGTTGAACGCTATCTCCAAGAAAGATAGGTATCCCTTACCTCGGATCAATGACACCCTGGACAAGCTAGGAGGCGCACAGTTCTTCTCAGCCATGGATCTTGTAGCAGGCTACTGGCAGATACCTATGGAAGTTGAAGACCAGGAGAAATGTGCCATTGTGACTGCAGATGGTCTGTACCAACCAACCTGGATGCCGCAAGGACTAGCCAACGCCCCAGCCACCTTTCAAAGGCTTATGGACACCACTTTCCGCAAACTAAAGTCCATCTGCGTCCTTGTATATTTGGATGACATCAACATGTTTTTGAAAAGCTTTGAGGATCACCTTAGAGACCTAGAGCAGGTCTTCATCAGGCTAGACAAGATAGGGATGAAACTCAAGCCAAAGAAGTGTCAATTCTTTAAGGAAAACCTTGAGTTCCTAGGCCATATCATCAATAAGAAAGGCATCACCCCTATCCCAGCCAAGGTAACAGCTATCTCCAAACTTGCTGCCCCCACCACCGTCAAGGACCTACAATGCTTCCTCAGCATGGTTGTTACTATTGCCGGTTTATAGAAGCATTTGCCAATCTGGCCCAACCCCTTTTTTGCCTCCTAAAAAAGGATGTAGAATTTGTATGGGACCATGATTGCCAAATTGGGTTTGAGGCGCTCAAGCAAGCTTTGGTAGAATCCCTGGTTTTGGCATATCCCAACTTCTCTAAAGAGTTCATTCTGTACACAGACGCCAGCTTAGTAGCATTAGGAGTGGTCCTTGTTCAATTGGATGATGAAGGCCACAATCACTGTAAAGTTCTGTGGCCCACATTTGGCCCTGGATTGGGATGTATTTCCCAGACCATCAAAAAAGGTGCCCCATATGCAGGCAAAACCCCTCCAAAACCTGGAGGACTTGGCCCACACAGTAGACGAGCGCTTTGTGTTGGCCTTCCTGGCTGAAGTTCCAATTTCCCCTTTGGAGTCCCCTCCAACTGCAGAAGAGACATTAATTCAGTTGGATTGCTTGTTGTCCTGGTGTTGCCCGGTCCTGAAACAATTAGCAAACCAACAAAAAAATGTGGGTCACATGAAGTCAGAAAGGTCAAACCTGCAGCCTGGGGAAATTGTGTACCAAAACCCGCAATCAGTGGTGTCCCAGGTAGCTAATTCCTCCAGCCTGGGAGTCCCCTGGCCCAAAACAATTGGGTTTTGGAGCTCTTTGGTGGAGACATCAGAGGAAGGCATTAGGGGAAATGCGCACCCTGAGTCCTTGGAAGGCTCCTAGCCAATTGAGGGGCTGAGACTTACATCCGGGCCCGCAGCCCCTATTTTCTGGGTCTTAAATCAAGATAAGATTGGCTAGTACTCTTTAATAGGCTCTCCTTTAGATTGCACTCCAATAACCCCTTTCATAACCCCTCCCGTCCTATCACCCCCCCTTGCATAAAATGGAAGTATGGGCCGTCAGGTCCCTTGCTTACCGATTCCAATTGTTAAATAAACTCCTGACTTTGCAAATCTTTCGTATTATTAAAGTTTGTTTAAGAATAAAGGTAATTGGTTCAACACCCGCTGTTGTCCCTGCCCCATTTTCCCTGGCCTGCCTGCCCATCTGCCTTCCCGCCTGTTGTTTTTTGTTGGGAATTGTTCCAAGAATATTAATTCAGACCATTTCTTATTATTTAACCGTGCACCTGGTCCGTCCGCCCAGTAGTTTTAGCAAAAGAGGGGCACCCGCTGAAACCATGTTGTCACCTTGGTACAAGATGGCTATGTGGATACTGGTGCCTATTTCCCTCTTGTTCTGGTCCTCAAACCCTGTCTTTTGGAGAAAACTTTCCTTGATTTCTCAATCTTCTGATTTTATTCCTGGTCTTTTTGTAAATGTAATTGAACATCTCTCCCAGATTCCCATCAAACCGGGATCCTATGGATTGTTCTCTTGGTTGTCTTCTCATCTTGAAGAATTGTTGCCACCTTTAGAATCTGTTACTACTGAAACTCCTTCTTCTGACTTGGTCAATCCTTCCCCCTTGCGCCAAATCCCTGAGTCAAATGCAGAGGCCCCTTTCACTTGGGATCACTCTCTGTGGTTACTTACTGGAGCCATGGTCATGGCTCTGGATGCATACATTTCCTCCCCTTTCACATCTGGTATCCTTTGGGAGGCCCCTTCAAGCGGCTATCCCAGTCTTTCACTGGATGGCATCCTGGTGGTTGGTCCCACCAGGATGGGAGCCAGACTTTGTTAGTCTAGCCCCCCTCTCTTACAATCACCCCATTGGATATTTCTCTAGAACCCTGAATGTCCACAAACAAAACTACTCAGTAACTGAACAAGAGTGCTTAGAAGTCTTATATGGTATTGAAGAGTGCCGCCCCTACCTTTATGGGTCCCAATTCAAAGTTGTGACTGATCATTCCTCCCTGAAGTGGCTAGCTAACCTAAAGGACCCCAAAGGGAGATTGGCTTGTTGGGCAGTAAGATTGCAGGCATACAACTACAAACTTGTACACCGCCCTGGAGCCAAGCACGCCAACGCTGATGGATTATCTAGACTTCCACTAGTAGCAGCCCTTGCCCCCAAAGGAGATGTCTTGTTTGATCTCATTCCTTTTCCCTCCAAATGTGACAATATCCCTCCTGAGGCTCAGAAAACCCTCGCCAAGCTTGCTCATAACACCACAATTAGAGACAGCTGTCTATATAAGGGAGTCAAGGGACATCAACTGTCATACATTTGCCCCTCTTGGCAGCTGGCCATATTACGACAATTTCATAACCTAGCCACTGGGCATGCAGGCAATAAACAAATGATGGCAACACTTGCATCACATTGCTATTGGGAAGGTATGTACACTGACGTATTAGAATATTGTCAAAGTTGCATGACTTGCTCCAAGTATTGCCCCCTACCCAAGGCCACTAGCTATAGACTGTATCACCCTACCCACACGTTTCACACGGTTAGCATTGATGTTGTAGGATCAGTAGGCCCAAATAAGACTAGTTGTGGGAATAGATATCTTATTGTAGCCATTGAACATTTCAGCAAATGGGTTGAAGCCAAGGCTATTCCTGCCCCTACGGCCAAGCACACTGCCCAATTTTTTCTATCACACATCATTGCCAATCATGGCTGTCTACACACCATTTTGACAGATAATGGAACCAAATTCACCAGCAAACTTATGTCTGAATTAAACAAGGTCATGGGAATTAAGGACGCAAAATCTACTCCGTATCACCCAGAGACAAATGGCTCTGTTTAACAAGTCAACAGCACCCTTAATAATATTCTCAAAAATCTCATATTAGATTCAGGCTTGTCTTGGGATACATTCATCCCTTTGGCACTTATGGCGTACCAAGTAACTAGTCATACCGCTACTGGTTGTTCCCCCTTCCAGATGATGTATGGGCGACAATCCTCCCTACCAGGTCTTCTGGCAACTTATCAGTTAGAACCAGGTAGATTCCCTGATGACCACCTGAGAGCCCTCACCAAAGGATTAATAAATCTGCATCATGAAGCATATAACACTATGGGGACAAATTAGCGTGCTGTGTTTGCCCGCAACATAAAGCATTGTCCCAAACTAGCATCTTTTGAGATTGGCCAACACGTACTTGTCTCCAGGGCTTGTACTTCTGGACGTCCCCAAAAGCTCATTCCAATATTATCAGGCCCATTTGTTGTAATTGAGAAAATTAGCTTTGATGCATACACAGTTTGACATATTGGATCTGGTCAAACTTATCAGCGAGTACACGCCAAGTTTATGAAAGCAGCCCCGGTAGTTGACAAGGAGTCTCCTTGCCCCTTGCCAACGTCTGCCTACATAGGCACCCCTCAGTAAGACCATGCAACCTATACAACCTCTGCTGGCCTTGCTATTATCTCTTCTATATAGGGCAGCAGAGGAAATATTATGTAGGAATATAGAAAAATTGATGCAGCAAGGTATCCTACTACCCCTTCATAGGATCAGGCTGAAGAGACCAATTGCTAGTATAGCCTGCATAAATAAAAAAGGGATTTATCCCAGAAAATAAAAAATAATATATATATACAAATATGGAAGAAGCAAAAGGGTTTATTCTTGCAGTGAATGAGGGGTCATGAATCCCATATAGTGATTAGTGACCTTGGCGGCCACAAAGAAAGGGAACATGTGATTGTTGTCATATGCTGTCACGCGGTTGCTGATGGGAGCCTGCAGCATCCAGTTGTACATACAACATTTTTTGGGAGGATGGTGACTGGTGTAGATGGCTGCCAAGATAAGCACATCCTGAATCATATACACATATGATTTGAATCCCTTTGCAGGACAATCTGTAGACAGTTGGGCGCGCATGCCGTCAATGGCAGTGGCCACCTTCTTGCATGACAGGTTGGCGCAATTTGACATATTAAAGGAAAGGCCCAGAGTAATGAGAGCTTGTACCCGCTGGTGATACAAGTTAGGGTCCAACTCCCCAACCCAGTTGGCAAATAGGCGGTACCGTCAGCTCTGAGAAGCCCCATCAAACCCGTGGTATGACAGGATGGGGCAAACATCCTGCTCAACACCCCAAGTCTTCACTGCCAAGATCAGGGCGTTCTGGGCAAAGGTGACGTCCGCCATTTTGCAAGGACAAGTTACAATCAGTTGGGTGAATTCTGTCAAGGTGAACAAAAGGGCATGACGGGTGTCAAAGGCCATGGCGTTCTCCACCAAGTGACCTACCCAGGCGGTAACAGGCCTGGCCACCTGACATCCCAGCCCAAGCTGTGCGATGTCAATAAGGTTCAATGAGGAAGGAAGGCGTCCCACTGGAGGCACACACAAGTAGGCGTTTACCAAGGAGTTCCAGAACCACACTGGATCCTCATTTTGGACTAGCTCCAGGATCTACACCATGGGTTTGACCTGAAGGGCAGCCCTAACCTCCCAGTAGTCATTTTCAGACTGTTCATCCAGCCAGACTGCGTTGATAGCCATCTGGCTGTAAGGACTAAGTACCTGCTTGGAGCAATCAGGCACATGATGGGTAATAGTCACATTATCCAATCCCATATCAGCAAAGGTTTCTTTGATGGCCACCTGAGGGACAAGGGTGTCCTCAGCGGGATTATCCGCACCCAAACAATTGGCTGTATTGTGAATAACAGCATTCACCATGTTTTAATTTTGCCTTTGTTGGGCCATTTTGAAGACAAATCTCTTGCTTTTGCTTTTGACTCTTGAAATGAACTGGCTTCTGCTTCAGGAAATATGATTGTTTGGTTTCCTGACTCTGCGCAACTCACTTGTCCCACTCATGCTTGTGGCAAGTGATCCTACTGTCCTGGTAGTGTTTTGTGGTATTCTCAACCACTATATATTCTATTTCCATATTCACCAATAAAATTAAGTTCTATTCACATTTTTTGTCTTTGTGTCTTCTGTACTTCTGCGCCTCTCTCTAGCCACGCCTAGTAGAGATTATTCATCCAGGGCTGCAAGGTAAACACTATTGCCTTCCCTGTCATCTAACCAACTTAGTACAAATCCAATCCTAAGGTTAGGATTCCCCATTGTGTATCTGTGCTGCGCCTTAGAACACGACAAAAATGGTGCTCACTACAGGGGCTGTAAGCCCCTTGGTTATCCCTTTTGCATCTATGTTTGCAGGTCCCTTGCCTCCGCCTATTTGGGAGTTGACCTTGCCTGAAATTACCAGTCCTCCTATTGAGGAAGACATTGCCAACCTGCCTATTGTCCCTACTGTACTGAACCTTGGGAATGGTCCCCGCCTAGTTGCTTACCCTATGGGTACCCCTGACTTGGAACAAGTCATGGCGGTAGCCCTTGGGATAGCTTGGGACGAGGCCATCCCTTGCCTTCAGCTACAGTTTAGCTGTGCCAAATATTATGAGTTAATTGTGGCCCCTCAGTTCCCACAACACCTACTCTCAGCGGCTGGCTCCGCTGATCACCTGCTGTCATCCTTTGTACAGCCCACCTTGACCCACCACCAGATGGTGTTGGGGCTCCACATTCAAGAAACCTCGTCTCTGCAAGCTGTGGTTATTCATCACTGGGACCAGTTTGCTGCCTATCAACAGTGGATTCATTCCTTTTTTATTAGTATCTGACAATCAACGCAACTCTGTTACCTGCCAGACCTGTTTGGTTAATTCTATCAAACAAATGTGCCAGTCCATCCCCAAATACGTCAGGGAGCGTCTACACAAGTTTCACCAGCTAGAACAACCCTGGCAAACTCAAGTAGACTCCACCCTAAACGCTTATCTCTCTGACTTTGAACAACTAGTGCAACAGATCAATGCATTCAGTGTCTATTCCTTTGATAATTGCAGCAGGTAGCTGACCTTGAAGCCCAAGGTCTAAATAAGCTCAGCGTGGAATTTGATCAAGAAAGAGCTACCACTGCTGCAGCTATTGCCTAACTTCAGAGTCAGGTGAATGAGCTGTCCACTCCCAAACCTGATGTTCTGCCTTCTCCTCCTGCTGATGATCTGGTGAATAGAGAGCAGAAAATCTGGGAAGTCATCCAGGAATTACGCACTTCCACTTGTAGCCAAGAACGTCCTACTGAAATGCCTCAACCTGATCCCCAGGCTCTTGCGCTGACTGCTCAGGTTGCAGAACTACAGCAAGAAGTTGCTGCTTTACGTGAAGTAGTAACAGCTTTGCTAGCCCACTCAGGGTTAACAAGGAGGATGGCTGTTGTCCTGGTTTGGTGGGGGCTCCTCAAATCCACTGTGCCAGAGAGTTGATTGCCCTAGCTAATGAGGTGGACCATTTGAAACAAGACCAGACTGAGTTGGACAGAGACGTACAGGAGATGAGTGAGTTGATCAATTTGGTAAACAACAGATTTGCCCCTTGCCTATCAGTGGGGCCATCCCTTACTTTGAAACTGGCTGAACTCTCTACTGTTGTCACTACCCAAGGACAACGCCTAGATGTTACTGAACAACAGACCACTCTAGCCAACACTATGGGTGCCAGAACCACTGAGACTCTGACAACCCTTGAAGAAAGTGTTCAACAATTGTGGGCTAGACAACCCCCTCCAAATCTGAAGCTGAGTTCTCCCCGCGCATAAATGTACTTGATAGCAGCAATGGTGGTCCAGCTCCCAAGGCACACTTCAAGCCTACTTTTAAGCAAGTCTTTGATCCCAAAACCTCGACTATTGCAGCTTTCTTAACTATTTACAAGACTGCTATGAGACTAGCATCAGATGAAGTTAAGAAAGAACATATTTTGACTTGCCTACACCCGACCTGTCAAGAGGTAGTCATACCAGAGCTGCCCTCCATCAAGACCTGGGAGGACATGAAACAGCTCCTGATTGACGAGTTTGGTGGTGATCTTAGCCTGGAGATGAAAAAGGATGATTTCATGCACATATCCTTCAAGCCTAAAGAGACATCAGCTGAATTTGCCAACATATTTTACATGGAGGGACAACAGTTAATAACAAGCAGACAATTGACAGTGCATGAAGAATATATGGCCTGCGCCCAGGCCCTCAAGGTGAATCAGCTCCTATGCCTTCATTTCAAGGCCCACAAGGCTATGCTGTCCTCCATGAAAAGTATAAAGACACTGCTCCAATATATGCATCTTACCCATTCTGGGGCAGTCATTTGGGAAAGTTGTGCTGCTTCCAAATCTGGCTCCTCTTCTTGCGGCCCTTGTATCCTCACTATGAACTCCCAAAATCCTCCTCAACGTCAAGGTTGCCACAACTGTAGTCAGATAAGCTACCACTCTTGCATCTGCACCAATCTGCGGGTTGAAGGAGCTGATCCCAAGGATCAGTTGGGAAAAGAACAGTCAACCTAGAGGCAGAGACGCTCTCAGTTGACAATTCTTTCAAATCTCCTCCAACACCTCTGCCTGCTACCAACGCTGATCCTGCTGATGATGAAGCTCCTCTTATCCTCCTCCTGTTCCATGACATTTCTGATGATTCTGATGTGGATGAATCTGATGTTGAAGACCATGATGCATACAGGTATTCTGTTCTTGCCGTCCCTGAGACTATTGCAGTTTCCTACAAGCTACAATCTGGGAAGACTACAACTACCACCAAGCCCTTGTCTGAGACCAAAGCAGTTGTCTCCTGCCCCTACCTTACTCAGGCAAAATGGTCCCCTGTATTAGTGGAATCATCAGAGGAAGCTGCTGAAGTTGCAGACGCCGTTTTCAAGAATGTATCTGTCTCACTCCCTATCCAAACTGTATATAAGGAGTTTCCGGGACTACAATGCATGATTGAGAAATGGGACAAGGAACTAGCTGAGGCACAGAATATCTTGGCTGTCCTGCCACCCTTTGGACGCACCACCACTCAAGTAGAGATATCTATCCAAAAAGTAAAGATCAAAGCCGTCCTGGACACTGGTTCTCCTGTCAACGTTGTTTCTTCTAAACTGGTGAAGGAACTCAAGCTGGCCCCTGATCTCAACTACCATCAATCCTATAGCACCGCTGATCTCTCCATGACTTGCGCTATTGGTGCGTACTCTGCCTTACCAATGCAATTTGGTAAGCTCCTGTTGGCTGCGCCAGCTGTTGTTCTAGTAAATGAGAGCTATGACCTTTTGGTTGGTACCCAGTTCCTTTGGGAATATAATGGGATCATCAACCTAAAGGATGGTTATCTTTCTATCCTAGGGTACAAAGTCCCCCTGATCTTTGAGGAGCTAATCAAAGTTTCTGGTAAACGTTTGAAGACATGTACTCTGGAGTACCCCACTGGAGTTTTCACCCTAAAATACCAAACCCATTCCACCAAAATGAAGTGTCCTCCCATGGCTTGTCCTGCAACTGAGAGTATCCCTCTCATGGCCACATCTGCTATCACCATTCTCCCAGGCTCTCAGGCTATCCTAGACTCCCAGATATCATATGAACTACCTGAACGGACTTTCTTAGAGCTGTACTCCCCTCCTTTGCTGAGGTGTAACATGCCTTACCTTTGTTCTAGAATTCTGGACGTTTCCCACAAGGATCCTGTTCAATTTATAGTTTCCAACCTTACTGCGCTTCTTATGACAGTATCCAGAGGACAGGTTGTTGGTTACAGAAAGTTGTTGAATGCGCCTGATGTCTTGTCTCTTCACCCTTTTGGAACGTTTCAAGACTTTAACCTACCCAAAGACAAGCCTCAAGTCCTATCTCTGTTCACTGCCCAAGACTTCCCTCAGTTGTCCCTGGTCCAACAGAAAGAGGTGCTTGATTTACTAGACCAATTCTCAGACATCTTTGCTAAAGATAGTACTGATCATGGGCTAGCCAAAGGTGTGATTCATCAGATTGAAACAGGAGATTCCCCCCCTTTTGTGCCAAGCCATACCACCATAGCCAAGTGGAAGATGCGCAGGTTTCTAAGGAGCTCAAAAAACTGCTGGATGCTGGACTGCTAGCTCCCTCTCAAAGTCCCTGGGCTTCCCCTCTGCTCATCTTAAAGAAAAAGGACGGAGGACACCGGATTGTGATGGACTATTGTAGGTTGAATTCTCTAACCAAGAAATATTCCTATTGCTTACTGTGCATTGATGATGCTCTTTGACGCCTTGGAGGTTCTAAGTTTTTCTCTGCCATGGATTTGGCGTCTGGTTACTGGCAAGTTGACCTCTCTCCTGAAGACCGTCAGAAGGCTGCGCTCATCACATCAGAAGGATTGTTTGACCCCACCCGCATGCTGCAAGGGCACTATAATGCCCCAGCAACTTTCCAGAGGACCATGGATTACATCCTGTGTAATTTGAAGTTGTCGTGTGTCTTAGTCTACCTAGATGATATAACAGTCTTCAGCGCAACTTTCACAGATCACCTAGCCCATCTTAAAGAGGTTTTCATAAAGATCTGAGAAGCTGGCCTCAAGTTAAAGCCCTCTAAGTGTGCTTTCTTCAAAGAGCGCCTTGAATTCCTGGGCCATGAAGTAACCCAAATGGGAATTTGTCCAATGACTAAGAAGGTTGAAGCCATTGACAAAATGCTTCCACCCACCAACCTCCAAGAAGTACAAGTCTTTCTGGGCATGATGGGTTACTATAGACAATTCATCCCTGATTTTGCTGATACTAGCAAACCCCTGGTCCAACTATTGTGTAATGTCCCTTTTGAATGGACTGCCAGCCAACAGCAAGCCTTCAAGACTCTAAAACAGAAACTCAAAGAAACACCCATTTTAGTGTACCCCAATTACAATAAGGAGTTCATCTTGTAAACTGATGCTAGTGACCTTGCTATTGGGGCTATCTTGGCGCAGCTCACCAATGAAGGTGTGGACCACCCTGTAGCCTATACTTTTTGTGTGCAAAAAAAGCATGAAAAGAATTATAGTGTTACAGAGAAGGAGTGCCTTGCTGTGCTGCATGCAGTCAAACAATTCTGCCACTACGTGTATGGTACCCATTTCACTGTCGTCACTGACCACGCTTTGCTCAAATGGTTACAACAACTTAAGGAGCCTGAAGGACACTTAGCTAGATGGGCTCTCTGCCTGAAAGGTTATGACTTCACTGTGCTCTATTGCCCCGGGATTCAACATCAGAACACTGATGGGTTATCCCAAATGCCCATCCTTGCCCTACATCCTGCTGAGGCAGACCGCCTGTACAAGCTTTTTGGTTACCCTTCTTCCTGCAAAAGTGAGACAGAAGAGGTTCAACTTGCCCTGTCCAAATTGTCTGAGGGCACCCTCATACGTGACAACCAACTCTTCAAGAAGTTGCAGGGTCAATACCTGCCATACATGCACCCCAGTCTTCCCCTCTCCTTAGTGTTACAAGCTCATAAAGAAACTGGCCGTGGAGGCATTGCCAAGACCTTTGACTGGCTTCAGAAGAATTACTTCTGGGAGAATCTTTGCCTGCTGATCCCAGATGTCATAGCTAGTTGCCATGACTGCCAACTTCAGAGGCCCCAAGCTGCTTCTCATGAGTTCAAATTGGTCCCCCCTCAATATGCCTTTCACACTGTTAGCATTGATGCTGTAGGTCCTCTCCCCCACTCACGCTCTGGATGCCGCTTTATCCTGATTACCGTTGACCACTTTAGCAAGTGGGTAGAAGCTCGCCCTACTAAAGACATCACTGCTAAGACTACCGCTGCCTTCCTGCTGCAGGATATTTTCTACCGCTATGGCTGTCCTCAAGTGCTTTTATCAGACAACAGAACCAACTTCAATCCCAAACTTGTAACCTCTGTTGTTGAAGCTCTAGGAACTCACCAGTCTTTCTCTGTCCCCTATAATCCTTCCACTAATGGAGCAGTTGAGCGTGCCAACTTGACACTGGTTTCTATCATGAGGAAGCTCACCTACTCTGACGCTGCCAATTGGGATCTATACTTACCTGATGCACTCTTTGCCTATTGTCTGAGCAAGCATCGGGTCACAGGGTACTCCCCCTTTGCCATGTTGTATGGGCGTGAAGCCACCACTCTGTTGCTCTTGGGGGTTCCCCTACTCTCCTCTGATAAGGCTATGAACCCTGACAACCACATCAAAGACCTAGTCAATTGCATCATTGATATACAAGCCACTGCCTACACTTCTGCATATAAGACTAAGATGCTTGAGCTCTCTCCTGACAACGCAGGGCGCTCCCCCTTGCCTGAGTTTGATGTTGGTGAATATGTCCTGTACTATCAACACCGTGTGGGTGGGCGCGCGCACAAACTAGACTCCCTGTGAATTGGTCCTTTAGAGGTGACTTTCAAACAAGGATCTGAATACACTGTAAAGCTCCTCTCCAGTGGTTGCCCTTTTGCTTGCGTACACGCCAAGTTCCTCCGCAAGTATCACCCCCCAAAGGCCAATCTAGAGGGGGGCAATGTTGTGAATAACGGCATTTACCATGTTTCAATTTTGCCTTTGTTGGGCCATTTTGAAGACAAATATCTTGCTTTTGCTTTTGACTCTCAAAATGAACTGGCTTCTGCTTCAGGAAATATGATTGTTTGGTTTCCTGACTCTGCGCAACTCACTTGCCCCACTCATACTTGTGGCAAGTGATCCTACCGTCCTGGTAGTGTTTTGTGGTATTCTCAACCACTATATATTCCATTTCCATATTAACCAATAAAATTAAGTTCTATTCACATTTTTTGTCTTTATGTCTTCTGTACTTCTGCACCTCTCTCTAGCCACGCCTAGTAGAGATAATTCATCCAGGGCCGCAAGGTAAACACTATTGCCTTCCCTGTCATCTAACCGAGACTTAGTACAAATCCAATCCTAAGGTTAGGATTCCCCATTGTGTGTCTGTGCTGCGCCTCAGAACACAACAGGCTGCCTCCAGAGCTACGCGCTGCTGCTCATCAACAAGAGCCTTGGAAGCTGCTTGCACAGCAGCTGCGTTGCAAGCAGCTTGAGCCATCACCTCCTGTAAGGCCTGTTTGCCGCTGGTTGGTGAAGTCACCTCCGCCCCGCAGGCCAGGTTGCAAAGACGTTGGCGCTGAGTAGCCGGGGAAGCAGGGCAACTTGGGGGGCTGCAATCTTTAGGGTCAGGCTATGAACTTGATCCCTCCTGAGCCTCAGGCCCTGAAGGCTTGGGCGTGTTGGACTTGGTAGTTTTGAACTGCTCATTTTCTTTGTCCAGTTGAAGGTAGAAACGTCCTTTGGCAGCGTGCATCCAACTGGACGCAATGGCAAAGGCTACAGACGTCAGTGGGGCCCATACAATTTTGTGGTCCTCCTCTGGGAGGTCTTCCAAGATATGTTCTTCCCATTCTATTGAGGAGCCCACCCCCTGTTCAAGGGCATCAAGCTTTGCTTGACAAAGAGCAGTTAACATAGCGTGTAGTGAGACAGATAATTTGCAGAAGCAGCGGGCGGCAGAAGATAATGACATTTTTAACTAAGGAAAACCATTCAGGACGCCTCTATTTATACCTGATTTTACCCAATTAATTTGGCTTGATGTTCATTGGGTGATTCATCATGAATCACCCCTCTAAGTCTATTCACCAAATATCATTAGGCCACCTGACAATTAATTGGCTGTTTTAAATTGGTTTCAGGTGTGCATCCACTTACCATTATGAGGGCCTCAAATTTCCTTTTTTGGATGGAGCCTGATCCTAATCCGGGGGTATGTAGTGCTGGGTGCCACTTCCTAGTATTGCCTTATTTGGAATTCTTCCTTATTTGGATAAATATAAGGGGAACTGCTGCCTTTTTTGTTATTATCATCGGAAGGTAACCCTCCAAATTACATAGCGTCATCTCCAATTATAGACTAATTGACGCACCTGCGGCTAGCCACAGATGCATCAGAGAGTGACCCATTGGAATGGGCTTTTATATGGCAATTGGTGACCAATTGGAGCATCTGCGGCTTGCCGCAGATACATCAATTATTGACCCATTGCTCGTGCCCACTATGTAAATTGGTATAGTGATCTTCCGCCCCCCCCCCTTTTTTGCCAAAGTGGGAACCCTGAAAGAGAGTATCCTGAAACCTTATTCTACACTCAATTCCCCAGAGACAGCCCTACTATGTGCTGCAACCACCTGACTTCAGATCACATGCCCAAATGTTCACTTCTTGCCCAATCCAACCCATTCCCTCCCAAATATTCCCCAGTATGTTTTAGCCCTCCAAGAATAAGCTCATTGCCTGGCAGTCTAGACCCTAGCCAGCATGACTCTCCCTTTCTTTTACCTCCTCCCCTCCAAGTATAAAACAACCCCCAGGGGTCCCCAATAAACAAGAATCATACACATACACAAAAATTGACTTAAACATCTTAGACTACTTGCAGAGCCCAAAAATAGAGGTTCTGTTGAGTAAGAAGATAATAGTCCTGTTGTGTTTCCAGTTGCTCAGCTACTCCCAAACCATCCCTCCAACCCTTGAGCACCACACTGACAATAAGTTGCTTTTGGAATACATTAATAATGAGCTCAGTAAGGGTTTCATCACGTGCTCTACTCACCCTGTTCTTCTCTGATTTTTTTGCCAAATCTGATGGTTCCAAACAGCCATGCATCAACTATTGTGCCCTGAATACTGTCACAATCAAGGACTGCTGCCCCATCTCATCTGCCAAAGCCCTCACAGACTGCCTCTTGGGCAGTCAGGTCTTTTCTAAGGTTTATCTTTGAGCAGCTTTCAACCAGATCCGCGTCGCCAAGGGACATGAATGGAAGACCGCCTTACGCACTCCCTTTGGCCTTTACAAGTACAAGGTCATGCCTTTTGGCCTCTGCAATGCTCCTTCAAAGTTTCAAGCTCTCATGAACAAAGTCCTTCTCCCATTCCTTAATGAATTTGTGGTGGTTTATCTTGAGGACATCTTAATATATTCAAAGAACACTTCCAACCACATTGATCACCTAAGAAAGGTCATGGCCAGGCTCCAAGAATACCATCTCTACTGCAAGCTTTCTAAGTGTTGCTTCTTTCAGACAAGCGTTGAATTCCTTGGTTATATTGTAACCAAGGAAGGGTTTGCCATAACTCTAAGCAAACTGGATGCCATTCTCTCATGGCTGGTACCAAAAAACCGCAAGGAGCTCCAAGGGCTTCTTGCTAATTACTGCCACAAGTTTGTCCTTGGCTTCAGAAGCATTGTCCTTCCACTCACCAATCTGACCTCCACCAAAGTTGAGTTCAAATGGTCTGCCAAAGCACAAGACTCCTTTGAACAGATCTGCCATCTGTTTGCCACTCCCCCCGGTCCTACTCATGCCTGATAGCAACAAACCCTTCTTCCTGGAGACCAACGCCAGCAACTATGCTGTTGGTGCCGTCCTTCTTCAGCATGGGGGATGGTATTCTCTATCCTGTAGCTTACTACAGCCAGAAGCATCTTCCTGCTGAGAAGAACTACCCTGTTCATGACAAGGAACTGCTTGCAATTATTAAGTCTCTCAAGCATTGGCGCTGTTACCTTGAAGGAACCTCAGATCCCGTTAGCATCTTCACAGAGCACAAGAACTTATTGTTATTCACTCAAGCCCGTAGTATATCCCAACAACATGCCCAATGGGTGATTGAACTTACCAACTTCTTGTTCACCATCACTTACAAGAAAGGGTCTCTCAACGTCCTCCCTGACCTACTCTCTTGACACCCTACAACTGCTGACTCTGATCCTGAACATGAACGTCTCAACACCAAGGCAGCCTTCCTACATCTGTCTTCATCAACCAGATCTCTGAAACCCTTTTCAACTTCCCAGACACCTATTCCATCCAGAAGGCCCAGTCAGAAGACCCTGCTTCCAACAATATCATCCAGGACCTGCTATCTGAAGCAATGTCCCCTTTCAGAGTATTCACTTGAGAACAACCTCCTCCTCTTCAGCAAACTGGTTATGGTACCTGAAAAAGACTTGCAGCTGAAGATCACAATCAGATTTCATGACTCTCTCCCTGCTGGAAACTTGGATTATAAGATAACCCTAGCCCTCATAAAGTCACACTACTGGTGGCCACAGATGGCAATACTACCAAGGAATACGTTGCCAGCTGCCTAGTATGTCTCAGAAACAAGAACTGCGCTTCCAAGCCATCTGGGCTACTCTGCCCTCTTCCAATACCTGAAGGCCTGTGACAAAGCCTCTCTATGGACTACATCAACCAGCTACCTTTTTCTTCAGGCTACAACACAATCTTAGTAGTGGTTGACTGCTTCTCAAAGGAAGCCTCTTTCTGCCCTTGTCACACAAATGTCACCGCCAAACAAACTGCCAAGCTATTTGTCAAATATATCTTCCCTCATCATGGAGTCCCTTGTGACATAGTATTGGACTTTGGTCCCCAGTTCACCTCTGCGTTCTGGCAAGATCTCATGGCCTCCCTTGGGGTAAACTCTCTCTACAGCTTTTGTTGTAAATTGCGCTATGAATGCTATTTCAATTTGCCCTTTGAATATTGATAGTTGCAAAGATTTGACTGGTTTTGCCTTTGAGTTTGGAAATTCCTTGCCTTCTGCAAATGGGTCTGGTTCAATATCCACCAATTCCAGATTATTGTACCTGTCTGTGGTTGATCCTGGTATGACCTCATCCCAGCGTGACCCGCTCAGTCACTCTGTCTTCCTATTGAGTGATCACCGCCTCTTGTCAACTATTTAAAGTAGAATCCTTACTCCTAATAAAGACAAGTTTATCCACATTTGTGTTGGATTTTATAATCTTCAAGCTTTCCCTGTCCTTTCTGCCAAAAGGACTTTTACATCTTTTTTTCCAGGAAATTAAGGTGCATACCCTTAATTTTGCCCTGAAGGCTAACCCAAGGCTAGCTTTGAACCTCAAATCTTTTGTAATAAAGATTTCCTGCCGTGTCCTCCAGGATGTTGTCCCCTGGAGCCAAACATAACAGCACTGCATATCACCCGCAGACTGATGGACAAACCAAAAGAACAAGCCAGACCTTGGAACAATATCTCTGTTGTTTCATCAACAAGAAGCAAGACAATTGGTCTGACCTTCTTCCCATTGCCCAATACTACTATAACTCAGCATACCACGGATCAATTGGCATGACTCTGTTCCAAACAAACCTTGGCTATACACCTTCCTTCCTCCCTGACTTGCAGAGTTACTTTTTTTCACAGTCTGCAGCCAAGCTTGCTACCAAAATCAAGGAAAAACAGACCCAACTTGTTGTCCACCTACAATCTGCCATCTTAGACTAAAAGAAGCACTATAACAAGAAAAGAACACCAGGCAATTAGATCCAGCCTGAAGACTTGGTACTCCTTTCAACAAAGAACCTCCCAGTTATAGTTGCCTCTTGTAAATTTTGTCCCCACTTCATTAGACCATTCCAAGTAACTGAAAGGATTGGTACTTCTGCATCCAAACTGGCTCTCCCTGAGCACTTCTGCATTCACAATGTTTTCCATTGCTCACTTCTTCTGAAGCTAAAACAGCAACTCTCCAGTCACCAATCAAAGGCTCCACCCCCTCCTCTTCAAGTCCAAGGCTCTGAAAAATACGAGGTACAGGAAATCCTATCCCATTGCACCCTCCAATCTGGCACAGAATATCTCATTCTATGGAAGGGCTATGAACTTGAGAACTCTACATGGGAACCTGAAGGAAACCTCAACCACTTCTAACAGTTACTCAAAGCCTACCAGGATCTTCAGACTAGCAGCTAAGGGGGGAACTGTCAGGATTCTCCTTTTTTATTTTAGCTGCTAGTATTCTACTCTTTTGGACACCAATATTATTTTTGAAGAATTGGGATATTCTTGGCTCATTTTTTATTCAGAAATATTCTCTTGCTCTTACCCTTTTTTGACTGACAATATTCTATCTATTTTACAGTCAGTTTTAAGTTTGAAGCTTACCTTATTTCCTCCTGGACAATTTTTGAACCACAGACCTAAATGTTAGTTAAAATCATTCAAGTTTGAAATAGAAATACCTTTTTGCTCTTGCTGCTTACGCCAGCATCTTTGGACCAGGTTTTCCCGCTCTTCTGCTTTCTGCTTTTGCTTTTCACACTCTGCCAAGCAATCAATGTTCCCCTGTTTTATCTCCTTTACATTTGGTGTTAACTTTTTAAGTTTAAACCACAAGAAACATGTGCTTCTGTTTTTGTTTCTCTACACCATTCCCACTAACCAATCTTGGTTAAACTTATTCACCTCAATTCTGAACCTCACTACCAAGTAAAATAAAAAGGCTTTGTTTTCCAATCTTAACAGTAAGTTGAGATTGTTTGACTTGCATCCCAAAAAGGTACTTGTTAGGTTTTGTGGCTTGTGTTTCATTTCCAATTTAGTTTAAGTTTTTATTTTCAATATTATGATTCCTTTTGACTTTCTTTTTCATCAGCTAGGTAGTTTTTATAGTAATACCCACAATTTAATTGTTGAAAGTTTTAATCCTCCAACTAGTGATGAGCAGTTCCCTGACTTAGAAATTAATTTTTTGACCATGTCATCAGTCATTAAGACTAGACTTTATTTCATTTTCTTAGGTTTAATCAACCGCCTCAGCCCTTACTTTACCTCCTACAAGCTTCTAGGAGCCTTTTCCAGTTGTTACTACAAACCCTACCTACATTTTTGTATTTAACTAAAATTAATATAACCGGGTTAAAAGCTTTAGTTTACAACCACCTTCCCCAAACTATGAGACCTTACAGCATCATCTGATGGAAGATCTTCCAGTTTCCTCTTCCAATCAAACAAACCCTGTCAAAGAAGATCCCCAAGCCTTTGAAACCCTCACAATGCCTGTAACTGCCAACTGTTTCATTGGGTCAAGATCAGATGAGTAGCCGCTCAGCCAGGAATTTGCACCAGATAACAGTAGGACACGCCATCTTGAATTTAATTCAAGATGGCGTTTTTTGTGTTAGTGATTTTGAATCACAAAAAAATAAAAAAACAATAAAATAGTTAAAATTTACATATACTTTTATAATACGGCATCTCAAATTTATGCCATCTCAATTCTGTCACTTCAAGTCAGATTAATTAAATCTTATTTTGCTAACTTTATTTATATATGAAATCACTTAGTGTGGGGCGTGTTTACGCCATCTTGACTTTACGTCATTTCAAATTATGCCATCTATCCTAAACTAAAATAAGTTAATACCTGAACTAAAATAAAGCCTGTGGTATAGTGCCAGAAGATGTTCCTATAGTATTAATCTAAGACACTTATAAAAGGAACAACCTAAAAAGATGCCACTATGATAGTCCTTCTAGTGATTGTCATTGCTGGGTAAAAAAAACCAGTTTTGTTATATATAATTTATAACTTTATTATACATGGATACACTGATAAGGGTTTCATCAATAAAATATTTTAACAGTGATTTTAATATAAAAGAGGGTGATTACGCCATTTTGATTTACGTCACTTCAAATTCCACTGAGTTTCACATCGCCCAATTGATTTGATGCACACAATGGATAGGGGAAAATAAGGGGAAATTACCTATGACGCAAGGCTACGCTATAGTGATTCCCCCACCGCAATTCTTGCTTTCCACTTTTCAAAAATATAGTTTCACGTCTAAAACCACTTAAGCAAAAAATGTAAGAAAACATATGAAAATTTGCAATTATATATTTTTTGGCCTCCTCTACGCAACTGGGTACTTTTTAACCCCAGTTTTATTAGATAGTTTTTGAGAAATTCCAGTTTTACTCTTTGGCCCAGTTGAGGTAGCTTCACCGTAAATTTGTTAATTTAATATAAAAAATGGTCAAAAACACTATTTTTTGAGCTACAGCTTCTCAATTACGTCACTTCAAAAACACCATTTTGACTTCAAGTTTTAGTCAAAACTCAAAGTTTTGCCTACTTGTGTTACTAATAAAAAATTATTTTTTTCAAAAAAAACATTGTAATTTTGATAGTATATATTATTTGATCTCCTCTACAATTCTATGTAAAAAAATTGATACTTTTTTATTAAAAACATTCTTTTTTTTCTCTTTAAAAACAGCCCCCAAATTGCTCATATTTTGATACTAATTCACTTTTAGATGCCTCCCAAGCCTACCACCAAAGCTGCGTCCAAGGCCTCAAAGGCCTCAAAGTCCAAGACCACTCCTCCAAAGACCAAAAAGGCCAAAACTACCCCTAAAAAGCAGCCTGCTAAGGGTAAAGCTCCTCCCAAAACCCCTAGCCCTCACCAGAGCCTGAGGAAACAAGCCCAACCCCTCCCCATCCCCTTTTATTTACCCCCCATCAGACCCTCAAGAGAACTTATTCAACTTTAACCGCCACTCTGACCCCACTTCAGAGCCTGAGGATGAAGAAGAGCATGAGCCTGAGCCTGGTGCTCCTGAAGATGAGCCAATGGAGCTCTGGGATCTTAATACCATCCATAATATATGCAACAGAAATGGCTCCTTTGCTGTGCCCCCAACTTACCCTACCAGCTATCCAATTATGACCAAGAAAGAGGGTGCTGGCTTTGTCCACAAGGGCTACAGCTTCAGCTGCAACAACAAGAAGAAGCTTATCTGTCAGCATCACTTCAAATGTGATAACGTTGGCTGTCCAGCTAGACTCACCACCTATGGGTTCACTCGTTTTAAAGCCCTGACTATTGGGCATGACTGTGCTGAGCCCTTTGATCCACTGTATCAACTGATCCCCTGGTTTCTTTGCCAGGGCATACCAACCACCAAAGACCAACCTGTAACTGAGGTCGTAAATGATGCACTTATTAATCTAAATGATACCCAACTTGCAACTGTTGGTGGCGCCTCAAAACTTCAGAGATATCTCACTGACCAGAGATATACTCTGAGCACTGAAGGCGTCAGTGCTTCATCAATTGACCAGTTGATTTTAACTGAAGAGCAAAAGCTTTCACGGCACAAAGAGAGATTTCTCCTTCACAATGATGGGCAACATGCCCCAGAGCAAATCATCTGCTTTGCTACCTCCCAGGATCTTTGCAACCTTTTAAAATGGAAGACCTGGCTTGCAGATGGTACCTTTTCCACCTGCCCAAAGCTCTTCAGACAGCTTTGGAATATCCATGGGCAGGTTGGAAATCTGGCTCTTCCCCTTGTCTTCTTTTTTTACTAACAAGAAGCAAGAAACCTATATCCGGGCTCTAACAATATTAAAGGCCAAGATGGATGAGATACTCCTGACTATTGAAGAGGAGCCAAAGGAGACTAGAGGGCGCAAGAAAAAGGCCCAGTCAGAGGAAGCCACCCCCATCAAGAAAAAGCCTGAAAGCCTTCCATACCATGAATACCTGGTAGTAGATTTTGAGCAGGCTCAGGTCAATGCTTTTATTAGAGTCTTCAAGAGCTCCCCTCAGGGATGCTACTTTCACTTTTGGCAGGCACTCTGCCGCCGCCTTCAAAAGTGCTCTGACCTCCATGAGCTGGTCTACACTGAAGGCACTAAAGAAGCAAAGGACATGTTTAACTGCTTTGCTGCCCTTGCCCTTGTGCAGAAGGAGGAAATCAATGCCTTCTATGACGCTCTCCTCTGCTATCCCTACATTATTGCCAACCAGGCAGCCTTTGCTCCATTCATAGAGTATTTTAAAACTCAATGGGTTGGAGTGTTTCAAGGAGCATGCCACATCAGAAAAAGCGGTGACTCAATCACATGGAACTGCTTTAAGCAGGTAAAGGATGGCCTAATCAAGACCACCTCTTCTCTTGAAGGGTGGCATAGTCAATTTGCCACAAGGGTCCAGGTTCAGAAGCCCAAATTCAACAAAATCATGGTCCATCTCAAGACTCATCAGGCCATCTTTGCCTGCCTCTTTAAAACAGGCATCAAGACCAAGGATGATCCCCCCGAGCAAACCAAAGCGGTGAAAAAGTACACTGAAATCAGCAAGGTGGTTCTTGCATACTATCCTAGGGATAGAAAGCTTGAGCATCTCCAAGCTATCTCGGTTGCTCTTTCTACCAATGTTTGAGCCCTTTTCTAATAAACACCACTATATCTTCTCTCTTTATCCCTTTATTTTTATCATTATTTTAGTTTTATTTAGTATTTGGTACAATTCTATGCTTATTTTAAAGTATAGTTTGTAGTTAAAATCAATGAAAATAGTTATTTTTGGGATGTTTTAACTTTTAGACTTTACGCAACCTTGTTGCTACTAATTGACCCCATTTTTTATTGCAGATTTGGAATTCTGAGGCTTTTTTAAGCTTAGAAATGTTTTTTGAGTTTTATTTTTTGAGAATTTTTTAGTGTTTTTTGGGGGGTTCAAAAATCTAAAATTTTAGAACTGTTTTTTCTTAGTCAAATGCCATAAATCAAAATGGTGTTTTTACTAGTAAATTGAGATAGCAAAAATTCAAGATGCCGTATTTTGAGATGGCGTTTTTTGAGATGCCGTTTTTGAAATGGTGTGTCCTACCCAGATAACAATTCCCCTACCCAAGAGCAAGTCCAAACTGCCAAACAATCCCAGCCCCAAATGATTAAGCAGAATATAATTAGCTGCCAATCAACTTCCAGCAATCTGACCAATCTCCAGATGAAACCAGATAAGCCAAAACCAGACCCCAGAGCTTTCCCCAGCCATGAATTAAGCAACCAATCCCCAAACCCAAGTCCAGAAAACTTCCCATCTACCCATTCCAAAATTCTTGGGACCACATTCCTTGTTCTCAAGAATTCCTCCCCCCTTTCCAAAGTACCTGTGATCAAAGATTGGGCTACTGGAGCCCACAAAGAAGCTGCCAGTAGCTGCTTCCAAGGAAGACCAGACAGATGGTATAAAAACCATTTCCCTCCAATTAAGAAAGACACAGACAATGTTATAAAAGTGTATGGTCCATAAAGTAGTCTTTGGCTTTATACCTCATATTCTTTTATCACCTTGAACATTCCCTTACCAACCAACTCAGTCACCAGCGTCACCACTAGTAGAAACAGTAGAGCCCATAGCCATGGACTACCAACCAGAGCCCAGCCCTGGATGGACCAGCAGCTTCAACCCTCCCACTCCTCCACCAACCCCACAACCATCTGCTGAGGTCATTCCTTATGACCACAGCAGATATGGGATAGTCATTCTGACCATCCTTAGTCTAGCCAAAGTTGTAGTACCTCACCTAGGTGCCTATCATCCACTTGCAGCCAGAATATTGTACTTATCCTGCTCCTTGCCCTTCTTGTATTGGGCCTTGGTGTCAAGATATCCCAATGGGTGGACTCCTTCTCAGCCTCCTTGGTTCAATGCTACGCCCAGCCATGACATGGAAGGCCATGTACACAATTGGCACCATTCTGACCAGGTAGTTTACTGCAGTAGCTAGGAGACACCAACTCCCAGTATGGGACACAACTTGGTCAATCAGCCCCAATACTGTGATATAAACAAACTCCAACTTACTGAAATACTGAGCAGGAGGCGCATTGGGCAGAGAGAGTAGTAGAAATCTCTTTCATGCTAGGCGGGAATGTCACTCTTGGGTGACCAGGAGAGATATCCAGGTGGTGGAGATGGAAAAACTCTAAGTCAAGAACTCTAGGTGGCTTGACCAAAGTGATAGGAGCTGAACCAGGAGGAAATAGATAGTTGTGATTATAGTGTGTAGTAGATTCACAAATAGACGCAAACAGAATAATTATATTAGTGCAAACATAGATAATTCCTGAAAGAAAATAATGGGTCCTGGGCATATAAGTTGTTTATTTTATGATGTCAACAGTAAGAATGGCTTTTCCTCCTCATTGCTTATACTTACTGGTGAAAGTGCAGCCTTTTGTGCCACCAGGGATCTGGTGCATCATTTTCAGTCAAACTGGCAATTTTCCCCGGGAATTGCGTACTTAAGCTTAGGGATGAATGATCATTGGTTAGCGTAACAGGAGCCTTGTTTGAGCTGTAGCATGCCAAGGTATCACAGCTATTTATAGAACCCATGTGTCATGAATGACATTTCAATACTTGTATTGAAAACCCAAGAGTTGAACCCCAGTTCCCTGAAGGCAGATCAAACTCTCCAGGACAGTCCAGGACCCGCCAATCCTTAAGTCACAGGCTCAAATTGTTAAATTACTCCATAACCCGCCGGCCTACTACAGAGGATTCCCTGAATGGTTGCCAGACTGCCACCAAACCAGTGCCAATGAAGACCCATACCTACAAAGGAGATGTAGTCTGGCTAAAAGAGGTTGGGGAAAGACCTACTACTATACCTGCCAACCTGCCAAGCGCCAATACTGGAGTTTCAAAATCAACATTGGAAACCCTGGAATCAAACCCCAACCCTCCAAAGACTACTTGAGTCACAAAGTAAACAGAAAACTTACCACTTGTTAAATTGCAAACCCAAGTTGACAAGTTACTCCAGACCCGCCAGTCTCCTAAAGACAATTCCCTGAATGGACATCAGATTGCTATTAACTGTGTGCCACCAAAGACCCAGACAATGCTGAAGTTGTAGCTTGCCTAAAGGAGGTTACAACAAGGCCTCCTGTCAGTCCTGCCAATAATTACCAGCTAATGCAAGCCTCCAGTCCAGAATGGGTAATACAATTTGACTGCTCAGGTGATGTGATGAACAGTAGCAGCATAACAAAGCATCAACACTTCTGTTCATCAGAGCAGGCATAACCTGGATCTGCCGCCCTCAAGACTCTAAGCCAAGATCCATGCCCTGCCAGTGCCTTGTTTGCAAACCAGAACCCTGCAAAATCAAAGAAGCAAAATCCCATGGTATAAAAACCCCAGCGGTATGAGGATGACCACATTGTCATTTTTGATAATAAAGTTTTTGTGAGAGAGGGGCGCTAAACTAATGTTGTAACTGTGCTGTTTTAGCAGAGTTACACGGGGGAAATATTTAGAAGATAGATAATAATCTTAATTGAGAGATAATGATTATATAGTTCATGTGAATCAAGGATAGAAGGAACAAAATTGGTGATCACACGGCTGGATAGAAGAAGGGGGTGGCTTGATCCTGATAATGAGTCAAGCGCCAAATTGAGGTATCCACCGTGAAGGATCATCATCCGTTCATGTTGAGGGATTTGGTAATTTTGAGTTGACTTCCTAGTCTGGCTTTGGGTGACCAGATAATTAGATTGTGGGTCACAAGCCTGCTTGGTTGGAACCTTGCTGGCGGGTTGAGCCTGCGGTTTTGACACACCCCCCGGCTGAAGGTTGGCCTCCTCTGGGGGCAGGTCATCAGGGAGGTTGTCAGGAGCCAGGGAGCTGTATTGAATCAGTTGTTGTTTGGTGGCAGGCAGGGCGGTCTCTCGTTGTTTTTGTCTTGCTTTGCAGGTTTGTAGGCGGTCATGGTGTAAGGTCTTGTCTTGCTTGTGTTTCCCAAGCCCTTGCATGAGGTAAGTGTTATTTTTGTTTACCTTTAGGATGATTGCTGGCCCTACTTTTTTGGGTTGTAGTTTGCTTTTGTCAACATTCATAACCCAGACTTTGTCCCCAACTTCATGTCTATTGCAGATGGGAACAAAGGTCTTTTGTAAGTGTTCCTTTTCTTTGGCTGCTTGTTTGCTGTTGGCCTCTACTACTTGAAGATCTGAGTGAGGGGAGACTTGGCTTGGAATTTCCAGCTTGGGTCCTGTCAATGCTTGAATGATATTTGGCTGTGTGCTGTATACCAGTTCAAACTGGCTTTTTCCAGTGGATCTGTTCACTTGGATTTGGCACACAAGTAATGCAGTTGGTAGCTGCTTATACCAGTCTTCAGGTCTCCTGGCAGTGAGTTTGGCTAGGGCTTGCACAAGGCTATCATTAAGCCGCTCTACGCGTCCATTGGCCTGTGGATGGTATGGTGTTGTGATGGTGTGTTTGACCCCATTCTTGGTGAGGTACACATTGGTGTCTTTGGAGGTCAATTCTTTGCCTCCATTAGTTATCAGGAGTTCTGGCTTTCCAAACCTGCTTATTATTTCCTTGCCAATGAATTGTTGGACGTTGTTACTGGTGTGTGCCTTCACCGCTTGGGCTACTGGCCACCTTGTTGCAGAATTGATGGCTGTGATTATGTATTTTTTGTTGTTGTGCTTTCCTGGCATGGGGCCCACAATGTCAAGAGCCCATACTTTGAACGGTATTGGGTTTGAATGGGGAGTACAGACTTAGGCAGGGCTTTACTTTTGGCAAACTTTTTGCAGACCTTGCACTGTTCTAGCACTTCCTGGACATTGCAGTATAAGATTGGCCACCAGGCTTTATGCTTTAGGAATTTGTATAGATTTTGGCTCTTAGAATGTCCCAGATCTCTGTGGTAGCAAAGAATAGTATTGGCTGGTTGATGTGTGGGGATGTAGGGAATGGTTGTGCCATCTGACATTTTTCTGTGAAAAGTCCCGTATATGTCAGCAAAGAGGTGTTCATTATTGATGACTGTTTCTTTGGTGATATTGGTTGTGCCTGCAGGGAACCCTTTGTCTTTTGTACGGAGCACTAGGAGAGGCCAGTCTGGGTTGAGCCCATTCTCTCCCCTAGAAGTGCAGACATACAGATGGGACAGGGCGTCTGCCATGGCAAGTTTGGCCCCAGGTTTATATTGGATGAGCATGTTAAACCTTTCTAAGATTTCCATCCACCACGCTTGGCGGCGTGACAGTTTGCTTGTGTCTTGAAATAGATGAGCAACTTATGATTGGTTAGTGCTGTGAATTCTTCCTGCTGTTCCAGGTAACAGCGCCATTTGACTAGGCAGTGTACAATGTCCAGCAGTTCTTTGTTGTGGATTGGGTATTGACACTTGCCATCCGTCAGTTTGCGTAACTCGTAGGCTACGGGCAGGAAGTCACCATCACTATTCTTAATTTGTAGTACTACCCCCAATGAATGCATCTGAGGCGTTGGTTTCCATCTGGTACTCTCCGTCTTGTTTGGGATATTTTAAGATAGGCACTGTTGTGAGCTTTTCTTTGAGACGTCTAAAACAGCAGTCACGTTAGGGGGTCCATACAAACTTGGACTTGGCGCCTGTTATGGCAGACAAGGGGGCGGTCAAGACGCCACAGTTAGTTATGAAGCGTCGTACATAGGCCACCATTACCAAGAAGGTGCGGAGTTCTGATTTGTCCTTGGAAGGTGATATCTTGCAGATGGCTTGTATCTTTTGACTGTCGGGTCTTATGCCGTCTTTTGAGACTATGTGTCCCAAGAAGGGTAGTTGCTCCTGGAAGAACTGGCATTTGGAGGGTTTGGCCAACAGTTTGTGTTGTGCCAAGGTCGCAAAGACTTCCTCCAGGTCCTTGTGGTGCTGTTCCACCAAGGGGCTTTAGACAATAATATTGTCCAGGTACACTAGGGCATGTTTGCCTATGTGTGGCGCAAACACTTTGTTCATGAAGGTTACAAAGGTGGACAGGGCATTGGTCATGCCAAAGTTGAGTACCACACATTTGTAGGAACTGTACTTGGTGAAGAAGGCTGTCTTGGGGATGTCTTCCTCCTTGATACAAATCTGATTATAGCCTGCAGTTAGATCAATCTTGGAGAAGACAGTGGCTCCTCCCAAGGCGTCAAATGGATTGTCAATCAGTAGCAATGGGTAACAATTCTTAATGGTGACTTTGTTCAAGGCGCGGTAGTCTGTGACCAGACGTAAGGTACCGTCCTTTTTAGCCACAAAGAATATGGTGGCCCCAAAGGGAGACTGTGAGGGGTAGATAAGTCCTTTTTCTAGTGCCTCCTTGAGATAGGCGCGCAGGGCGTTGTCCTTGTTTGGGGTCAGTCAATAGATGGGACGTGCCTTGGGTACAGCCCCCTTGAGTTGGATTGAGTGTTGGATGTGCTTCTCAGGGGGTAGCCCAGGTAACGCTTCCTTAAAGATTTCTGGGTGCCAGGCCACAATGTTGCAATTGTGAGGCGTGAAGGTGTCCTGGTGGTCCTTGAAGTGTATTATTTCATACTGGCAGGAATCCCAGTCAATTGCTTTAGGTTTATCTTCTTTTCCAAAGTCTCTGTGATGCGTACAAAGACATGGTTGCGTAGGGGTTGGTCTACAGAGTCCAGTTAAATCTGGTGGTTGACACCTTCATGCTAGATGGTCAACACTGAGGTTGTCTAATCCACGTGGGGGTTGTTTTTCCATAACCAGTATAGTCCCAGTACAATGTCAAACTTAGGGAAGTCAATGACGGGACCTTGGATGGTGGAGTGGAGGTTCTCAAGCATGACAGAGAAGGGGGCAGTGTCCTTTGTCACAGCAATGTGGTGTTCATCAGCCAGGACCACGTTTTTAATCCGCAAAGGATTAGTGACCAGCTTGAATATATCCACAAAACTGCTGTTGACTAAAGTTTGATCTGCGCCCAAGTCCAGGAGTGCTGAGCCTGTGTAACTGCAAAAGTGGAAAGGGTAAGACATCAATTTATTGGAAAGTCTGGCAATGGTGTATAGTACTGGGTCTTCCAAGGGCACTTGGATCATTGGGCATTAGTCCACGTCCTTGAGTTGGTATTCATTGTTGGGCAAGTCAGGTGTTGCGTGGGGAGAGCTTGGCTCACTTAGTGCTCTCCCCAGGCTTTTCCTTCATCTTGGTTGCCTTGGGTGGTGGTGACACGGAAATGGGTACAATTTTAACTGGCCGTTATTTCCATTCCCATTCCCATTCAAACCCGTGGGTTTGTGGTTGTTGTTGCTGCTGTTGCCTCCAGGAGGTGGTCAAGAGGAGCGCCCACTTGGATGGGAGTCCTTGCGCCTTTCTTGTTTCCCAGTCTGTGCCTTGTGTAGAGCATTGGATGTTTGTTCTGCTTTTTCCGCTTCACAGTACAGGCTTTGCAGGTTGGTTACTTGGTCCAGGTTCACGTGTCTCATCATGTGCAACTTGAGGGCGTTGTAGTACATAAGGTGTGTTGCTGGGGTGTCAAAGGCCATGTTGGATGGGGCACAGAGACGGAGTTCCTTGTAGGCGCGGGTGAGTTCTTTAACGGTGCCTGTCTGGGTCAGGTTCTTTACTTGACGTATGATCATGAGCGCTGTATCCTTAAGCATAAACCTTTCCAAGAAGTTCTGTTTGAAGATGTCCCAGTTCTTGTCAGTGTGCTCTTTGTGCCACTTGTCACACCAGATGCTAGCGTTATGGGTCAGGAAAATGAAAATTCTATAATCCAGAATTGCTGTGGACATTCCATCTGAGCCAGCTTGCTTTGAGCGGACTGGATCCATGCGGCAGCGTTGTTGTTGGCCCTGGCAAAGGGCTCTAAGGCGGCGCTACAAAGTCTTTGTGCAACATAGGCGGGCATGGTGGTTTTGTTGACTGGTTGCGGCTTTGAGGAAGGTGCCTGAAAGAACCCTTGGGCGGACAGGGTGTTGAAGGCGGGTAGCAGGATCACCGTGTTCTGGTAGAGGACAAAACCATCAGGTATTCTGGTACCAGGCATATACAGAGTCCAGTCAGGCAGGAGGCCAGACATAATTCTGTTGAGGATTTGTTGGCTGCAGTGTGTGCAGGCAACAGGCAGAATTTTTTCAAGATACGGTAGGATGGGGAGCCTACCTGTGCTGCAATGTTGTAACTGTGCTGTTTTAGCAGAGTTACATGGGGAAAAATATTTAGAAGATAGATAATAATCTTTATTGAGAGATAATAATTATATAGTTCATGTGAATCAAGGATAGAAGGAACAAGATTGGTATCACACGGCTGGATGGAAGAAGGGGGTGGCTTGATCCTGATAATGAGTCAAGCGCCAAATCAAGGTATCCACTGTGAAGGATCATCATCAGTTTATGTTGATGGATTTGATAATTTTTGTTGACTTTCTAGTCTGGCTTTGGGTGATCAGATAATTGGATTGCGGGCCACAAACCTGCTTGGTTGGAACCTTGCTGGCAGGGCAAGCCTCTGGTTTTGATACTAACTAAGTTTGGCTCCCATCCCAGCAAAACAAACCACCAGGATGCCGCCCAGTGGAGGACTGGGACAGCCACTCAAAGGGGGGACCACAGGGAGGACACAGGGGACAACTGAGGGAAATAGGCATTCAAGCCCATATACATCAGGCCAGTGAGAAACCAAGGGGTGCAGGTGGAAGCATAAGAGGACACCTTGGGGGACACAAGAGGTACTGGATTGCTCTGGACCACGCTGGTGAGGGGAGGCATGGAAGACATGTCTCTTTTGGAGGCGGGCAAGGTGTGATCCACAGTGTCCAAATCCAAGTCATCACACATCAGGCTCTTGACCACAGCCTCTCCAGAAAAGAGAAGACCGCTGGGGAGGTCCCAGAGACTAGAAGGGTCTCTTCTCACAAGCCGGGCAGACGGGGAGATTTTCCCCAACAAGTCTGGGGAGGTAGACCACAGAAGCATCAGGAACAAAGCCAGGGAAAACACCACAAATTTTGTAGCTGGGAGTATCATAGAATTATTCTCCACAAAATTTGGAGTAGGTTGGTAAGAGTTTTTTGACAAATAACAGTAGAAAATTTCCAGGCAGTAATCTTAACAGAAAGGCAAAAAGGAGCAACAGAGTGGATCTGGGAAGCTTTATTATGGTCTCAGACGCCTTGGTAGTAACAGCAAGCAAAAGCAGGTTTGAAGACAATGATTTTAAATGAAAATTCAAAATAATAATAAAGATTATATTGAAAATCAATTGAAAATTTTAAGTTCAAACTCTGTTTTTGAAAGCAAAAGCAGAGAAGACAACAACTAAGTATAATAACTCTAGTATAAGATCCCAGAGAAGAAGTCGGGTTCAAAACTGGTTGGCACAAGGTAAGCTTTAGAACAGCAACTAACACCTTAATCTTTAGGCTGTAGAAACTCAAAACAGGGTTCCAAACAGCAAATAAAATTAAAATAAAGTGCAAAAGGCTCCAAGACTTTAATATTATTGGAAAATAGACAAGCAGGGGACTTTCAGTCCCCTTGCTGTGTTAAAAGAGATGGATTGCAAGGAAAATAATCACATGACAGTTGGCACTGGATCTAATTGGCTAGGGTAAAAACTTTGCTGGATAGGCTCAGGGAGACTGGAGAGTTTCACTCTAATTTCCATGGCCTGATCTGATTGGCTGGAAGAGGTACCAGGCATTTGAAGTTTAACTGAGTTGTCAAGCATCAATTTGGCGGCCTTTGATTGGCTATCCCTGATAGTTTTAGAAATGGGTGACACCAGGCTAGTAAGTAGTCTAAATTGACCAACGTTTCTTCCCAAGGGGGAGCAACCAAGGGCAAAGAATCCACAGGGTAGGCCAGCACAAACCTCTCATCAACTATGTGCTAAATTCTCTAAAGAATGGAGGGGTTTGGCTGGCATTTTGGCCCTTTCTTAGTGCGGCGGGGAAGATTTTACAATTTAATGCCAGGGGTGGCAGTGAATTTATATTATCCTTTCCTTTTTCCTGAGGCCGGATCCATCCCTGGGGGAGCATAGCCACTGAGAAGTTCTTGTGCGCTTTGGTAATCTTGAGGGCCAGAAGAGACTTAGGGGAACCAAGTGCCATGGGATTGTTCTTATGGAATTCTTGTACCAGATCCCAGCAATTGCTACAGTCTGAGGAGCTTACCCAGCTGTTGTTGTAAGACGGATATCCTTTCCAAGATACACAATATTGAAGGGACTTGCAAATCCTACATGAGGCTACTATGGCTTCTACCTCATACTTGGGAGATCCATCCACCAAGGTAGGGTCAGGGGCTCTGGGGAGATCCCCCTCAAAAGGGGACAGGCAACAGGTGTTGAAGGTACTGTGGATCCAATAGGAGGGGGGAGGTCCAACACAAACGCGCCGTTGTCCTTGTCTTCTAGAACCTTGAAGGGACCCAGCCTCTTTAGGGCAAACTTCCTTGAGGGGACCTTTATTTGGATATTGGTGGCATCCAAAATCACAAGCAAGCCCACTGGGCACTGGGGAGCAGGCTGTCTATTCTTGTCTGCTGCTTTCTTGTACGCCTCAATGGACTTGGTTAGGGTGCTTTGGACTTTGAGATGGATGGCTTTGAGGTGAGCCACCATGTCTGCAGCAGCTGGTACGCTTGCCTGGAGCAAGGGACCTATCACAAATGCTGGGGAAAACCCCAGAGTAGCCTGAAATGAGGACACCACTGTGGAGGCATGCACAGTGTTGTTGTAAGCAAACTGGGCTAATGGGAGATTGTAAGACCAGGAGTTCATGGAGGTGTTTGCGTAGCAACGCAGATGCTGCTCCATGGTTTGGTTGACTCTTTCTGTTTGCCCATCTGACTGGGGATAAAAAAATGTGGTGTCAGGAATTCTTTTCCTGACTACCTGTCAAATATGAATGAAGGATTGGTATCTATCATCATAAAGGCTCAAAACAACAATATCTTTTATTCTGTGTGTCCTCCCAAACTGCTTGGGAACAAAACTCAAACCCAGGACTCTAAACATGAAGAGAATTTTAGCTTGAAGACAGCCAACTCTTTTGATTTACCTTTTTATTATCTGCCTATTCAATTTGAGTTTGAATTCAAAAATGACTTCAAAAAGCAAAAAGGTTAATAATAGAACTGATAACGTCACTTACCACTCTCTCTCTGATTGGCTGCTTCCTTCCATCCGCTTGATCAATAACCCGCTATCTATGATTAAGGACAAGGCTCCCCATATGAAGTTAATAGATCTTCTGATCATTAACTGCTTAATTATCAATACTTTAGTGGCATCTATGTGGCTAATCTTATTCAAACAAATATGGACTATAAGATTTAAGTTATAAGGTATATCCAACTAAAACAGGTATGCCATAAATGATAGCCTTCATGTAAATCCCCTCATCTCCCAAGAAACTTCCTTCATATTCTTCAGCCTTGGTTTTAAGCCTATTTAAGGGCCCAACTTTTATTCATTTCAATTGTTCCAGCAATAAAGAATATTTCTTATCTTATCTTGCCACATCCTTTTTAGTAAACTTCTCTGAAGCCATGAAGGGAATTTATTTCCTGTGGTGGTTTCTAGTCTCCCTTTTACAACTGTAAAAGGTCTTGGGAATCCCACTCCCACTATTGACTGGCAAAACTCCCCACCCAATGATGCCCATCAAAAGAAGTCCTTGGCCAATGGATGGTTTAAGTATTCTTCTGGTCATTGGGGAAGAAAGTTCCACTATGGTTGCCAATCTACTCCTCCACCTGCCAAACCATCATTGGTACAGCCTCACACTTCATTCTATCTGTTGATTTACATGGTAGGATACTATCTTCTGGGTTGTTTTAGCTCCCTGATGAGAAGATTTGTATATTTAGGTCACTTAGGCCATCTTGCCATGGTCACTGTGCCTATTGGTTCAGCCATTGCAGGGCTTAATTTAGGGGCCTTGGCTCACCAATTAAGGACTTGTTCCCTGCCAAGTGGGTCCCTGACAGGTGGACCTGCATGGCTTAATATTTAGAATCCCCAGTAGAGACTCCCAGAACATTGATGTAAACTGGGGACCTTGGTTGCTGATGATCTCCTGCAGTAAGCCAAAGTTGGTGAAGATGTGTTTATAAACAGGTTTGCCATCCCTACTGAGTCCAGGGTGGTTAGTCATGGGATAAAGACTGAATATTTGGTGAAACGGTCAACTACCACCATGATGGAGTCAAAGCCTCCCAACAAGGGGAGGGCCACCACAAAGTTAACTGAGATGGACAACCACAGACCTTGAGACTGCTGTAAGGGGTGAAGAAGACCATTGTTCCCTGAAAAATCTGGTTTAGAGCGGACACAAGTAACACACTTCTTAATCCAGGGACCTACTGCCTTAGTTATCCCAATCCAGCTGTAAGTACGCCTGATGAGCTCAAGCAGCTTCTTTGTGCCAGGATGACCAAACAGGAGAGGATCATGATGTTCTGTCATGACATGCAGCCGCAAGTCCTTTGGAACCCATACTTTGTTGTTTTGGTAAATTATCCTATCCTTAAGAGTATAGGGACCATTAGATGCAGAGTTGGGTGACAGCTTTGCGCAGATGGCCTAACCGTCTGGAGAAGAGTGCTGGGCCACCAGAACGTTGTTCAAAAGTGTACCAGGGAGAGCCAGTGACGGGTCTAACTCAGATAAGGGAGAAGGGGCAATGACCAGAAGCTGTGGGGGAACAGCTGGAGGCGTGGGTGGGGTTTGAGGAAGAGGGGAGTCAGAATCCAGGAGGATCAAGGATTCTGGGATAACAGTGACCTAAGGATCCTCATTGCCTCTCACTGGGTACATTGCAGGGTTGCAACTCAGTAGGTCAGGGAGGATGTTGAGCTCCCCTTTTACAAACTCATACTTGAACTTGTAACCAGAGAGCGTCTGCATGACACGTGCCTGGCAAGGAAGTAACAGAGGGCCTTGTGATCTGTACAAACCACAAACATGTGTTGAGCACCCTGCAGGTGATGTCTTCAATGAGTGATGGCGTCCACCATAGCCTGTAACTCCTTGTCAAACACTGCCCAGGAGCACTTTTTGGGGGCAAACTTCATGGAGAAGTAAGCAACTGGGAGCTCCTGATCATTGTGCTCCTGAAGAAGGACCTCCCTGGTAGCCACATTAGAGGCATTGCAAGCTACAATGAACTGTTTGCTTGTATTGGCATGGCGTAGCACTGGGGTGGAGACAAAAACCTGATTGATGGCCTCAAAGGCCTCCTGACATGCCGGGGTCCACACAAAGGAGGTGTTATTACCAGCCAGGGGGTGCAGGGGGGCAGCCAGCTCAGAGATGGCAGGAGAAAACTTCTTGAGGAAGATCACTGTACCCAGAAAGCAGCGTAACTCCTTCTGGTTCTGTGGGGTAGCCCATTCCCAAATGGCTTTGGCCTTGTCAGAGGAGACCGTGTGGCTGTCCTTCAGGACCAAATTGCCCAGAAAGGTAACCTCAGACTTGAAGAACTTGCACTTGCTGGGCTTGATGAATAGTCACGCCTTGTTAATGGCTGCCACCACAGCCACCAGGTCTTTAGAGTGCTGCTCAGGTGTAGGGGAGTGGATTAGGATGTCATCAATGTACGCCAAAGAGCAGGAAAAGCAGAGATCCCCCAAGGCATCCTCAATGACTTGCTGGAAGATTGCAGGAGTGTTCTTCAAGCCAAAAGGTATGACCTTGAATTGGAAGCAACCACACCAAGTTTTGATGGCCGTAAGCCATTTGTCTTTCTCTGCAACACAAACCTGGTTAAAAGCATTAACAAGATCCAGTTTTGAAAAGACACAAGACTTGGCAATGGACTGAGCAATTGAGGCTTCCAAGGGGAGGGGGTAGCAGTCTGGAACAGTAATGTTGTTGAGGAGGGTATAATTAACGCATGGCCAAAGGGACCCATCCAATTTCTTAGCAAAAACCATCAGGGAGCTAACCAAGGAAGCCTTCTTGACTATCCACCCTTTTGCCAGCATGTTGTCCAGCCACGCACCCAATGCCTTATCCTCCAATTTGCTAAGGGGGTACATTGGGGTGTCAATCTTCACAAGATCAACCATTGTCTTAAAGGTCAAATTGTGACAAGAGTGTGGAGGGAGGGTGCAGGAAAGGGTAGCGTCAAAGGCGTCCTTGAAGGGAGCAAGGATGGCTGGAAGGGCAAAGGGCTTGGGGGGAGACTGGGGTTGCCGCAAGAGACAAGCATGACTCAGGGGGTTACTTTGTGGCCCAAGAATTCAAGACGTTCTTTGAAGAAGGCGTACTTGGAAGGTTTTAGCTTAAGGCCAGCTTCTAAAATCTTTATGAACACCTCTTTGAGATGAGCCAGGTGATTGGTGAAGGTAGCACTGAAATTTTTATATCATCCAAGTATACTAGGATGCACAACAACTTCAAGTCACAGAGGATGGAATCCATTGCCCTTTGGAAGGTGGCCAGGGCATTGCAGAGTCCCTACGGCATGCAAGTAGGCTCAAAAAGCCCTTCAGAGGTAATGAGCGCGGCTTTTTGAAAATCCTTGGGCAATAGGTCAACTTGCCAGTATCCAGATGCAAAATTCATTGCAGAGAAGAACTTAGAGCCTCCAAGGCGTCAAAGAGCATCATCAATACACGGCAAGGGGTATGAGTCCTTCTTAGTCAAAGAGTTCAATTGGTGGTAGTCCATCATAATACAATGACCCACATCCTTCTTCTTTAGGATGAGTAGCAGGGATGCCCACAGACTTTGGGAAGGTGACAGCAGTCCAGCGTCCAACAGTTGTTTGAGCTCTTTGGATACTTGGGCGGTCTCCACGCAACTGCAGCAGTATAGTTTAGCACAGAAGGGAGCAGCATCACCAGTATCAATCTGATGGATAATGCCTTTGGCTAATCCATAGTTGGTACAGTCCTTTGCAAAGATGTCAGGAAATTAATCTAGAAAGTCTAGCACCTCTTTCTGTTGAACTGGGGACAGTTGTGGAAAGTCTTGTGCAGTGAACAAGGATAGGACTTGGGGTTCATCCTCGGGTAGATTAAAGTCCTGGAACATGCCAAAGGGGTGAAGAGACAGGATGTCAGGAGCGCTCAGCAACTTGCCATATCCAACGGCATGCCCTCTAGACACAATCATGGAGGGAGCAGTCAGGTTAGCTACCAAAAATTGAACAGGGTCCTTATGGGAGACATCTAGGATCCCAGGGCAGAGATAAGGTTTGTTGTGTCCTAACAAGGGGGGAGAGTATAACTCCAAGAAGGTCTGTTCAGGCAGTTCATATGATATCTGGGAGTCTAGGATGGCCTGGGAGCCAGGTGGAATGGTGACAGCAGACGTGGCTAGGAGAGGGATACCTTCAGACGCAGGACAAGCCATGGGAGGACATTTCATGTTTGAGGAGTGGGTGCAGTATTTGAGGTTGAAAGCCCAGTGGGATATTCCAAGGCACATGCCTTGAGCTGTTTTCCAGGAACTTTTAACTGGCTCTTCAAAGATCAGAGGGACTTTGTATCCCAGAATAGAGAGGTAACCATCTTTTAAGTTGATTATCCCATTATATTCCCTAAGGAACTGGGTACCAAATAAGAGATTGTAACTCTTGTTTTCAAAGACAACTGCTGGCGCAGCTAGGAGAAGCTTGCCAAACTTCATGGGTAGAGTGGAGTATGCCCCTATGGCGCGGGTCATAGACAGTCCAGTGTGCCATATGACTGGTGATAATTAAGGTCAGGGGCAAGTTTGAGTTTCTTCAAAAGCTTGGAGGAGACAATGTTGACTGGCAAGCCAGTGTCTAGAACAACCTTGATCTTCACTTTTTGGATGGATATCTTTACTCAGGTAATAGTGCAACCAAAGGGAGGAAGGACAGCCAAGATATCTTGGGCCTCTGATAGTTCCTTATCCTAATTCTCAATCATACATCTTAACCCTGGGAACTCCTTATAAACAGTTTAGAGAGGGAGTAAAACAGATACATTCTTGATGACAGCGTCAGCAACCTTGGCAGCTTCTTCTGACAACTCCACTAGCACAGGTGACCTCTTAGCCTGAGTGAGGTAAGGGCAAGAGACAATTTCTTTGGCTTCAGGAAAAGGCTTTGCAGTAGTTGTAGTCCTTCCCGAGAGTAATTTATAAGGGACTGTAATGGTTTCAGGAACATCAAGAACAGAGTACCCATATGCATTGGCGTCATCAGTATCAGAGTCATCCATTTCAGAGTTGTCAGAGATTTTGTGGAACAAGAGGAGGATAGGAGGAGCCTCATTATCAGCAGGCTCAGCGTCAGATATAGAGTGAGGGATTAAAAGAGACTGGTAAGAGTTGTCAACCGAGAGCGTCTCTGTCTCTAGGTTGACTGCTTTTTTTGCCTGCTCTTTTGGATTAGCTCCTTCAACCTGAGGGTTGGTGCAGACTTGAGAATGATGACCTATCTGACCACAGTTGTGGCAACCTTGGAGTCAGGGAGGATTTTGCAAGTTCATGGTAAGAATGCAAGGGCCACAGGGAAATGAACCAGAGGTAGAAGTAGCTCAACCTTCCCTAACAACTGCTCCAGAGTGGGTAAGGTGCATATCCTGCAACAACGTCTTTATGCTCTACATTGAAGAAAGCATAGCTTTATGGGCTTTGAAATGGAGGCACAGAAGCTAAATTAACCTTGAGGGCTTGCACACAAGCCATGTAAGCTTTATGAGCTGTCATTTGTCACCTTGTTATCAGTTGCTGCCCTTCCATGTAGAATCTATCTGTAAATTCAGATAGGGTCTCTTTAGGTTTGAAAGCAATGTGAATGAAGGTGTCCTTATTCACTACTAAACTAAGAACACCACCAAATTTGTCAACCAGAAGCTGCTTCATATCTTCCCAAGTCTCAATGGTGGGCAGCTCAGGCATCACTACCTCTTGGCAGATTGGGTGTAGACAGGTCAAAATATTTTCCTTCTTAACCTCATCTGATGCTTGTCTCATGGCAGTTTTATAGATAGTTAGGAAACCTGCAATAGTTGAGGGTTTGGGATCAAAGACTTGCTTAAAGGTAGGCTTGAAATGTGCTTCAGGAGTTGGGCCACCATTGTTGCTATTGAGTACATTTATACGCAGGAAGAACTCTGCCTTGGATTCAGAGGGGGCTATCTAGCTCATAGTTGACAAACACTTTCTTTAAGGGTAGTCAGGGTCTTGACAGTGCAGGCACTCATATCAAAAGCTTGAGTGGTCTGTTGTGCAGTAGTATCTAAGCGTTGTCCTTGGGTGGTCACTATTGTGGAGAGCTCAGCCAGTTGAGAAGTAAGGAATGGCCCCACTGAGAGGCAAGGGGCAAATCTCTCATTCACAGAGTCAATAACGTCATTCATCTCTTGTATGTCTCTATCCAGTTTGGTATGGTCCTGCTTCAAATGATCCACCTTGTTAGCTAGGGCAATTAGTTCCCTAGTGCATTAGATTTGAGGAGCTCCTGATAAGTCAGGGCAGCAACCATCTTCATTGACAATCCTAACTGGGCAGCAGCAGTTGCCATTGTTTCACATAGGGCAGCAAGTTCTTGCTGTAGCTCTGCAACTTGAGCAGTTGATTCAAGAACCTGGGGGTCAGGTTGAGGAGCTTCAGCAGGACGTCCTTGACTGCAAGTAGCTGTACCTAGCTCTTGAATAGCGTCCCATATTCTTTTTTCTCAATCCGCCAATTCATCAGAAGGGGGAGAGGGCGGAACCTCTGGCTTGGGTGTAGCTAATTCATTCACTTGACTTTGGAGTTTGGCTATAGCAGCAGCGGTGGCAGCTCTTTCTTGATCAAATGCTATACTATGTTCATTAAGGCCATTAGTAGCAAAGTCTGCTACCTGCTGTAGTTGCTCAAAAGAATAAGTGCTGAATTCATTGAGCTGCTGTACAAGTTCTTCAAAGTTGGTGAGATAAGTGTTCAGGGTGGAATCAACTTGGGTGCGCCAGGGCTGTTCCAACTGGTGAAACTCATGTAGACGCTCTCCGACATATTCAGGGATGGCTTGGCGCATTTGTTCAATGGAATTTACCAAAAAGGTCTGGGAGGTGACAGAGTTGAGCTGATTGTCTGACACTAAGGAAAACAGGGAGTGGATCCACTGTTGGTAGGTCGCAAATTGATCCCAGTGATGAGTGATAGCTGCTTATAGAGAAAAGATTTCTTGAACGTGGAGCCCTAACACCATTTGATGGTGGGCTAAGGCAGGTTGTATGAAGGATGACAGTAGGTGCTCAGCGGAGCCAGCTGCTGAGAGGAGATGTTGTGGAAATTGAGGAACCACAATCAATTTGTAGTATTCAGCCTGACTAAACTGCAACTGGAGGCAGGGAATGGCTCCCTCACAAGCTATCCCAAGGGCTACTGCCATGACTTGTTCTAAGTCAGGGGTACCCATGGGATAAGCAACTAGGCGGGGACCATTCCCAAGGTTCAGTAAAGTAGGGACAATAGGCGGGTCTGCAATGTCTTCTTCAATAGGAGGGCTGGTAATTTCAGGTGAAGTTGGCTCTTGTATAGGGGGAGGCAAAGGAACTGAAAGTGTGGATGAAAAAGGGATAACCAAGGGGCTTACAGCCCCTGTAGTGAACACCATTTTTATTATGTTCTAAGGCGCAGCACAGACACACAACAGGGAATCCTACCCTTAGGATTGGATTTGTACTAAATCTTGGTTAGATGGCAGAGAAGGCTATGTGATTACCTTGTGGCCCTGAATGAATAATCTCTACTAGTTGTGGCTAGAGAGAGGTGCCAAAGTACTGGAAGACACAAAGACAAAAATGTGAATAGAACTTAATTTTTATTGGTAAATAAAAAATGGAATATATAGTGGTTGGCAATACCACAAAACAGTACATGGACAGCAGGATCACTCGCCACAAGCATGGGTGGGGAAAGTTAGTTGCACAGAGTCAGGAAACTGAACAATTGAATTTCCCAGTTTGGAACCAGACCCATTTCAAAGGGTGAAAGCAAAAGAGAGAGATTTGTCCTCAAAATAACCCATCAAAGACAAAATCAAAACATTGTGAATAGTGGCATTCACAACATATCTCATTACATGAAACTTGAGAGTGTTGTAGTACATGAGATGTGTAGATTGGTTATCAAACACCATATCTGAAGGTGATGTAGCCATAATACCTCTAGGCTCTAATCAACTCCTTCACTGTGCCAGTCTGTGTTAAGTTATTCACCTAATATCTGATCATAAGGACTGTGTCTTTCATCACAAATCTTTCCAATAAGTCTCATTTGAAAGTATCCCAGTATTTTTCTGTATGGTCCTCATGACACTTGTTGCACCAGTTCCCTGTGTTGTGGGTCTGGCAGATAGAGATATCTGCAATTGAGTAGTGTTCTGGAAACTCTATCTGTGTCAGCTTTTTCAGAGTGGACTTTATCCATGCTTTGGCTTTGTTGTTGTTGGCTCCTGCAAAAACTCCAAGGTCACACTTCAAAGTTGTTGGGCCACATGTGCATGTGTGATACCTTCATCATTGGTTTAAGGTGTGGACAAGGGTACCTTTAATAATCCTTGCATCAACAAGGTATTTCAGGCAGGAACCCAAATTTTCTCTGTTTTTTAAAGGACAGTTCATTCAGGGATTTCAGTTCCTGGTGTGTAGGGAGTCCAATCCAAGGGGAGCCCAGGCATGATTATTAATATACTAGGTGGTTGCCCCGTCTAAGGACAGAATTAAAGTTGAATTTAATAAATCTCTTAAATATATTTTATTGTCTTTTTAGGCTTGGAGTACTTATCATGTGTTTAATTAAAATTTATTTAATTGCTTTATTAAAATGTAGTTTCAATTATATTTATTTAAATTTAAAATTAAAATTGTATATTTCAAGTATAAATAAAAACTAAACCTAAATAAGTGTAGTATCACTATTAAGATTAGTACAGCTAAACTAATTATTTTAAATTTTAGTATTTGATTTTTTAACCCTTCAAAATGTAGAGCTGATCTGCAGCTTTTAAATAAGCTATCGGACATCAAAATCGGCTTAGTATTCACTGAGATACATTGATTTTAGTTTTTTAGTGTGTATTAAAAGTAAATTTAGATAATTTCAAATCGAGTCTGAGCCTTTGATTATGACGTGAACCCGATTCCAGCACTTAACTATATATCTCAGCATCTAGAGCAGTTAGAGCTATCATGTTTGGTACTATTTTGATTGGAATCATCTGAAAAATTGATCTACGTCCTCTGAATTTCATGAAAATCATTATATTGAATCATAATTTTATCATAGTATTTTTACTCCACTGATGTTCTTTTGGGATGAAGCTGTGGCAAGCAAGGTTTACTCTGAAACAATATGGAGCTACTTGGATCAGGTGGCATCGAATTGGAATGCTCTACTATCTCACTTGAAGAATAAGAATTTCGAAATGTCCAAGCCAACCATCTCCTTCTTTAAACTAATATTTATATTATAATTCAAACCGTATTGCTTTAAATTGACCAAGCTCTCTTTTCGTCGTCAATTCAATCCTCAATTAGAGCATAACCATCCAATCATATAAAAGGATCTCAAACAATTGCTGCTTCTTTTCTAATTTTAATCCACCCATTCTATAGTCGGGTAATCTATACAGATAAGCCACTTTGATATGGTTGAATGATGTTAGCCACTAATTTAAAATTCAAGTAATTAAATACAACTTTATTAAAGTTTGAGTGGCTTATATTTCAGTTCAACATGATTTAGACCACACTCCACTGAATTCAACCCGAGTACTTTCAAAGATGCATGTAAGGGATTGAATGTAAGGATGAGCCAAATTGAGCTTTTGGCTTAACAATCAACTTTTAAAATCAAATTTAACTAAAAATCAATTCAGTCAAATCCCTTACGGCTTGAGCCCACTCGAGGTGACATTACAGACAGACAGACAGACTCACTTTCATATATATTAATAGTTTGAGGTAATTGTTTTAAGAGAAACATGATTGTGAAAATAAATCAATTGGATTGAACATGGGGTGGCTTGATCCTCATAATGAGTCAAGGGCCAAATCAAGCTGTCCACCAAGCAGAGATAGTCAGTTAGTCCGGTTGCTTTGTTTAGAATCTTGAGTTGACTTCCACATTTAGATCTGAGTTGTGGGGAAGTCAGTTTGAGTGACACAGGGTCTCTTGTGCAGAACTTTTCTGGGGGTTTGACCTCACTGTTTTGACAGAAAATTGTGAGAGGTTAGGCTGCAGGGTCAGGGGTGGGGTCATTGGTACTAAATAGTCCAGAATGTAATTGTATTTCTCACAGAATATTCTAGGCTTAATGATATACCAACTTCCTTTGAGGTAAAGATTTTGGGTTTTTTTAGTTCTAGCCAAGGGGTTGGCCATCAGTATATTTCAAGAGAAAAATTAAAAGTACACTGGAGAGGATGGGTATTGGATGAAATAAACAGGTCCAAACATTGCTCCTTCTGGACAGAGTAACACAGGAAGAGGGGCAGGGGGTTATGAGATTCTAGAAGAGAGCTCATATGATAAAATACTAGAACTAAATATGGGGGAAATTTTGTGAATCAAAGATTCATTTAACTTTATTATCAGAATGACAATATCATCATTCCTGTCATACTTAGAGGTTTTATACTATCTTTTCTAGTTGTCCCAGAAAACGTGGAATTTAGGTTGTCAAGAATATTAATATCAGGAATCTGGTGAATTGATTGGTTCTTGGGTTTGGCTTGGTGTTGATTGGCAGTACTGATGAATATATGTTATGGGTTTTTATTTTTCAACTTTGTTCCTAAAATCATGCAGTCCAGCCAATTGTGTCTTGACCTTGACACTGGGGTTTGACACTGGTTGGCATCTATTGGCGGGTGCAACTTTGGATTTTACCAGATCCTCCATTTTGTAGGCAAATATTTCAGCGTAGGTTTGGGCCTTTGATGGCCCACTCTGTACAGTAGATCTATCTAGCCTCAGCAAACTTTTTAGGATTTGTAGGCTACCTGTCAAATATTCTTCTAGCTTGAGCCCAAGAAAACACAGGCAGCTGGGCTCTTGGCCCTCTGGGCTGCAGGGTGGGGGTGGGGTTCAATTACTGTTTTTGATTTTGACTAATTGTGTCAGGAACAGTGTCTTATCCATTCCTGACTTAACAACAAGAAGTCCTTAGTTTCACCAGGGTTGGTGAGCTCTCCTCCTAAAATGGGTGTCCCTTTAGCTCCTAGAAATGATTTATTAGTAGGTAGTATGCTGAACTCATTACCTGATAGTAGCCCTTTGAAAGACCCGGAAATTCAACTGAATTTCATTCGGGGAATTGAACCCGGGTCTCCCTGCTCTCTTTGTGGTCCACTAAAGAAGTTAGTTATTTGAAGACCAGCTTATCTTTTGCTTTGCCCAAGCTAGGGGCCCGTAGCCAATCAGAGCTTACGCCTGGAGCAGCAGGGTTTGAATCTGCCCTTGTTTTGATCTCTAGATCAACCTCCGATACGTTAAGCACCGTACTTTACCTGGGCCATCAAAACAGGGGTTTATCTTCTTTGGGTGGTTGCTATAACCACCAGAAGCCCCCTAAGCTTGGGCTTTCAAACAGCTGGGTAAATAATACCTAGTTGTTTGAGAGCCTCATTAAGGGGCATTTTTAAATTATAAAAATGACTGTTATGTTGTTTTTTATTAGGATGTTCCCTGCCAAGTTTGCCCTCAATTTCCCCAACATTTGTCTCCATTTTCTCCTTGAACTGCAATTTAGAAAATCTCTTGAAGGCCTATATAAGGTTCCATCTTGAAAGTATTTTTGATTGTTCTAGTTAATAAAGCTAATTCCTTAAAATCTAGTTGATTTTCTTTTGCTTGTTTTCTTATTTGAAATCCAAAGCCATGAAATTACCCAAATCCTCCCAATGGGAGCCATTTGGCTATAAATGCTTGATTTGTTTGCTCCTTGTGCAGGCTTTTACAGCAAGTGTATTGCTTGGAACCAGAGCAGATTCTGGGTTGTCCCCTCCTCACTATCTAGATAGATCATGACGCCAAGTGATACCAGGTGTATGGTACACCACCACACCCTTGTCCCCAAACCCTCCTGTCACAGAGAAACCACATGTTATGGGCAATAGCCAGCCTGCTTCACCCTCCTTATTCCATCCCTTGGCTTTGGTCTTCCTACTCAGTTACCTAGGAGCCTACTTTCTTCTTGGAAGATTAAATCCACTCCTTGGTCAATATTGTTTGCTTGGAGAGCTATTTTATATGGGAATGGTCTCCATCCCCATTGGTTCCCTGGTTACAGGTTTGAATCCCTCCGCAGCCATACACCTGCTTGGTGATATGTTTCCAAGAAGATGGGTTCCTGAAAAATTATTAGAACTAAAATTTCATTTATGAAATCTGCAGCCATCATGCAAATCAATTTGAGATATTTTAACTTTTTTTCTCAATAAAGATATACTTTTACTAACTTAACATTACTTAACCCATTATTAGTTGTTATATCTAGTTAAATAGGTAAAGACAAAGGGGTTTAATATCAGCAGTATTAACTTTGTGATTAGCCACAACTATACACCTACAAGCATGCACAAACATTAAGACTAAAGAAGTCTACAAGAAAATTCATAACACCTCATACTAATCCTAAAGCACATGTGAAGGACCTAACCAACCAAATTATTGTAATCCAGGTTGCCGAATACACCATTTCATATAAAATTGAGTCCTTATAATTGTCTGCTTCTAATTAATTGCAAGATTCTTTACTCGAATTCCAAGTAGGAGATTTAGTCTTATACATCAAATATGTTCTGGTGGCCTTGACCATAAACTGGACTCTCTCTGGGTTGGCCCTTGTTTGGTTACCTACAAGAAAGAAATTGAGCAAATTTTAAGCTGCTGTTGACTGGACACCCCTTATCAAGGGTGCACTCTAAGCTCCTCTGCAAATATTAACTCCTCATGTTCAATATTGTGGGGAAGATGTTGTGAATTGCATAATTTAGCTATTTAAATTTGACAGTTAGTTATGGTCTTAGAAAATACCTATGTTGATTTTCTTTTGCATTCAATGGTTCCCATATTTTTTTTTATAAATGATGGTATACTAAGTTTGATATATTCTGGATTCTGTCATACAATATGTTCTGATCCTAATCCCATCTCAGAGATATTCCCTCCCTGTCTTCTGGTGATTGATTATTAATACAGTAGTTTTAAAAGCTATGGCAACAACCAAAAATACCTCAGATTTAAACAAAATGATTTCAGATTTAAACAAAATCCAACTATCAGGTTAAAATATACACTCTGTTAGCAGGGTTTTTTGACGTTAATAGGCAAAATGAGTCAATACAGCAAAGAAGTGCTCACACACAAAGCAAAATTATTCAAAATACAATCCAAAATACATTGATTAACAAACAAAAAGGTGTGCGTTGACTTTTGGTGTACATATGTTTACTATGTGAATTGGTGAAAAAATACACACAAGCAAGGAGAACCAAAACTCAATCCAAAAACAAAACACAATAGGAACTCACTATGTAAACAAAATCACACAATCAGTGTGTGCAATGAATTGTAATCAATAATGATACCAAGGTATCTAAAATAAGACACAAGATTTGAAACATAAATTTTAAAGAAATTGTGTTGGGTGCTTAATTTGGTATAAAATCTGGGAAAATGTGTGAAAATTATTTCAGGTATTCTAAAACGGGCGTTGTAAAACCAGAACAACTAAGTAAGAAATAAAAAATCTATCATTGGGATATTGGGTGGGAAAAACTCTAATTAAATAACCATATTCAGATAAAAGCAAAAATTAAAAGTAAGGAGTGACTTAATTAAGTTTTATTTAATATTTTATTAAATTCTCAAAATGGAAGGAACACAGCAACAGACTACCATTGCACCTGTTGTGCGCCGCAGTTGCGGTTGCCCCCGCGGGTCAAAGAATAGAGTTAGTGCAACCCAAGTGCCTACTCAAGAAGGAGATGGGAGAGGAGAGTTCAATAGTGACGCTGCACTGACACAGCCGGTTCAAGAAGCACATCCTGCTAGGGTGCAGAGCATCAACCCTTGGGTCCCCAAGCTGACCCAGAAGCCTACCAAGGTTACCACTACCAAAACAGCTAGAAACAAGGAGGTAGAACTTACTTTGTATATGTTTGACGTTGTGTACTGGCAAGAGTTAGTCCGTCAGCCATGCTGGAGAAGGTGAAGCCTGTACTTGATACTAGCTACAAGCCCTACGTCAGTGATGGCAATCAGGAAGAGGACAAGGAGCCTGAGTTCTACTGAACTGATGAGGGACAGCTAGTGCTCAAAAAGGTTGCAGCCTTCTACAACAAGGTACCCATGCTCTTTGTTGTTCCCAATGCCAACAAGTTGATCCCCACTGCTAAAAAGCCCGCCCAGAAGCGCATCCCAGATATCAAGAGGATCATCCTTCTACAGCTAATGTGTGAATCTGGTGATTACAAGGCGGCTGCAGCCCTTGTTGGAGTGGATCCCAAGTATGCCAGCAAGACCTTCAATAAGTTCATTGATACTGGCTGAGTCCTTGCCAAAGAGAAATCCTTGCGCGTGTCAACCATGCTCACCAAGGAGCACAAATAGGCAATCTATCAGTGGATAACCCAAGATTGCCATCTTGAACTGACAAATATACAGACCATGGTCAAATCCACTTTTGGGGTTGAGGCCTTAATTTTCTTTTACTACCATCTGCTCAAGGGAATGCGCTTTTCCTGGAAAAAGCTTGGGGTATCCCCCTACAATTGTAATAGCCCAGCCAACATTCATGTCCAGAAAAAATATACAGAGGCGTACACTGCCCTCAAAGCCAAGGGGACAGTCAAATTCTAGTACATTGATGAATTAGCATTTGCCTTGTCAATGCGCAATGGGTATGGGTATGTCCTCAAAGGCTCTAATGACAGAATGGCTTGGTGTGCTGCAGTCCGCGCCACAGCCTACTCAATGGTGGCTCTCCTTGGTACAAAGGGGGTTGAGCTTTATCAAATGATATTGGGTTCTCACAACAGCTGCATCTTCTTGTCATTTCTCCAATTGGTCCAGGAGCACCTGAGGTGCACAAGCCCAGGCTTCACCAACGTAATTGTGCTGGACAACATTGGTCTCCATAAGGAGACTGATATTATTGAGAAATTCCCAATGATTGACACCATCATCACAGTGGGCCCCCAGCAATTGGCCACGGCAAATTTTCTCCTTCTCTTCCTCCCCATCTATTTGCCCTTCCTAAATCCCATTGAGGAAGTTTTTGGGTGGCTCAAGCAAGTCGTCAAGTGAGGAACCCCAACTGGGGCCAAGGACCTCTTTGATTTGCTGCAGGCCGGGATCCACACCCTCCCAGCTGAGAATGTGGCCAAATTCTATGGCCATACTGATTTGTTCATCCCTGTGTGCCTTTCCAAACAGCCAATCAATTAAATGTTTAGCTTGTCTAACATTTTTATATTATCTAATTTACTATTTAAGACTATTAATTATCATTTTACATTTAGAAGCTTCTAAGCCCACAAATACATTCAGCAGGACCATCAATGAAGGTTAGTAATTTATAATCATTTTTTTTATTATGGCATCTAAGGGTATCCCAAACACTTGATACTGGATTACGCAAACGCATTAATATCACTTTTGGCAAATAAATATAATAATCAAAAAAGTTAAATGTAATGTGTACAAATCAGAAGTAGATTTTATTGAAATATATTATTATGCTTTTATTAAGACCTTCTCTGGGATATATTCTGCAAAAATGGTTTGCTGAAATAAAAAATATAAAAATTTATTATAATTAGAATACTATAAAGTGTTATAAAATTTATTGGAATCATACTTTTTATAGTGTGCGCCTGTAGTGGGTTCTTTGGTATGTACCCACCCCTCAATGGAGGTGGCGCACAACCTCCACTGCCACACTGTGAACGGTGGATACACTCTTATTGAAGTATTCTTGCCTGCTGGTAAAAGGGAGGATGGTGAGGTGGGAATGGAGGAGCAGCTTTTCTGGTAGGGCTGCAAACCCAAAGGTGCCAGCCAGGACCAGGGCGTCTTGTATTATGTGGTCAACTGAGTCATACCCAGGGGGACTTTCTTCCTGTCAATTGAGAGCTGGTCCTTGTTGACCCTGAGAAGGACCCCATCCAGTTCCTCTACAGACGTGTCCATCCCAAAGTAGAAGAAGAACCCCAGGTAAACAACAAGGTAAAGCCTTTGCCCAGCAAAGGCTTCTGTAGACTTGCACAGTTTGTTGTATACTGTGCTTATTTTTTCTCATGTTTAGTTTTGCCAAAGGTAAGATCCATTGCTTGAGAGACCCCTGTCTTGTTGGTACTCCAGGCTAGCCCAAAGTCCACCAGAAGGGTCTTGGTTTTCATGACGGCTGTTGTGTCTGAAACAGCCAGTTTTGACACCGCGTGCCCAGAGTTGTCCAAGAGGTAAGAGATAGTATGCTCTACCGGGAAGCAGAAGCAAGCAGCCACATGGGCCCGGCCCATCTCTGGTACATTCTTGAATGGGAGCGTCTCCAGGACGTCCCAAACAAGCTCAATGGAGTTTACACAGTAAACTTCACTGAGAACCACTGGGTCCAGGCAGACCAGTTGGGCATCTTTTTAGGCAGTAACTGCCCACTTGGATGCCCCCTTGGCATGTGTTAGCTCAGTCAATGCCTCCTATGATATCAGAAATGTACCATGAATCCTGTCTTAAAGCTCCTGTAAGACAGGGGGACAGATACAGCTGCTTGGCCACGTGAGTGGCATAATTTTCATAAAAGGTGGGGGAGATAAAAGGAACCAAAACCTGGTGGAGTTCACTGTCAATGTTTTCTAACAAAAAAGATAAGTTTTTGGAAATTTTTATTAATTAAACTTTTAGGTTACCTTCTACAGTCTCCTTCTTGCTTGCAGACTTGGCTGGCTTGGTCATTCTTGGCCCAAGCAGTTGTGCAGGAAATTTTTATCCTCTGTCCTTGCCCGCTTGGTAGGTTTCAGGTGGGCATACATTTCAGGGTCATCCATCCAGACAGACGGCACAGAGAGGGCAAATAACTTGAATTGCAAGCCCTAAACCACCTTTTTTTGAATGCTGAGCAGGCGCTCAATGGTCTTCTCTGATGTGTCAGGCATTTTGATCATTAATGCCTTGGATATCACCCTTTCAAGCTTCTTGCCCTTGAGGACAGCAGCCTTCACCTTTTCTTTGACCTTGTGGTCAATTTCTTTGATCTCTGCAATTTCAGAGTCAAGGTCTTTTAGAAGTTTCTCCAATTCTTTCATTGATTTTTTTACTAACCTTTCATATGTTTTTATAGCTTTCAACCCAATAAACTCTGTATTATTATGATACTATTGCCTCTTTGTTTATTCCTATTTTTTTCCCATTTGCTACACTATCCCATTTTTCCCCATTGTGTATATGTTTTATGCTCATCTCAAGATGTGTTGTTTGCTTTTTGTTGGCATTGTTTCCTTTATTGTCATATTATTTTTGGCGCTTTGCACTGCCCCTTGTGATAGCATTAACAATAATTTGGTGATCAGCTAAATTTGAATTAGAAATTATAGGTTAACTGTTTTTAGATAAAGTTGTTACTGATCTGAATTCAAAACCTTAATGATAAACTTTAAGCCAATCAGGAGCCAAGTGATAAAGTGATTGTTGTGACATAAAGGGTCATTTAATAATTCTTTGATGCATGTGTGCTAACTAATATAATTGGCTGGATCTTTTGCCATTGTGTGCCATTGCCGCTGTGGCAAGTTGTTGGTGGGCTAGTGCTAACCCAGCAGCTGATTGGGCACAAGTCCACCAACAACTTGCCACAGCAGCAATGGCACACAATGGTAAAAGATCCAGCCAATCATATTAATTAGTGCACATGCATCAAAGAATTATCAAATGTCCCTTTATGTCACAAAAATCACTTTATCACTTGGCTCCTGATTGGCTTAAAGGTTATCATTAAGGTTTTGAATTCAGATCAGTAACAACTTTATCTAAAAAAAGTTAACCTATAATTTTCTAATTCAAATTTAGCTGATCACTGAATTGTTGTTAATATTTTCACAGGGGGCTGTGTTTGGGTACTAAAAATAGCTGTGTTCTGGGTCTAGATACACGGTATAGTAAATATATGATTTTATAGAATTAAGCTGAACATAAAGAATAAAACCAACTATAAACAAAGAGAACATGTACAATTGAGATTCAAAATAAAGATAATATAAACAGATGATGTTTGGTAACAGGGGGTTTATTGGGGAGGTAGAGAGATGCCTAGTAGGCAGAATAGCGCAGGAAGGAAGACGTAGAGGCAGTGCTGGCCTGGGGGGTCTGGGATTGGGTGGGTGGAGCTGGAAGGTGGGGGTGGCAGGGGTAGGGGTAGAAGGATTGCATGTGATGACCGCCATATAATGCTTGCTATATTTCTTGTCTGTCATTGGCTGGATGGGCTGATAGGTGGCTGTGGCAGGGGGTGGGAGGCTCTTATTTTTTACGTGATTGGTTACCCATGTTCACATGGAAGACAATTCAGGCAAACAAGTCTGCCACCATTTGGTGACCAAAGAGAGAATTGTGGTCAAGGACCCCAAGATAGAGGTTGTTGAAATCCTGAGGGTGGCACTCCCATAGTGTATCTCCAATGTTAAAGAAGACAACATCAGCCAGATGGATGTCTGCGTGGCCAGCTGGGTACACAGAGGCCTGGTGCCCACGTTGCTGGATGGCCTCAAGGGCGGTGGAGCTACCCTCCATCTGGTGGCTCAAGAAACCCTGATGCTTTGAATTCAAGCCATCCCAGGAGTTGAGTAATCCACTGAGGATGTGGCTGTACAAGTAGCCATTGATGAAATCAGGGTTTGTCTGATAGTAGACAAAACCCTTGGCTGAAACAGCCAGAAATGCACCAATGAACGTCCCCTTCTTGACCTTCTTACTTCCTTTTTGGGTAGCGGCTCTTCCTTGCACGCCAAAATTGTCAAAAACTATTGATAGCTTATAATACAAGACAAACATGACGTCATCTGATAGACTTTTCAAGCATTGGAATAGGGTTGATTTGATGTCAAGATCATACAGGAAATCCTCAGCGCCATCCCATTGATCACCGGCAAAATTGGTAAGAAACAGTATTGAAGCCACCTTCCCATACTTTCAGAGCTGCACCATGCGCCCAGAAACCCAAATGCCATGGTGGGCAAGTTGCTTCCAGACCTGGGTCAAGGGGATTTTGGGATCCTGCTGCAGGAGGTCAAGCATAATTGTGAATGCCTCATTGATCTGGGACTCTGTGTCAGGAAGCCAGTTGTAGGTAGAGGCCTTGGGTGGCTTGGGGTGAGGTACGGCCAAGCCAGCGGGTAGGGCCCACCATAGAATGGGTGCTAACTTGATAATATAAGATACAGATTGCCTGAGTAAGGACCAAGGTCCGGAGTTGGGAACCATGGAATCTACCAATCCTGTCAAAGTAATGTAGAGTACTCCAAACAGTTGGGTAGAGGTGGTCTCAGTGGCAGCGGTGGGTTCCAACGGACGGTCTGGTTGTGGTGTTAAGAGAGGAGTCATAGGAACAAAGTAGGCAGGCAGGTAATTGTACTTGTCTTTGAACAGTAAGGGCGGAATCTTGACCCTCTTTCCTTTGCATCCTATGTACTTGGTACTTCTAGTCCTTGCCAAAGGGTCAGCAATGAGGATGGTTTCCAAGTTGTACTCTGAATAGGCCAGGTTGGGGGGGGTATTCAGTAAAATGCACAGGTCCAAAGGGGGCTCCCGGGGGACGGTATAATGCCTGGGGCAATTTGGCAGGTTGGTCTTGGGGAAGGGCGGCGGCCTGGCGGTCTACTTGACTGAAATTAAGATGGAAGATCACTAAGACTAGATAGGGTAAGATTTGTTTGAACCAAAGGTTCATAAAACTTTATTATCAAAAATGACGATGTGGTCTTCACCATAACACCAGGGTTTTTATACCATGGGGTTTTGCTCCTTTGATTTTTGCAGGATTCAGGTTTTCAGACAAGGTGCTAGTGGGACGTGGGTCTTGGCTTGGGGTCCCAGGGGCGGCAGATCCAGGTTGTGCCTGTTCTGGCAAATTGGAAAGGCAATGCTTTGTTCTGTCGCCACTGTTCACTATATCACCTGAGTAATCCAATTGTACTACCTCTTCTGGGTGGCATGCTGGCAGGTTGTTGGCAGAGTTGAGAATAGGGTTTTTTTAACCTCTTTAAGGCAAGCTGTAACCGCTACGTAGGTTTGGTTCTTTGGTGGCTCCAGGTCAGCATCAATCTGGTGACCATTTGGGGAATTGTCCTTGGGAGATTGGCGGTTCTTGGAGTAACTCGTAAACTCAAGTACACAATTTAGCAAGTTGGTGGTTCCCCATCCACTTTGTGTGACTCAAGTTGTCTTTAGAGGGTCCTTTGTAGTAGGCTGGCAGAACGCAGAGTAATTCACCAATTCAAGCCCATCTCTTGACAGATTGGTGGGTCCTGGACTGGTCTGGAGGGTTGGATCTGCCTTCTGGGAACCGGGGTTTAACTCTTGGGTTTTCAATACAAGTATTGAAATGTCATTCATGACACTCTGTGGCCTTCTTTGGCTTCTTGGCTGTCCCAATTAGATTCCCCTTGTTCATTAGGTTGTTGAACTCCTGCATTACAGTGGCTTGGGTAAATTGCAATTGGGTTGCAATCTGATCCCAGGACAGACCCTGCAGGTTGAGTGCCATAATTTCCTGAAGAATTTGGGCAGTGATGATTTGTTGCTTGGGGCGCTGGGCTGGGGGAGCTGAATTCTGATTGGCTGAGGGGGAGCAGGTTGGCTGGTGGCAGAAAGATGTTCCAAATCAGGGTTGCCATCCTGATTGGTTAGTTGACAGGCAGCTTGTGCAGGGGTGGTTATGGGAGCAGGGGCAGAGCTAGACGCTAAGTGACTCTTAAACAAGTCAAAGCCATAGGGGTTGGTGGTAAGGTACAGGTCAGCTTCCTTGTTACCTGCCTCAAAGGCTTGGGTGTAAACAGGTGCCTCTACGTTCTGAGCCTTGCCTCCATTGAAGCTGGCTTGGCTGCTGGCGCCGTTGAAGATGTTGTTATTAAAAACCATTGTAAAAAACCTAGGATAAAATCACTAAAAGTAGAAATTTTAGAATTTAATGAATTTTTTTATTGTAATCTCAAGTCCATATTTGGAAGGTTCTCAAAACCTTTTCATACAAATCTGGAGCCATGAAAATGGATAAGATGCCTCTGTTCCTAAATTGGATAGCTGTTGATTGGCTATTAAACTGTTATTTTTATATTTTAGGCTGCTCATACTACACATCTTGTGTGAGTTCATTTTGCTTCATGCTTGTGGAATCTCGCTTCTAGATTGCTCAAATTTCATTTCATTTTAGTTCTTCTGTTGGTGCCTCATATAAATCCTAATTGGATTATAATATACTCCGGAAAAGCATCCATCCATCTCACTTGTTGTGTCAGCTCATTTTGTTTGTGGTTTGAACTACACTGCTTGATGTTTGATATAATTTTATATAATGGGCTAGTGAAATTTCATTTTTTTGTTTAACAGTTCATTTATTAACTGAATTTTTTTAAATTAATTGAATCCTGAATCTCTTGTGCAACTTGAATTTTGTTTAAATCTGAAATCATTTTGTTTAAATCTGAGGTATTTTTGGTTGTTGTCATAGCTTTTAAAACTACTGTATTAAATATAATATAAATAAATGATTCCCCAATAATAAATGTTAACATTATCTATATTTGTGTTGTTTTTTACTTCAACACCCTTTCCTTTTCAAAACAAAAAACCACTAAATTCTTACTATCAAGAAATCAAGGCAGCAATCCTTTACTTTTCCCTGAAATTTAACCACAAGCTATCTCAAACCTCAAACCTTTTGTGATGAATTTTTCCTGCGTGTTGTCTTGGATGTTGTCCCAAGATCTAAACACGTCAAAGCCAGTTGAACTGTTTATTGGAGAAAATAATATTTTAATAATAGTTTACCCTGAAGGAATAATTTTCCATTATTTGAAAGGTTTCCAGCTTCTAAGGAGGATCATTTCTTGTTTTTTATGATTTATTTTTCAAGTTAGGTAGGTGTAAATAACATACCTGTTCTAACACTGTTTTGTAACTACCTTTAAAAAGTGGATAATATGAGAATATGGGAATATTTAGAAGAGATTGTTACATTTATTGAAATAAAAGGAGATAAAATATAGCTAAAATATGCTACATTGTAAAAATGTAGATTTTGTGATTTCAGAAGAGAACCCACTGAAAAATTAAGGAGTTGATATAGTGGAATATCTGGATTAAGACTTTGGGTCACTTTCTTCGCAGCAGTCAAATCATTTATAATTAAAATTAATTTCTGAGTGGGAGTAATTAAATATGTTACAACACTTGTGTTTTACATTCTATAATATAACTTACACCCTTTCATTGTATATGCAACATGTAGCATTGGGTGAACTAGCATAGAGAGGGAATTGAGCTGAGTATAAGTGATAAATAAGCTGTCATCTCAAATAATAAGATTTATATGAGAGGAATTTGCCTTATTAGACAATTTTTTAAGCTTATGCGAAAAACCAAAAGGGTGTATCGCCACTTTATTCTTGGGACTAGACAACTTCAAGGTATATATCATTCACTCTCTTGAAGTCGACTGCATTATACACCCAGTTTTCGGAGCCACCGTCAACTCTACGGGAAATTTGTTCACCCTTGGCATACTTGGGAATACACAAGGTATACATGCAATCAAACCACTCACACTCTCTCTTAAGCACCCACGAAGATGGGATAAAGTATTTGCTGGAATCCCATCGCCCTAAGTGGGGTCGCGATGTAAAGACAGCACATGCATGGTTAGGATAGATCTCAGAGTACGTATTGTAAAGATCACCGAGTTCCTTGGCACTGCCAGCAACGAAAGAGACGAGTAAAGGAATGGAAGCAAATTTCATGTCTAACCATTTCTTTTAATTTGGCTTTAAATATCTTACGAACCAGGCCTGGTGGTTTGTTGCAACTGGGACCCTAAATTGCATTCTGATTTGATTGGATGATTCAAAAGTCACGCTGGATTCTATTGATATGTCGGTTCCATATTCTCATGAAATCCAAATGTCCCATCTGTTTGATTGGATTCGACTTTGATATTTCTTGTTATACACTTTAAGAAAATGAAATTTTTGTTGTACTTTTGTTTTAATTCCACTCCAGCCAATCAATCCGTTTCATGCTCATAGACACGATGCGGACTTCATACAAAAGTGGCTCTTAAAGCTACATGATTCCGAGCAATTCCCACTTTTTGAAATCCATGCTCAACAGCTGACCCAGACTATGTTTGAAATTTGTTCAATAGTAAAGATATCTAGGATATAGTTCTTGTAAGTATATAATTCAAAATAAGAGGAAGATTTAGAAGAGAATTGATATTATCACAAAATCTATGATTTCTCCCTCTCAGGTAAACAATTCCCCCTGAATTAACCTGACTAATGAATAATCAGTGGCGCTCTTATCATACATTCATGTTGTACAGGGATCAAACATTTCAAATCTTAAGTAGAATATTACTTGGAAAAGCCCCATAACTACCATGATGTATATGGACAGTATGTGGCTTGACATGATACTTTATAATACCTATCTTCTATATCAAATAAAGTATCATTATCTTCTTAATTCCCCCTTTATCTTTTTTATATCATTTCAAGAGGCAACTGTAGTGAAATTGACTACCTGGTAGTCAAATACAAGATATTTAAATCTCTTAGTATTTTAAATAAACAATGTAAGCTATTTTTACTAGTAGCTCCTTGGTGTTGTCAAGACTGTGGGGTCAACCCCCAGCAAGGTTCTACCAAGAGAATCTGTGGTAGGACACACCATCTCAAAAATGGCACTTCAATTTACGCCATCTCAAATTTAATTTGAGATGGTGTTTTTTGTGTTAGTGATTTGAATCACAAAAAATTAAAAAAAACAATAAAATAGTTAAATTTACATATACTTTATTAATGTAGGATTTCAAATCTACGCCATCTCAATTCCGTCACTTCACGTCAGATTAATTAAATCTTATTTTGCTAACTTTATTTACATATGAAATCACTTGGTGTGGGGCGTGTTTACACCATCTCAACTTTACCTCATTTTGAATCATGCTATTTATCTTTAACTAAAATTAGCTTATTACCAAACTGAAATAAAGCTTGTTGTATAGTGCCAGAAGATGTTCCTATAGTATTAATCCAAGGCACTTATACTAAGAACAACCTAAATAGATGTCACTATGATAGTCCTTCTAGTGATTGTCATTGCTGGGTAAAAAACCAGTTTTGTTATATGTAATTTATAGCTTTATTATACATGGATACATTAATAAGGGTTCTCTTAATAAAATATTTTAATAGTGATTTTAATATGGAAGGGGGTGATTACACCATTTTGATTTACATCACTTCAAATTCCACCAAGTTTCATATCACCTAATTGATTTGATGCGCACAATGAATAGGGGAAAATAAGGGGAAATTACATATGACAACAGGCTACACTATATCAATCCCCCCACTGTGATTCTTGCTTTCATTTTTTCAAAAGTATAGTTTCACATCAAAAATAAATTATAATAAATAGTGTAAGAAAACATATGAAACTTTGCAGATATATATTTTTTGGCCTCTTCTAAACAACTGGGTACTTTTTAACCCCAGTTGTATAAGCTAGTTTTTGAGAAATTCAAGTTTTACTATTTGGCCTGGTTGAGGTAGCTCCACTGTAGATTTGTTAATTTAATATAAAAAATGGTCAAAAACACTATTTTTTGAGCTACAGCACCTCAATTATGTCACTTCAAAAACGTCATTTTGACTTCAAGTTTTAGTCAAAACTCAAAGATTTGCCTAATTGTGTTACTTATAAAAAATTATTTTTACAAAACAAAAACATTGAAATTTTTGATAGATTATATTTTTAGATCTTCTCTACAATTCTGTGTAAAAAACTACTACTTTTTATATTAAAAACATTCATATTTTTCTCTTTAAAAACAACCCCCAAATTGCTCATATTTTTAAACTAATTCACTTTCAGATGCCTCCCAAGTCAATTACCAAAGCTGCGCCCAAGGCCTCCAAGGCCTTGAAGTCCAAGATCACTCCTCCAAAGGCCAAAAAAGCCAAGACTACCCCAAAGAAGCAGCCTTCTAAGGCTGAAGCTCCCCCAAGACCCCACCTTATCACCTGATCCAGAGGGAAACAGTCCTACCCCTCCTCACTCTCCATTTGTGTACTCCCCCTCAGACCCCCAAGAGAAGTTATTAAACTTCTATTGCCACTCTGATCCCACATCAGAGCCTGAAGAGGAAGAGGAGCAGGATCAGGAGCCTGGTGCTCCTACAGATGACCAAATTGAGCTCTGGGATCTTAATACCATCCATAATATTTGCAATTAAAATGGTACCTTTGCTGTGCCTGCCACTTATCCAGCCAGCTACCCCATCATGACAAAGAAAGGGGGTGCCGGCTTTGTCTACAAGGGCTACAGCTTCAGCTGTAATGATGAGAAGAAAGCAATCTGCCAACATCACTATAAATGTGATAACGTTGGCTGCCCAGCTAGACTCACTACTTATGGGATCACTAGATTTAAAGCCCTAACTGTCAACCATGACTGCGCTGAGCCTTTTGACCCCCTTTACCAACTTATCTGCTGGTTTTTTGCCAGGTGATCCCAACCACCAAGGATCAAACCACAACTGAGGTTGTCAATGATACCCTCCTTAATTTAAATGATACCCAACTTGCAACTGTTGGTGGCGCCTCAAAACTACAGAGATATCTCACTGATCAGAGATATGCTCTGAGCACTGAAGGCGTCAGTGCTACGTCCATTGACCAATTGATCCTTACTGAAGAACAAAAATTATCCCGCCATGAGGAGAGATTCCTTCATTACAATGATGGTCAACATGCCCCTGAGTGTATTATCTGCTTTGCCACAAGCCAGGATCTACACAACCTGCTGAAATGAAAGACCTGGCTTGCAGATGGCACTTTCTCAACCTACCCAAAGCTCTTCAGCCAGCTTTGGAATATTCATGGGCAGGTTGGTAATCTAGTTCTTCCCCTGGTATTTTTTCCCTTCCTAACAAGAAGCAGGAAACATATGTCCATGCACTCACAATCCTAAAGGCCAAGCTTGATGAAATCCTCCCAACCATTGAAGAGGAGCCCAAGGAAACCAGAGGGCGCAAGAAGAAGGCCCAGTCACAGGAAGAGAAAGCCACCCCAACCAGAAAGCATCCCAAAAGCCTTCCCTATCACAAATATCTGGTAGTGGATTTCATAGAGGCTCAGGAAAATGCCTTCATTTGAGTCTTTAAGAGCTCACCTCAGGGATGCTACTTCTACTTCCAGTAGGCACTCTGCCGCCACCTCCAAAAGTGCTCTGACCTTCATGAGCTGGTCAACTCTGAAGGCAACAAAGAAGCCAAGGACATCTTCAATTGCTTTGCTGCCCTTGCCCTTATGCAAAAGGAGGAGACCAATGCCTCCTATGATGCCCTTCTCTGCCATCCTTATATCCAGGCCAACCAGGCCAACCAGGCAGCCTTTGCGCCCTTTATTGAGTATTTTGAAACTCAATGGGTTGGAGTGTTTCAGGAGCACACTGCATTAGAAAAGGCGGTGAATCAATCACCTGGGACTGTTTCAAGCAGGTCAAAGACGGCCTCATCAAGACCACCTCTTCCCTTGAAGGGTGGTATAGACAGTTTGATACAAGGGTTAGGGTTCATAAACCCAAATTCAATAAGATCATGGTCCATTTAAAAACCCAGCAGGCCATCTCTGACCGGCTCTTTAAGACTGGTATTAAGACCAAAGGCGACCCCCAAGCAGACCAAAGCGGTGAAAAAGTATACAGAGATTAGCAAGGTGGTCCTTGCCTACTATCCCAAGGATAGCAAGCTTGAGCATCTTCAAGCCATCTCAGTTGCTCTTTCCACTAATGTTTGAGCCTATTTGCAATAAACTCTTCTTTATCTTCTCTCTTATTTCCTTTGATTTTATCATTCTTTGACTTTTTTTGGTATTTGGTACAATTCTATACTTATTTTAAAGTATGGATCAAAGTTATAATAGATGAAAATAGTTGTTTTTGGGTATATTTTAACTTTTGGGCTTTACACAACTATGTTGCTACTAATTAACTCCATTTTTTATTACGGATTTAAAATTCTGAGGCTTTTTAAGCCTAGAATTTTTTTAAATTTTATTTCTTGAGAATTTTTTGGGTAATTTTTGGATTTCAAAAAATCTAAAATTTTAAAACTGTTTTTGCTTAGTCAAAATGCCATAAATCAAATGGTTTTTTACTATAAAATTGAGATAGCTAAAAATTGAGATGGCATATTTTGAGATAGTGTTTTTTGAAATGCTGTTTTTGAAATTGTGTGTCCTACATAATTAATATACTCTTTGTGGTAAATCTGAGCCTTTCTGTTATTGGCTAGGAATAAAGTTTGATATTTATTTGAAACCCCTGCATAATAAATCAGCCCAAATTAGCAACTTTTTAGATAATATTGTCATCCTATATCACAGTCATTGAAAAAGCCACTTATATAGAACTAGCTTTATTTTATATCATAAAAGCATTCTTGTATTTGTGTTTCAAGAAAAAAATTTTAATAGTGATTTTATATATGAAGAGGGTCTTTAACTATTAAAAACATGTCATTACAAACTCCACTAAGCTCTTAAGTCTAATAAGAGTGGTGCACAACAATGCAGAACTAAAAAAAGATCCGTCTTTACATATGATATCATAGCACACCATCAATAACATATCAGTTTAAATTGAATGTTTCCACTTTTAAATTTTATGCCAACTTTCACTATCATTAAAAAACATATATAAATCTATGAAAGTTAGCATGTGTATGCAAAAAGCTCTCCTCTAAACAGTTGGTACTTTTTAGTCTTACTTTTAAATTAGCTTTTGAGCTATGCAAGTTTACACTTGAGCCTGTTGTGATGGCATCACTATTGATATATTAAATAAAAATAAAAAATTAAGACTTTATGTTTTTGGCTAAAAGCATCTTGAATACACCATCTCAAATACAGCATCTAGAAACACATTTGCAGCCAAAATCATAAAATTTTATATGGTTTTGCTATTAAAATAATGTTAGATAAATATAAATATTTTGATAATATATTTTAGTATGTTCTTTATAAGCCAATGTAAAAATATTGCATACTTTTTTATATTAAAAATTTTATTTCCTGAGGAAGAAATCACCCCAAAATTTGAGCTTTTTTAGTACCAATTCACCCTTATATACCTCCCAAGTCTATTCTCAAAGCTACTTCCAAGGTCTTCAACAATATTATACTCCCAATAAGGCCAGAAAGGCCTTGTGTGACTTTACAACAATCACCTAGCACATTTAGCCAAAAAGATATCTGAATAATATTTAATTATTGTGTTTTTATTATGCATTTTATATAGATAAATTTAAGGAATTCATTGGATAAAAATTCCCAGAAACTCAGTATCTGTATGAAAAGAATGATATAACATTGGCTGGATATCTAGGCCAAACTAACTTACAGGATAAAGGCAAGATTGTCCAAATCAATCTTGGGGACTAGGTGTCTTGCAAACAATTTAATTAACCCCAAATATTGATTAAATTATACCCAATATATAACTAATGATGATTTAATAAATAGACAAAAATGGACTTGACTGTGTCAAGTAAAGACTTGGTATCTTTGAATCAAATTAAGTAACTGTGTAGGTTAATTAATATAAATGACAAGGTATCAATTGACAGAAAACAACTAAATGCAGACAATGGTGTCCTGGTATTTAGGTTTAAACAGCTGGTTCCCAGTTGGAACAATGACAGCTTGAATCAGGATTGGATAAACTCCTCAGGGCTTTGGTGCCAGGAGCTAGGATTGCTTCAAATCAAAACAATACATTGCAACAAAAGGAATCAGAAAATTCCTGAATGTATTAGGCATGTTCTCATAGGTTGGGAGTGTGAAGATCTTTTAGTAAAAGATTGTGGTTGAATGACGCTGTTACTTCATAGACCACATGATTGGAATCCAGGGGTGATTCCTTAACCAGAGAGGTTTTCAGATAAATATTTTTCCACCTGGTATACAAATGAAAACAGATAAAATTTAATAAATATATTCAATTCAAAATCCAGTGCTTTCCCCTCATCTTTTTTTTCCATTTATGCTTCACAATTATTATCTAAAAAAGCCAAATTTGGGGTTCTTAGGGTAGGAACTGCTGTCACCTGTAAAGAGGTTCCCAAAAGGTCCTTGGAGGAGGCCTGGGAGGACCTCAAGGTAGCAAAGACTTTTCCAAAGGAGTCACTAGTTTAAGACAATTCTACTTTTGAAGAACTCTATTTGGAATACTTTGCTAAAGAAGGAACACCCGCTCAGGGAAATTATGTATATGCTTGAGACTCACTAAACCTATTGTCAGGGGTTGACAAAATCTTTTATCAAATAAATGGTGAATCTAAGGAAGAAATTGAAGGTCTCAAACTTTATGAGGAAAAAGTTTGAAAATCATGACAAGATGGAGGAAGGATAACAAGGTGTTAAGCCAGAAAAGTGCCTCTCTGTAAACAAAGCTTGTCAAAGCTTTGTTAAAAGAGGGGATCAAAAATAGATATCTAAACAAAAACAAGTATTGTAAATCAGATTGAATGGTACTGGATCTGTTACACCTAGGATACACTCTTCAAGCAGCCTTTAAAAGTAAAAATGCCTGTCAAGACCCCCACACTAACCCTTAGCCTGAGGCTGACAGCCTCACCCTTCTCAATCTCTTTGTACATTCATCATCAGATAAACAGAAACATCAATCACATTTGAATGACAAAAAGAGCACAGAGAAATATCTAGACAAGGCTCTTACAAGCATGGCTCAGCTGCCTCAGATGAGGAGCCTATATTAGAGTGGCACTTGCATACAGTCACCAATCTCTGCAATTTCAATGAAGAATTTAAGTTTCTAGATGTCTTCCTTGACTCATCCACCATTCTAATCAAGAAGGGGGTGCTGGCCTTGTAAAGGATGGTTTTTTGTTCATTTGCAACAATCAGAAGAAAAATATGGTGCATCATCACTACCACTGTGATAGTCTAGGCTGTTCTGTGCCATTAACAACAATTGGATTATCATAGGTTAAGGAGCTCACCATTGAGAATGACTGTTTGGGCTCTGATATGATACTATACTATCTCATTCCCTGGTACCTATGTTAAGCCATTCCATTCAAAAAACATGACTTCATCTGAGCTGGTCAATATGCCCTCCTCCACCTGGATGAAAATCAGAGAGAGAGAAGGTTAGAGATAAGACCAAACTCTAACACTGTCACCAACCAATGCTCAATTGAAGCAAATCCTGGTGTCAGTGCCAGGAACATTGACAAGCTTGCGCTAACAGAAGATCAGGAGACAACCATGTTTTGCAAACCATTTCATTGCATGATGATGGCCTAGGGGCACATAGCTGCACCCTATGCTTTTCAGCGCCTGGTGATCTCACATGCCTTCTCAAATGTGATGCTGGGCTTTCTAATGAGATGTTCTCATCATTTCAAAAGATATTATTCTAGATTTCAACTGTTAATGGTCAGATAAACATGCATATAGCTTTCTTTGTCTTCTTCTTCCTCCCTAATAAAAAGGGAGGATACTTACAACCATTCATTAACCTTTCCCAAGAAAAAAACAGGATGTTATTTTACCCACACTAGATATTGAACTGGCAACAGAACCTATTTTGATATTAAAAATGTTGGCAGTGGCCATAACAACACTTTTAATGTTGACACTATAGTAAAGTGACAACCCAGTTTTACTTAATGTCATTTTCTGGATGTTGACACTTTTTTAATTGACAAAACACTTTACCCTGAACATTATTATATAAAAAATTATTTTAAAATACTTTATTATACTAAAATGACCCTGGAGAGTTCAAAACTACAATACAAAAAATTATTATAAGTAATAAGAATAAGGAGATATAAGCAACTATTTTTGAGTTTACTATGTAAATTACACTCTTTATTATAAAATTATTTTTTATTCCCATAAAAACTAAAATTCCAATGGACCAAAAATAAAGATATTTTATATATCATAATAACTACAAAATATAAGAAAATTCTAATTTTAATTTATTATACTTTATATAAGCATAACTGAAAATATCTCATACCTTCAAGATAAATTAACAAATTGTAAGATATTTCTTACTAAACCACATTAAAACTGTATATGAAACTTACCATTTATACCTAAAAAATTAGTATACTATAAATAAATTAAAAAATTAAAAGTTTAAAAGTAAAAAATATACAGGCAAAGCAAGGTTTATTAAGCTAATTAAAGCCACCAGCAAGAGCAGTAGCAACGTCCTCAAGGTACTTCTTAATCTCTGCCACCTTGTACTTTTTCTTTACCACCTTCTGAACGTCCTCATGGTAGTCCTGCTTCTTGGACTTTTTCTTCTTGGGGGCCACCTGGTTGGCCAGGTTGCAAAACTTGGAGACAGTCCGGGCCTGCTCCTCCTGCAGCTTCTGGAAGAACTTGTTATATTTGGGATTAGACCCAAACTTCACCTTCAGGTGCTTGTGCCAAACCTCAAGGCTAGAGGTGGTCTTCATCTCCCCCTTGAGGCAGGCGCCCTGGCAATTCCAAGGGGCAGTGGCCCTGCTCTTACCTCTCCAGGTAGTCACCTTCTTGCCCACCCATTGGCGCTCAAAGTAATCCAAGTAACCTTTGAAGATGGTGGAGTTCTTCTTGATTTAAGCGTCCTCCAGGAGGGCCTCAAAGCCAATCCCAGTATGCTCTGGGCGCACAAAAGCCAAGGTAGCAAACTGAGTCAAGGTATAGCGGCAGTTCCCCTTACCATTCATAAGATACTTCTCAAAAAGGTCCTTCTCACTCTTGAGATTCTTGATGAGGGCCTGCCTAAAATGGAAGAAGCAACCCTGGGCTTCTCCATTGAAGGTGGCCTTGAAGGCTCTGAACTGAGCTTGCTTGAAGACCATTATGATAACCTTTGGCCCAAGTGAGCGCGCATGAGCTAGCTGCTTAGCGGCTAGGGTCAACTCATACTTCTCAGCGGAGGTGGGATTTGCCCTTGTGGCGTGAGTGGGAGGGGGAGCTGGTTGGTGGGAAGGGAGCTCAAAGCATCCCAGACAATCTTAAAGGCTCTGGTGTGGACTTCAGTCTTGGCACCAGGAAGCATAAAAAAGACAAGGGGATAACCTGGTCATTGAACTGCCCATGCAGGACCCAAAGCTGCTTGAAGAGAGAGACAAGTAGCAAATGTGCTGTGCCACAGCCAGCTGGTAGCAGTATTGAGCTGCTTCAGGTTTTGGGTTGTGGCGTAGGCTATAATCCTATCCTCTACTTCCTGCCCATTGTCATGAAGCAGGAACATCTCACCATCCTCTGTTTTCTTGGGGGCATCTGTGAGGGCCAGGTCTTCAATTTTAGTGGTGTTCTTGGCCAGGGGATTGGAGGCTTGACACCTATCACTCACAAACTTGACCAACTGGGTGTGAGTAGGGACCCTCTTGAGGTTGGTAGGGGACAGGTACTTGCAAGCAAGAACAGCCAGCTGGGTGGCAGAAAACTCTTTGGAGGTGGGCATGAGCTGCACCAGATACCATTTGAGAAGGCAGGCAATAGTTGTGTTGGGCATCACACAAGTGTGTTCACTCTTGATGGTCTGTACCAAGTCCCAGCGCTCAGTATTGAGCCACACTGGGCAGGAACGGTCCTTGCAGGTGTAATAGCAGCTCTTGAAGCCCCGTTGGAATTGTTGCAAAAGAAAATATACCCATTGGCCACCATGGCCATCCCACCCTTTACACTCATAATTGGGAAGTATTTTGGCAAGGAAGAGGGAACCTTGAATTTTCTGTCAACATTGCAGATGTTGTGGTCCAACAGAGGGTCCCATGGGCCAGCAGGAGCGTGGCAGAAGCCAGGGAAGTAATTGGGGTGGGGCTTTAAATCATCCCCAGATGAGCTTGAAGGGGGGTTTGGTGGGGGTGGGGGAAGCAGAAAAGGGCTTATTGTGGCGCTCCTTGTGTGTAGGAGACTTATCTTTGGGTGGGGACTTTTGGGCTGAGTGCTTCTTCTTGGTTGGCTCCTTGTCAGAAGCCAAGTTGTAAAAACTGTGCTCTGTAAGAGAGCCATCAGATTTCTATCCCTCATTGGAGTAAGCAGGGCTCTTCTCAGGAGAGAGCTCAGGGGAGGGCTTTGGGGATGGTTTTGGAGTGGCCTTCTTTGATGAGACAGACTTTTTTGGTGGGTTTGGTTGGCTTTGAAGGACAATTGGTTCCTTTGGGCTGTTTGGAAGTGTTTTTGTCCTAAAATAATAAGTAAAAGGGTTTAAAATAAAGCAATGTATGTAAAAAACAAACAAAACAACTTAAAAAGAATAATATATAAAAATTAAATCTTAGATGGTTTTATTGGCATTTAAAAGTTAAAAAATACTTATATAGTTTTTATTTTATTAAAGTTATAAATAAAAAATTAAAAGTTAAGATAAATATGTAAAAGTAATATATTTAGGTATAGATTTTATTTTAAGAATTAGAAAATATGAAAGAAAAAAGTCAAAATACAACATATCAAAAAATGAGAAGTTTCTATTATGTAAAACAAAAAGTTTAATATGTGAGAACTGAAAAGCGTCAACATTATAGTGACAATTAGTAAAAAAAGCTGAATTCTTACTGTCAACTACAAAAATTGTAGACATTATTTTTGACAACATTTTCTCTATCTAATTTTTTTTTAAAAATTTACTATGTTTTTTTATAGTACGCTTAATTAAATTTACGCGGGCTAGCAAAAATTAACTGTTTTCTGTGTATTTTTGCTCAGATATAAAAAAACATGAAAATAAGTAAAAAAATATCAAGGTTCTTTATTTCTTTATTAAAAATTATATTTGGGTAGTGGTAATATGATATTTTACCATTGCATATATGTGAAGTTGTTAAAACATCGGCTAAGATATTGAAAAGGGTAAAGTGTTGACAACATCACTTACAACATTCTTTATACAGTAGTTTTAAAAGCTATGGTGACAAACAAAAATACCTCAGATTTAAACAAAATGATTTCAGATTTAAACAAAATCCAAGTTGCGCAAGATTCAGGATTCAATTAATTTATAAAATTTCAGTTAATAAATGGACTGTCAAACAAAAAACAAAATTTCACTAGCCCATTATACAAAATTATATCAAACATCAAGTGGTGTAGTTCAAACCACAAACAAAATGAACTGAAACAACAAGTGAAATGGATGGATGCTGCTCTGGAGTATATTATAATCCAATCAGGATTCATATGAGGCATCAACAGAAGAACTAAAGTGAAACAAAACTTGAGCAATCTAGAAGCGAGATTCCACAAGCATGAAGCAAAATGAACTCACACAAGATGTGTAGTATGAGCAGCCTAAAATATAAAAATAACAGTTCAACAGCTAATCAACAGCTATCCAATTTAGGAACAGAGGCATTTTATCCATTTTAATGGCTCCAGATTTTTATGAAAAGGTTTTGAGAACCTTCCAAATATGGACTTGAGATTACAATAAAAATAATTCATTAAATTTTAAAATTTCTACTTTTAATGATTTTATCCTAGGTTTTTTACAATGGTTTTTAACAGCAATATCTTTGACAGCTCCAGCAGCCAAGCCAGCAGCAGACAGACAGACAGACCAGCTTCAATGGAGGCAAGGCTCAGAACGTGAAGGCACCTGTTTACACCCAAGCCTTTGAGGCAGGTAACAAGGAAGCTGACCTGTACCTTACCACCAACCCATATGGCTTTGACTTGATTAGTAGTCACATAGTGTCTATCTCTGCCCCTGCTCCCGTACCCACCCCTGCACAAGCTGCCCACCAACCAACCAATCAGGATGGCAACCTTGATTTGGAACAACTTCCTGCCACCAGCCAACCTGCCCCCCTACAGCCAATCTGGCTTCAGCTCCCCCGGCCCAGCGTTCCAAGCGACAAATCATCACCACCTGAATTCTTCAGAAAATTGTGGCACTGAATCTACAGGGTCTTTCCTGGGAACAGATTGCCGCCCAGTTGCAATTTACCCAAGCTACTGTCATGCGGGGATTCAACAACCTGATGAACAAGGGGGAATCTGATTGGGACGGCCAAGAAGCCCAAGAAGGCCCCCAAGCCACAAATATCTGAAGCATACCCAATCATGCTTGACCTCCTCCAGCAGGATCCCAAGCTTCCTTTGACCCAGGTCCAGAAGCAGCTTGCACACCATAACATATGGGTGTCTGAGCGCATGGTGCAGCTCTGGATGTATGGGAAGGTGGCTTCCATACAGGTTCTTACCAATTTTTCTGGCAACCAATGGGATGGCGCTAAGAGTTCCCCGTATGACACTGCCATTGAATCAACACTGGTCCAATGCTTGAATAATCTAACTGATGATGTCATGTTCATCTCATATTACAAGCTATCATTAGCTTTTGATGATTTTGGCAAGCAAGGAAAAGCTGCCACCAAGAATAGAAGGAAGAAGGTCAAGAAGGGGACATTCATTGGTGCTTTTCTGGCTGTTTCAGCCAAGAGTTTTGTCTACTACCAGACAAACCCAGATTTCATCAATGGCTACTCATACAGCCACATCCTTGGTGGATTACTCAACTCTTGGGATGGCTCAAATTCCAAGTACCAGGTTTTCTTGAGCCACCAGATGAGGGTAGCTCCACCGCCCTCAAGGCCATCCAGGGACGCAGGCACTAGGCCTCAGTCTACCCTGCTGGCCATGCAAACGTCCATCTGGCTGATGTTGTCTTCTTCAACATGGGATCCACATTACAGGAGTGCCGCCCTCAGGCTTTCAAAGACCTCTATCTTGGGGTCCTTGACCACAATTTTCTCTTTGGCCGCCAGATGGTGACTGACTTGTTTGTGCAAATGGGTTTCCATACAACATGGGCAACCAATCACGTAAGGAGAAGCACCTTCCACCTCAGGCCACTGCCACTTACCAGCCCATCCAGCCAATGACCAATGAGGAAAACAGGTGTTATATGGCAGCCATCCCGCACAATCCTCCTACCACTACCCTTACCAACACCCCCCACTTTCCAGCCCCATCCACCCAATCCCAGACCCCCCAGGCCAGCACTGCCTCTACGTCTTCCTTCCTGCGCTATTCCGCCTACTAGGAATCACTCTCCCCTGCCCCAATAAACCCCTGTCACCAAATATTTTCTATTTATATTATCTTTTCTTTGAATTTCAATTGTTCATGTTCTCTTTGTTTATAGTTGGTTTTATTCTTTATGTCCAGCTTATTTCTATAAAATCATATATTTACTATGTTGTGTATCTAGATCCAGAACAGGTTATTTTTAGCACTTAAACATAGCCTCTTATAAAAATATTAACAACAATTTGGTGATCAGTTAAATTTGAATTAGAAAATTATAGCGTTAACTGTTTTTAGATAAAGTTATTACTGATCCAAATTCTCAACCTTAATGATAACCTTTAAGCCAATCAGGAGCCAAGTAATAAAGTGATTGTTGTGACATAAAGGGTCATTCAATAATTCTTTGATGCATGTGTGCTAATTAATATGATTAGCTGGATGTTTTGCCATTGTACGCCATTGCCGCTGTGGCAAGTTGTTGGTGGACTAGTGCTAAACCAGCAGCTAATTGGGCACTAGTCCACCAACAACTTGCCACAGCGGCAATGGTGTACAATGGCAAAACATCCAGCCAATCATATTAATAAGCACACATGCATCAAAAAATTATTGAATGACCCTTTATGTCACAACAATCACTTTATTACTTGGCTCCTGATTGGCTTAAAGTTTATCATTAAGGTTTTGAATTCAGATAAGTAACAGCTTTATCTAAAAACAGTTAACCTATAATTTTCTAATTCAAATTTAGCTGATCACCAAATTGTTGTTAATATTTTCACAAGGGGCTATGTCAAGCGCCAAACATAATATGGTAATCAAGGAAAAAATGCCAACACAAAACAAATGACACATATTGAGATGAGTGTATTACATATACAAAATGGGTAAAAAGATGGGATAATGTAGTAGATGGAAAAACAAAAAGGAATAAACAAAGAGGCAACAGTATCAAAGTAATACAGAATTTATTGGGGCAAAAGTATAAAAACATATGGAAAGGTTAGTAAAAAATCAATGAGAGAATTGGAGAAGCTTCTGAAGGATCTTGACTTGGCAATTGCCAAAATAAAGAACATTGACTGCAAGGTCAAAGCCAAAGTGAAGTCTGCCGTCCTCACTGGGGACAAAATTGGCAAGGTGTCAGCAAAGGCACTAATGTCAAAAATACCAGACACCCCATACAAGAAAATCAAGCGCTTACTAAATATTCAAAAAACTGTGGTTGAGGGCCTGCAATTTAAGGCATATAATCTTTCTGCGGTGTCTGTCTGGGTTGATGACCTGGAGATGTATGAACATCTCAAACCCGCCAAGCATGCCAGGGCAGAGGATACCAAATTGCCTGCACAATTGATTGCGCCAAGAATGGCCAAGCTGGCCAAGGCTGTGGGCAAGGAAGAAACACAAGAAGGTAGCCTAAAAAACAAAATTAATAAGTTTTCAAAAACTTACCTTTTTCTTAGAAAATGTAGACGGTAAACTCTTCTAAGTCCTGGTCCCCTCTGTCCTGGCCATCTTTTATGCAAATTATGCCACTCATGTGGCAAAGCAATTGTATCTGTCCCCCCTGTTATGCAGGAGCTGGAGGACCGTATCCACAGGTCCTTTCCAATGTTGCAGGAGGCATTAGCAGAACTTACACATGCCAAGGGGGCATCCAAGTGGGCAGTTACTGCCTACAAGGATGCCCAACTGGTCCGCCTGGACCCAGTATCCCTCAGTGGAGTTTACTGTGTAAACTCCATTGAGCTTGTTTGGGATGTCCTGGTGACGCTCCCATTCAAGAGTATACCAGAGATGGGCCAGGCTCATGCGGCTGCTCACTTCTGCTTCCCAGTGGAGCACACCCTGTCTTACCTATTAGAGAACTTTGGACGCACGGTGGGAAAATTGGCTGTTTCAGACACAACAGCCGTAAAGAAGACCTAGATCCTTCTGGCGGACTTTGGGTTGTCCTGGAGTGCCAACGAGACGGGGCTCCCTGCAGCCACGGAGCTGACCTTTGCAAATACCAGGCACAACAAGAAGATCAGTGTGGTTTATAATAACCTGTGTGAGTTCACAGAAGCCTTTGCAGGGAAAAGGCTTCATCTGGTTGTTTACCTGGGGTTTCTATTCTACTTTGAGATGGGCGCGTCTGTAGAGGACCTGGACGGGGTCTTTTTGGGAATTGACAAGGCCCAGCTTGCACTCAACGGGAAGAAGGTCCCCCCTGGATACAACTCGGTTGATCATGTGATCCAGGACGCCCTGTTCCTGGCTGGGATAATGGGGTTTTAGCCCCGCCTGAAAAGCTGCTGCTTCACTCCCACCTGACCCTACTACCTTTCACCAGCAGGAGGAAGTATTTTAATAAGGGTATATCCACTGTTCACAGTGTGGCAGTGGAGGTTGGGCGCCACCTTCATTGCAGGGTGGGTACATACCAAAGAACCCACTACAGATGCACACAATAAAAATATGATTCCAATAAATTTTATTACAATTTATAGTATTATAATTATAATAAATTTTTATAATTTTTATTTCAGCAAACCAGTTTTGCAGAATATATCACAGAAACAGTTTTCATCAAAGCATAAAATTATATGTTAATAAAATAAATTCTAACTTGTACATTTTATGTTTAATTTTTTTAAAACTATTTTTATATTTATTTGACCAAAGAAATTTAAATCTATTCACGTAATCCAGTATTGAGCATTTGGGATTACCTCAGATGGCATAATAAAATAATATATAATAGAATAAATAAATTACTGACTTTCATTGATGGTCCTGGTAAATGTGATTGCAGGCTTGAAAACATCTAAATATAAAATGATAATTAATAAATCTTGAATAGTAAATTAGAGAACATAAAAAAAGTTGGACACATTAAGCCTTTAATTGATTGGCTGTTTGGCTAGTCACATGAGGATGAACAAATCAGCGTGGCCATAGAATTTGGCCACAGTCTCAGCTGGCAGGGTATGGATCCCGGCCTGCAGCAAATCAAACAGGTCCTCAGTCACAGTTGGGGTTCCTTGCTTGACAACTTGCTTGAGCCACCCAAAGAATTCCTCAATGGGATTTAGGAAGGGCAAATAGGCAGGGAGGAAGAGAAGGCGTAAATTTGCCGTGGTCAATTGCTGGGGGGGCCACTACAATGCTTGTGTCAATTACTAGGAATTCCTCAAGAATGCCAGCCACCTTGTGGAGACCAACATTGTCCACACAATCACATTGGTGAAGCCCAGGCTTGTGCGCCTCAGGTGCTCCTGGACCAATCAGAGAAATGACAAGAAGATGCAGCTGTTGTGAGAACCCAATATCATTTGATAAAGCTCAACCCCCTTTGGACCAAGGAGAGCCACCATTGAGTAGGCTGTGGCGCGGACTGCAGCACACCAAGCCATTCTGTCATTAGAGCCTTTTGGGACATAGCCATACTCATTACACATTGACAAGGCAAATGTCAATTTGTCAATATAGTAAAATTTGACTGTCTCGTTAGCTTTGAGAGCAGTGTATGCCTCTGCGTAGTTTTTCCGGATGTCAATATTGGCTGGGCTGTTTCTGTTGTAGGGGATACCCCAAGCTTTTTCCAGGAAAAGCACATTCTCTTGACCAAATGATAATAGAAGGAAATTGAGGCCTCAATCCCAAAAGTATATTTAACCATGGCCTGTATATTTGCCAATTAAAGATGTCAATCCTGGGTTATCCACTGGTGGATTGCCCATTTGTGCTCCTTGGTGAGCATGGTTGACACGCGCAAGGATTTTTCCGCAGCAAGGACACAACCAGTATTGATGAATTTTTGGAAGATCTTGCTGGTGTATTTGGGATCCACTTCAACAATGGCCGCAGCCGCCTTGTAATCACCCAATTCCCGCATTAGCTTAAGCAGGATGATGAGTTTGATGTCAGGGATGCGCTTCTGGGCGGGCTTTTTAGTGGTGGGGATTGACTTGTTGGCATTGGGCACAACACAGGGCATAGGTACCTTGGTATAGAAGGCTGCAACCTTTTTTAACACCAGCTGTCCCTAATTGGTTTGATAGAACTGGGGCTCCTTGTCATTCTCCTGATTGCCATCATTGACGTAGGGCTTGTAGCTAGTATCAAGTACAGGCTTCACCTTCTCCAGCATGGCTGACGGGACTGACTCTTGCCGGTACACAACGTTGAACACATACAAAGTAAGTTCTACCTCCTTGTTTCTAACTTTCTTTGTAGTGGTGACCTTGGTGGGCTTCCAGGTCAGCTTTGGGACCCAAGGATTGATGCTCTTCACCATAGCAGCTTGTGCTCCTCAAACCAGCTGTGTCAGTGCAGCGTCACTATGGAACTCTCCTCTCCCGCCTCCCTTCTGAGTAGGCACTTGTGTTGTACTAACTCTATTCTTTGACCTGCAGGGGTGACTGCAACTGCGGCGCACAACAGGTGCAATGGTAGTCTGTTGCTGTGTCCCTTTCATTTTGAGAATTTAATAAAATATTAGATAAAACTTAATTAAGTTACTCCCTATTTTTAATTTTTGCTTTTATCTGTTTATGGATATTCAATTAATATTTTTTCCCACCCAATATCAGAATTATAGATTATTTATTTCTTAGTTAGTTGTTTTTGGTTTTACAACGCCCATTTTAGAATACTCAAAAAAAATTTCACCCATTTTTCTAGATTTTACTGCCAAATTCAAACACCCAACACAATATTTTTAAAATTTATGTTTCAGATCTTGTGTCTTAATTTAGATACCATGGTATCATACATGATTACAATCCATTGCACACATTGTGTGAATGATTTTGTTTACGTAGTGAGTTGCTATTGTGTTTTGTTTTTTTATTGAGTTTTGACTCACCTTGCTTGGGTGTATTTTGTCACCAATTCACATAGTAAACATATGTACACTGAAAGTCAACTCACACCATTTTGTTTGTGAATCAATGTATTTTGGATTGTATTTTGAATGGTTTTGCTTTGTGTGTGAGCCCTTTGTTGCTGTGTTGACTCATTTTGCCCATTAACACCAATAAACCCTGTTAACAGAGTGTATATTTTAACCTGAGAGATGGATTTTGTTTAAATCTGAAATCATTTTGTTTAAATCTGAGGTATTTTTGGTTGTTGCCATTACTTTTAAAACAACTGTATGAGGTGACATATTAATCTAGGCTTAATTGCGCCACTCTAATTTGCTTAACTTCATCTCAGGGAATAATCACAAGTAAATAAAAAGACATTTGCAAGTGTCAACATTATTTTTAATAATAAATTCTATAGTAACTTACATAGTAACTCACACTTGAATTATTGGATTGCCGTTAGCCACCAATCCACTTAATATATTAAAGCCGTAATAAGTGCCACATATATATTTATAACATGAACATTCCAACAATCAGCTATATGCACACTGTCTTTTTCAATATAATAATTCAATAAAAAAATATTTTTAAATGTGCACTTATTTTTTTACTGTAGATTTTTCAGTTTTGTTATTAAAAATAAGTTCAGCTTAAAAAGTGTCAACATTGACACTTTTACATTGTGAAAACAAATAAAAAATAAACTAATTTTTATTAGTAAAAGTAAAGGAAAAATCTGGTTAAATTGAGTTTTTTATTAAGCTCAATATTAAATTGTGTTGAGATGGCCGCAATTTTGTTGTGTTTTCTGGGTTTGCACCCCTAAACGCTTTTTAAAAAAAGAATTAAGCTAGTGTGACTAGCAAAAAACAGGAGATTTATAGTTTTGAGTCGACAGTGGCCATGTCAACAAAGTGTCAACATGGGCGCTGTTGCCAATGAACCAACTGAAAAGAGGGCCTTTAAAAAAAGAAACAAATTTGGAGGTCACTCAGGAGCAACCAACCACATGAAAAAGCTTTGGATTTGCTTCCCTATAGTTAAGATCTTGTTGAATTTGAGGTAGTACAAGAAATTAGTTTATAAAAATTATTTCAAATCAAACAGAAAGCGTGTTTTTCCACCACCACCAGGCTTTGTGCATAAACCTGATGAAACACCCAGATTTCAGCAATATGCTCTTCAAAGATGGAACAAAAAAGACCAATGATGTTTAAATTGCTCTCCTGATTTGAAAATGGTTATAAAAAGATTAGGTTAATACCTTTATGATAATCTTTTTAAAAACAAGTTTATTATTGGCAACTAGAAGCTTCCCGCTTCATCCATTACTTTGAAAACCTGTGAGAAGGTGTTTTTATGGGGCAGCACCACATCTGCAAGTTTGGGAATTCCATAAACATAAGCTGTTACAATAAGGTTAAAGAAAGGATCACAAAGAACATATCTTTTCTTAAAGAGTGGCAAAATCAATTTTTTTGTTAAAGTAAATAAACAATATTTAATGTAAAAGTCAATAAGCTGAAGATCTAACATGCTCATGAGGATCAGCTTTACCTCCACACCATAAAAAACAAGGTAGTTGTATCTAAGCATGCAGGCTGCCTGGGCAAGCTTGTAAATATAATCAAAGATGTTTTGATTTATAAACTCCAGAGAGCCACCTTAGTATCTTGAAACATTACCAAAGCTCTTGAAGCAAAAGTCTAATGTTAATCCTTAACCAACAAAGCTGTTTTCTTGCAATTTTAATATTTACTTTAGTTTTGTTATGTAAATATTGATATTCTTAAAGTCCAAAGTTAAAATATAGAAATATCCCAATTTTTTGAAGTTTTGGCTTTGGAGCTGTTGTGTTTGGCTCTTAAAGGAGACATCTAAGAGGACACAGTGGGAAACCTTTATCACAAAAAGTTTGAGATTTGAAGCTATCCTTGGGTTAGCTTTAAGGACAAAATTAAGGGGTATACCTTAGTTTCCTAGAAAAATTAAAAAGAGATTTTATTTTGGCAAAAGGAAAGAAATAAGCTTGAGGAATATGAAAGCCAATACAAATGTGAATAAACTTGTCTTTATTTAGAGAGAGCATTCTACTAATATAGTAGATTGAGAGCGGGATTGTTCAATAGGTAGATAAGGGGTTTGATTGGATATGAAACTGTATCAGGATCAGAAAACCCAAGCTAGCATAATCCAGAATGTATGAATATTGATGTCAACCCATTTTTGGAAAGGGGTAACTTTGGTATTCAAAAGAAAATCTAACCAGTCTTTGCAAGTATCATAATTCACAGGCCATATCAAAATAGCATTGGTAGCAAAATTTACAACAGGTGCCTTGTGCACTGTAGTTGCCACTAACTGAACCCATTTTTATTGCAGATTTAACCCCTTGGATGATTTTTGGTTTTTTGTTTACCCCCAAAGGAAGTTATTGAGTATGTGTCAACTTGACGGGATGTATCCCAAGGACTTACATCTTTACACACTCAATTGCTGTGTGAAGCTGTTTCCCACCCACCCCTTGGGTGATTTTGAGTCTAACCATATTTTATTTTATTTTATTTTTAAAGTATTTTAAGCTTTAATTTATGTTTTAAGTTACCAGGCGGAATTAAGCAAGAAATTCTACATAGGGTTTCTAGATATGGTGCTCCTAGATGGCGGTTTTGAATACTTTTCTAGGTGACATCTTTATAGATGGTGTATCTTACCGTTACAGCACTGTTCATTTTTATTCTAGTATTTTTTGTCCTCTTTTATTAATATGGCAACCAGCTTTGGGTGAGCTAGCAAAGGGAGGGAATCCAGTTTCGAGTATAACTAATAAATAACTGAGATTTAAAGAATTTTATATTGAATTTGACAGTAATTTGCTTGTTAGACAATCAATTAATGTAATATTCAGAAGGAGATTTAAAAGATACACGTCATCAGTTTATTCTTGGGTCTAAACGACTACAAGGTGTCTATCATCGATTCGCTGGAAGTTGACTGCATTGAACACCCAATTCTCGAGGCCACCGTCACCCCTGCGGGAAAGGACCTCACCCTTGGCATACTTGGGAATACATACGGTATACTGGCAATCAAACCACTCACACTCGGTCTTAAACACCCACGCAGAAGGGAGCCATAATTTGTCGGCTTCCCATCGCCCAAAGTAGGGTCGCGATTCAAAGACAGCACATGCATGGTTAGGATAGATCTCGGAATATGTATTGTAAAGATCATCAAGTTCCTTGGCAGTGCCAGCAACGAAAGACACAAGTAAAGGAATGGAAGCAACTTTCATGTTTAGCCATTTCTTTGAATTTGGCTTTAAATATCTTACAAAACCAGGCCTGGTGGTCTGTTGCAACTGGGACCCTAAAATTGTTTTCTGATTTGATTGGATGGTGCAAAGGTCACGCTGAGTTCCATTGAGATGTCGGTTCCATCTGTTGCTTGAAATCCAAATCACTCATCAGCTCGATTGGATATGACGTTTGATATTTCTTATTATAAACGATAGAGAAATTGAAACCTTCAATGTCCTTTTGTTTTAAATTCACTCCAGCCAATCAATCAGTTTCAGGCTGAATAGAAGCGATGTGGAATTCATACAAAAGTGGTTATTAAAGCTACACACTTCCAAGCAATTCCCATTTTTTGAAATCAATGCTCAACAGCCGACCCAGGCAAAGAACTTGGCCAATAACAATGGATCAGCAAATCCATGGCGATCTTTACGAAATCCGACCCCTTCACGTTTAAGGATCCTACAGAAGCCACTTTTTCCATTGGGAATCAAGAAATTATCCTCGTTGGAAGATCTCTCAGCTGACTGCAAGCATGTGCCAACAGACTTCCGGAGGCTGCCTTCAACCAAGCTGTCTAAAAAGATAATCCAGCGTGGGGTAGGCGCAATGAAACATGTTCCATGCAATCTTATAAGGCCCAGATTGACTTTGTTGAATCTTCAGTTCCAAAAAACAATGACAACGGCTAGGACTGCGGTGGAAAAAATCCGAGCAGATATCAACTTTTGCTTTGATTTGGGCTGTCAAATCAGATTTTTTCCTGTACTGGGAATTCCCTTAACTTGGAGAATCCAACTTTTCTGAAGGATCTGGGTGGTGAAAGCTTCCTTTTTTCCATAATTTAGTGCCACTTGCTTGGCATCTCTTATGTTCCTCGGCAGCAAATCAAAAGGCCAAATAAAAGGGTGTTCTGATGTTCACATAAGTCAAAGGGCTTGTTATTAGGTGTATTCTGAAACTAGGGATTTTGAAGATATAACAGACAAACAAGAGTTTTACTGAGAAATTTAAGTATGTACGCAATCTACAATTCAGCTGTCTATCAATTTAAGATACAACCTGAATGTTGTAAATAATTTATATGTAAATAGAGTAAATCAAGGTTTTAAAAAGACCTAATTAGTAAAATTAAATAGCCATTCACAGTAAAAATCAAAGGGAAAAGTAAGTATAGCAAAGGAGGACGATAAGAAAAATAAGACGAGGAGCTTGTCTTAAATAAGAGGGCAAAAAGGATGAACACAAAACCTCAATCTTAAGGAGCATAAGGATCTTTCTTAATGTATCATTCAAAATTGAATAGTGAGTTTGAAGATTCAAGTTAAATAAAGCCAGTGACTGGCATCCACCTGTCTCAGACAGAGATCATCGATTCATGCTCTACTTTTGCTTGTTCAGCCATTTAAAAATCATGTCTCTTCTTTCACACTTTTTTTTATCTGAGACAGGCATAAATAGCATGATAAAAGAAGAGTTAGAGTGTCATAACTGTGCTGTTTTAGCAGAAGTGCAAAGGGAAAAATATTTGTAAACTAGATAATTTTCTTTATTAAGAGATAGCAATTATATAGTTAATATGAATCATGGATAACAGGAACATGATTGTGCTGATCACACATGAGATGATGAAGGGGGTGACATGATCCTGGTAATAGTTCAAGCGCCAAATTGAGGTATCCACTGTAAGAGATCATCCTCTGTTCATATTGTTGGATTTGGAAATTTGAGTTAACTTCCTAGTTTGGCTTCAAGTGACTGGATAATTAGATTACAGGTCACAAACCTGCTTACTCAGAACCTTTCTGGAAGGCCAAGCCTGCTGTTTTGACACACACCCAGCTGGAGGTTAGCCTCCTCTGGGGGCAGGTTGTCAAGGAGGTTGTAGGGAGCCCAGACGCCATACTGGGCTAAATTTTGTTTGGTGGAGGATAGGGCAGTCTCCTGTTGTTTTTGTCTTGTCTTACAGGGTATTAGGCAGTCATGATGAAGGACTTTGTCTTGTTTGCATTTTCTGAGTCCTTGAACAAGGTAAGTGTTGTTTTTGTTTACCTTTAGGATGATGACAGGGCCCACCTTTTCTGGCTGTAATTTACTATTGTCAGTATTCATTACTCAGATCTTGTCACCAACCTCATGACTGTCTTGGATGGGGACAAAGGTATTCTGTAAAAGTTTTTCTTCTCTTTCTGATTGGTTGCTATTGGCCTGTATGACTTGATAGTTCAAGCAGGGGCAAAATTTACTGGGCATTTCCAGCTTTTGTCCTGATAGCGCTTGGATTATATTGGGCTGTGTGCCATAAACTAACTCAGAAGGGGCTTTTCCCAGTGGATCTGTTCACATGAGTCCAACATACAAGCAATGTAGTAAGTAGCTGCTTGTACCAGTCCTCAGGTCTCCCAGCAGTGAGTTTTCCAGGGCCTGCACTAGGATGCTATTCAGCTGCTCCACACATCCTTTGGCCTGAGGATGGTAAGGTGTTCTCATTGTGTGCTGGACCCCATTATTAGTGAGGCATATCTTGGTATTTTTAGAGGTCAGTTCCTTGCCTCTGTCAGTTATCAGGAGTTCTGGCTTTCTGAACTTTCTGATGATTTCTTTCCCTATAAATTGTCACACATTATTGCCTGTGTGAGATTTCACTGCTTGCACTACTGGCCAGAGAGTGGCAAAGTCAATAGCAGTGATGATGTATTTCTTATTCTTGCGCTTTCCTGGCATGGTTTTCACAATGTCAAGGGACCATTCCTTTCTGGGTAGCTGTGAACAAATAGGCAGTAAGATATAGGTGAGGTGTTGCTTTTTGCAAATTTTTCACTTACTTTGCATTAGTCTAGGACTTTCTGGACATCCTAATATAGGGTTGGCCACCATAATTTATGTTTGAGGTATTTGTAGAGGTTGCAGCTTTTGGTATGCCCTAGGTCTCTGTGGTAATATAGAGTGGTGTCAACTCGCTGATGTGTAGAAATGTAAGGGATGGTGGTTCTGTAAATCTTTTGTGGTATAAAGTCCTGCATACATCTGCAAATAGATGTTCATTCTTGATGACTGTTTCTTTTGTGATGTCAGTGATGCCAGGGAAGCCTTTGTCCTTTTTTGGAGTACCAGGAGGGCCTGTCTGGGTCAAGCCCATTCTTGCTCCTTGTAGCTCTAACATATAGATGAAAGAGTGTATCTGCCATGGTAAGTTCAGGGACAGGTTTGTACTGTGTGGGGTATTGGTACTTGCTTTCTGTCAGTTTATGTGACTCATAAGCCACAGGCAGGAAGTCACCATCATTGTTCTTGATTCATAGTACTCTCCCAATGGATGAGTCAGAGGTGTCTGTCTCCGTTTGATATTCCCCATTGTGTTCAGGGTATTGTAGGATGGGCGCGTTTTGAGCTATTCCTTGAGACGTCTGAAGCAAAGGTTGTGTTGGGGGTCCATAAAAACTTGAATTTGGCGCCAGTTATGGCAGACAGAGGTGCAGTCAGGACACTACAGTTGGGGATGAATCATTATACATAGGCAATCATTTCCAGGAATGTGAGGAGTTCTGACTTGTCCTTTGGAGGTGACATCTTGCAAATGGCATAGATTTTCTGGCTTTCAGACTTGATGCCATCCTTTGAAACTATGTGTCCCAGAAAGGGCAACTTTTTGTGAAATAATTGGCATTTGGAGGGCTTTGCTAGCATTTTATGTTGTGCCAGGGTAGCAAAGGCTGCCTCCAAGTCCTTATGAAGTTGTTCTACTAAAGAGCTGTAGACAATAATTTCATCCAGGTATACCAGGGCATGTTTGCCAATGTGGGGGGGCAAACACTTTGTTCATAAAGGTCACAAAGATTTATGATGTGTTTGCCATCCCAAAATTGAGCACCACACACTCATATGAACCGTAATTAGTGTGGAAGGCTGTTTTGGGTATATCTTCCTCCTTGATGCGGATTTGGTTGTAGTCTGCAGTTAGGTCAATCTTGGAGAAGACTGTGGCACCGCCCAGGGCATCAAAGAGGTTGTCAATATGTGAGAGTGGGTAACAGTTTTTGATTATAACCTCTGTTAGGGCTTGGTAATCCATGACTAATTGAAGGGTGCCATCTTTCTTTGCCACAAAGAATACAGCAGCACCAAAAAGAGACTGTGAGAGACAGATAAGTCCTTTTTACAACACCTTCTTGAGGTAAGCAAATAGGGTGTTGTCTTTGTTTGGGGTAAGTTGGTAGATGGGCCACGCCTTAGGTACAGCTCCTTTGAGTAGGATGTAGTGTTGTATGTGCTTCTCTGGTAGCAACCTTGGTAGAGCCTCTTTGAAGATTTCTGGATGGCAGGCTATAATGTTGCAATCCTGAGGAGTAGTGGTAACCTGGTGATTCTTGAAGTGTATAGGCTTGTACTGGCAGGAGTACCAGTCAATTGCCTTGAGGTTCTCCTTTTTGTCCAGGGTTTCAATAATGCGTACAAAGATGTGGTTGCACAGGAGTTGATCTACTGAGTCAGGGTAGGTCTGGTGATTGACGCCTTCACGCTTGATGATCAATACCAAGGTTGCCCAGCGTCGTGAATGCTGCTATTCACACTGGTTTAATTTTGCCTTCAGTGGGTTTTTGAGGAAAAATCCCTCTTTTTTGCTTTTGCCCCTCAAAATGAGTCTGTAGCCAAACTGGGAAATACAATTGTTTGGTTTTCAGGTTCTGTGCAACTCACTTGCCCCACTCATGCTTGTGGCAAGTGATCTGTTTATGTACTGTTTTTTGGTAAAGCTACACAGTATATTTTCCCAATTGTTATACCTAATAAAAATTAAGTTCTATTCAAATTTTTGTCTTTGTGTCTCCCAGTACTTTGGCGCCTCTCTAGCCACGTCTAGTAGATATTATTCAATCAGGGCCACAAGTTAATTGCGTAGCCTTCCCTGCCATTATAATCAAGACTTAGTATGAATCTAATCCTAAGGTTAGGATTCCCTGTTGTGTGTCTGTATCACACTTCAGAACACAACATCCTGTCTACATGAGGGTTATTCCTTTGCAATCAGTCCAGACCCAGCACAATATCAAATTTGGGAAAAACAATGACAGTGCCCTGGATGATGGAGTGCAGGCTCTCTAGCATGGCAAAGAAGGGGGTAGTTCCCCTTGTCAAAGTTGATGTGATGTTCATTGGCTAAAACCACATTTTATTCCGCAAAGGATTAGTAGTCAGCTTGAACTTGTCTACAAAGCTGCTGTTGACTAGGGTTTGGTCTGCGCCCAAGTCCAGGAGTGCTGAGTCTGTATAACTTCAAAAGTGGAAAGGATAGTTTTAAAGTTTATTGGGATGTCTGGCAATGGTGTAGAGTACTGGGTCTTCCAAGAGCACTTGGATAATTGGGCATTGGTCCATGTCCTCAGGTTGGTACTCATTGTTGGGCAAGTCAGAAGTTGTGCAGGGAGAGCTTGGCTTGCTTAATGCTCTCCCTGGGCTTTTCCCTTTTTGTGATTGTCTTTTATGGCAGTGATACAAAAATGGAAATAATTTTACTGTCTATTTTTTCTGTTTCTGTGCCCATTTGAACTGTGCAATACGCTATCTCAAAAACACCATCTCAAAAAAATTTCATGATTGCATCAGGATTTAAAGCAGCAAAATTTTAAAAAAAACTTAATAAAAATTATCAAATAGTTATTTTTTACATATTGGTTTCTAATACAGATTCTCAAAAAACCGCATCACAAAAACACTATCTTGAATCAAAATAAAAAGAGTGTTATCCAAATAAGATTTTTTGGGTATAAAAACACTTAATAAGTACCCTAAAATACACCATCACAAAAAACCTCATCACAAAAACGCTATCTCAAATCAAAATAAAAAGTCTGTTATCAAAATAAGGTTACCAAAACTAAATGAATTCAACTGCAAAACTACCCAGCTTTAAGCACCACCGCGCTGCCTTAAACAAACAAAAAGCACCACAGCGCCAACTTGTAAAAGTCTTGGGCGCCGCCTTGCAAACATATTTTATGCCGCAGCGGCGCAAGATTTAAATCCCCAACATACAAACTCTGCTAGTCAATAGCATTTCTATAAGCACTAAATTTAGAAGATAACTACAATAATTAAAAACTTAATATAACAAAAGATAAGAAATAAAAAATAATAGAAACAATAAAAAAGAGGATAAGCAAAAGCAAGTTTATTGCAAGAAAAGAAAAATGCAGGCTCAGTGGGATTGGTCTCTTGTGTTGCAGGCGCCTCCATGCTGCTGAGCAGAAGATGTGGTGGGAGGAGAGGCTTTACAGTTGGCAGGGCGGGGATGCTAGGTGGGGCGGTGAATAGTGATCACTGAGCGCTCATGGGTGGGGATTGTATAGCAATTGTTGTCCAGGCGCTGGCGCACATGGGCCAGGATCACCAGCATTTGGCCCAGGCTAACTGGGAGTTGCACAACATAGAAGACCAGTTGCACAAGGGAAGTTGTATCTGACTAACTGGCACCAAACAGCCCCAGCCACCACAAGCAGAGAGCACAGCACCTATGATGAAGCATTCCATCAACACATATTCCATGTAGGAATAGGATAGGGATAGGGGTAGGGGGATATGGAGCTGGTAAGCCAGGGAGCGGTGATTCTCCAAGCAACAACCAGTGTACCTGGGCTGGCCAGGCTGATAACTCTCAGGAGGATACCACATAAAGTGGCAAGTTTTAGTAGCCAAAGGAAGGTACAAAGAAGGATGGTCAGTACCAACTACCTGAAGAAACGTCTTGAACGTGGCAGAGAAGCAACAGTTGGTGCTGGCTTGGACAAACAAGTCCAAGGTCTGGTGAAAGCTGGTATCTGCCGCAAGCTCTAGAGCCCAAAATCAAGCTACATTGTCAATATACTCATTGTGGATGACAATGGTATGAGCCTGTTGGGCAGTGATATCACTGGGAAGCAAGGTAGCTTACTGCAGCCCTAGATGCACCTCAGCGGCCAAACAGGAGGCATGGTAGCAGCTGTGGTATAACTCCCCTGCCCAAATTAGGGTCATTGCATCCTCATCAGAATGCAGTGCCTGTACAAAGCTGTACATTGTCTCCTCATTATGGAAGATCCCAAACTTGCAATGAAGATTGAGGTAGTTCATCACCACATTATTGGAGTTGCAGCGGGCGTGGGGCATGGCAGATGGGGTAGGAGGAGGCGCACCAGTAGAGGGAAGGCGTTGAGGAAAGGGGTGCTGAGCACCAGAAGGATTACCACTAGAAGGCAAACTGCTGATAGGAAGAGGCTTCTCAAACATGGAGTCCTCATCAGGGAAATCCCCAGCGCTGAAGTTTGGTGCAGTACTGCGCTCAGAGCCAGCCACAGTAGTTGCGCAGTCCTGTTTGCAAAACTGAGAGTCACTTGCCCAAAGTCAACTCAAGAAACCAATACAAACTGAGCGCAGCATTTTTCAAAAAGTGTGCCACTCCACTTTGTCCATTGAAGCCATCATTTTGTTGTAGGCTTGACACATATTGTTGTTGCTGTTGGTGCTGGAGTTGGGATTCATCTGATGAAGAAAGAAAGTAGTGTTTGATCAAGTGGGGGGGATATGTTGGGAATTTCAACCAAGAAATGATGCCAATTATGATGGAGCCCACAGATTAGGATTACAGCAGCCAACTTCATCAATTAGCAGTATAAAATCAATGATGCCAATCATGACAGACCTCATAAAATAGAATTACTGCAACCCCATTGTCATAAATTTATAATATAAAATTTATATCTATTCAATTGCTAGTAGATTTTGGATCATTACTGCAGAATACCCAATGACATGCGCCGCCGCGCTGTCTCTATCATACATAAAGCGCCACCACGCCACACAAAAAAAGCTCCAGGCGCCGCAGTGCCGCCTTGCAAATATTTTAGATGCCATGGCACCGCTTTACTTTTACATCAAGCGCTGCCGCGGCGCTATTTTTGAATCCCCAAAATGTTAATCTAATTATTAATCATATTTCTAAGCACTAGTCTCAATAGGATAATCAAAAAAAATATTTTGGATCAGTAGTAGATTTATAATTGTAATGACAAAATCCAAACCACTAAAAAGCAGCGCCACAGCAACTAAAATATTTGCAAGGTGGCACTGTGGCGCCTGGAGTTTTTTATAGTTGGGGCCTGAGATAATTTTCAGTTGGTGCTGCAGCGCCTAGTAATTTTACCAGTTGGCGTTGTGGCGCCTAATCTTTTACTAAAACAGCGCAGCGGCGCTATCTTTGATTTTGTTTGTCTATACAATCATACTTTTATGTGATAAATCCAAGCCTTTTCCTTTTTAATTGGGAATAAGGTACAGTATTAATTTAAGACACCATAAAATAAATTGACCTAAATTAGTGCCACTTTTATAGTCTTACCCCCTATAATACAGCCATTCAAAAAACCATTTTAAATATGCTTTCCTTATTCCTTATCATAGTATGAACTTTGCTATTTGGGTTTGAACAATACAATGTTTTACTAGTGATTTTATTTAGTAATGAGGGTATTTCTGTTGTGCAAAATGCACCCATCACAAAATCTACTAAGCTTATAAGCGTCCAATAGGAGTGGCGCCCATCAATGTTGCACTAAAATTAACCTGTTTTAACATATGGTGTCATAGGACGCTATAAAGAGCACACCATCACAAATAGACTGTTGTCACTTTTAAAAAGTACAATTCAGCGCCAAATCTCACTTAAATAAAAATTGTAAGAAACTGTCTGAAACTTTGCATATTTTTTTATCTCCTCTAAACAACTGGATACTTTTTAACCCCAGTTGTATAAGCTAGTTTTAAAAATATTCAAGCTTTGCTCTTTGGCCTGGTTGAGGTAGCTCCACTGTAGATTTCTTAATTTAATATAAAAAATGGTTAAAATCCCTATATTTTTGAGCTACGGCATCTAAATTACGTCATCTTGAAAACGCCAATTCACTTGCAAGTTTTCAGTCAAAACTCACAGTTTTGCATACTTGCGCTACTAATAAAACTTTAATTTTTACATAATAAAAACATAATAATTTTGATGGTATATAATTTGAGAGTTTTTCTACAATTCCATGTAAAGAAATTGACTACTTTTATATTCAAAACATTCCCAGTTTCTCTTTAAAAATTGTCCCCAAATTTGAACTTTTCTGATGTAAATTCACTCTTAGATGCCTCCCAAGCCTACCACCAATGCTACCCCCAAGGCTCCCAAGAGCACAGCTACTACTGCTCAGGCAAGAAAGACCAAGGCCTCCCTCTCCAAGCAGCATCCTAAAGAAAAAACGCCTGCCAAGACCCCCACACCTTCCCCCAAGCCTGAGGCTGATAGCCTCATCCCTCCCCACTCCCCCCTTTATCTACTCCCCCTCTGATCCCCAGGAGAAGCATTTCCACTTCAATGATGAAGATGAGAATGAAAGAGTCTTCAAAAACAACTCTGTTGGCCATGGTTCCACAGCCTCAGAGGAGGAGCTCATCTTATAGTGAGACTTACATGCAGTTGCTAATATCTGCAACATCAACAGGAAATTTAAAATTCCAGATGTTTTCCCTGACTCTTTTCCCACTATGACCAAGAAGGGGGTGCTGGCTTTGTCAAGGACAGCTTCTTTTCACCTGCAATGACCAGATAAAAAATATGGCACACCATCACTACTGGTGTGATAGTGCAGGCTGCCCTGCACAATTAACTACAATTAGGTTTACTCAAGTCAAGGAGCTCACCATTGAGCATTACTGTTTGGGATCTGATATGATCCTATACTATCTTATGTGCTGGTACCTTCACCAAGCCATTCTTTCAACAAGGACTTGACTTCAACTGAGCTAGTAATGCATGCTCTCCTTTACCTGAATGAGGATCAGAGAGAGGAGGTTGGAGAAAAGACCAGACTCCAATGGTATGTGACTGATCAACGGTCAATTGATGCCAATATTGGTGTCAGCACTAGAAGAAATGATGAGCTTGTACTTTTGGAATTCCAGAAGACTATCATGCTTGGAAAGCCCTTTCTGCTACACGACAATAGGCAAGGTTCATCAAACCGTATTTTGTGCTTTTCAACACAAGAGGATCTTGTACACCTTCTAAAGTGTGATACCTGGTTTGCCAATAGGACTTTTGCCTCTTGTCCAAAGCTATTTTATCAGCTTTGGGCCATCCATGATCAAGTCAATGAACACACCATCCCCTTTGTCTTCTTCTTTCTCCCTAATAAAATGGAAGAGACTTACATTCACGCCTTGGATATACTCAAGAAAAAACTGGATACCATCTTGCCCACGCTTGAAGAAGAGCCAACTGAGAAAAGGGGCTCCAAGAAGAAGAAGGTCATCCCAGGGGCCACCCAGGAGCAACAGGCCACAACCAGAAAGGCGCCTGAGTCCGTTCCTTATCATACCATGTTGATGGTTGACTTTGAGGCTGCACAGGCCAACGCTTTTATCAAGGTATTTAGGAGCAGGCCCCAAGGCTGCTTCTTTCACTACCGCCAGGCTCTGCGCAAGAACCTGATGAAAACCCAGCCCTCAATAAGCTGGGATTCAAGGATGGCACAAAGGAGGCCATAAAGATCTTCAATTGCTTTTCTGCTCTGGCCATGGTCAGAAAGGAAGAGGTTAACCTTTTTTATGACAAGCTTCTCAATAACAATTACATTATTGAGAACCAACAAGCATTTGCTCCTTTAATCTAGTACTTTGAGCACCAGTGGTTGGGTGTATTCCAGGAACATTGCTGCATCCTCAAGGGCGGCAACTCAATTAATTGAAACTTTTATAAGCAGGTCAAAGATGGCGTAACTAAGACCATATCATCACTTAAAAGTTGGCACAATCAATTTTCCCGCCTGGTTAAGGTAAAAAAGCCTATGTTCAATGCAATTTTCAACAAGCTGAAGATTCAGCATGCTCCTGGAGATCAGCTATACTCCCAGGCCGTCAAAGGCAAAGCTGTTGTATCCAAGCATGCTGGCCAGCAGGCCAAGTTTGCAAGTGTTACCAAGGAGGTTTTGGCCTATTACACCAGAGAAGGCCAACTTACCCATCTCAAAGGCATTGCAAGGCCCTTGGATCTAATGTATAACCCACTTTCTTTAACAATAAACTTCTTTCTTTCAAATATTTAATTTTAACTTTATTTTTAGTATATACATGTTTAACATAGAGTTAAAATTTAATACAAAAAATTTACTGTTTTAGGATGTGTTGACTTTGGAGATTTTGCACTATAGTTAGTATTAGCTGACCCCACATTTTTATTGCAGATTTGGAATCCTTGGATGATTTTGAGTATATTCATATGTTTTTTATGGTTTTTGAATTCTTTTGGGCCTTTATCAACATTTTATGTTATCTGGCGTGGTTTAGCCAGAAATCCAGGATAGGGTTAAGATGGCGTCTTTTGAGATGGCCTTTTTGGACACATTTTTGAGATGGCGTCTTTATAGATGGAATTTTTAAGTTGGCATCTTCCTAGATGGCGTATTCCACCATTTGAACCTGCAAGTTTGTGGTTTGGGTTGTTGTTGTTGTTCCTAAAGGTGGGCAATTGGAGCGTCCAGTTGGGTGAGAATCCTTGGGTTGCTCTCTTTTCCCAGTTTGTGCCTTGTGAAGAGCATTGGATGTTTGTTCTGCTTTTCTGCCTCACAATATAGGCTCTGAAGGCTGGTCACCTGGGGTAGGTTTACATGTCTCATTACGTGCAGCTTGAGTGCATTGTAGTACATGAGATGGGTAGCTGGGGTATCAAAGGCTATATCTGAAGGGAACATAGTCAAAGTTCCTTGTATGCTTGGGTGAGCTTATTTACTGCGCCTTTCTGGGTGAGATTCTTCACTTGGTGTATAATCATAAGTGTGGTATCCTTCAGCACAAACCTTGTCAAGAAGTCCTGTTTGAAGGTGTCCCAATCTTTCTTGTTGTGCGGTCCTCATGCCACTTGTTGCACCAGGTGCCAGCACTGTGTGTTAACCAAATGAAGATCTCTGCAATCCAGAAACGTTGTGTGCATTCCATTTGTGCTAACTAAATCTAGGCAGATTGAATCCATGCTGTGGTGTTATTGTCATTGGCTCCAGAAAATGGTTCCACAGCGGCGCTACAAAGTTGTTGGGCTACGTGGGCTGGCATTATACTTTTTTTTCTGTCACTTGAGAGGTGCCGGTAGGCGCTTGGAAGAACCCTTGCGCTGATAGGGTGTTAAAGGCAGGGATTGGCATTACCATGTTCTGATATAGTACAAACCTTTCTGTATTTTGGTACCAGGCGTGTAGGGCAACCAGTCTGCAGGGAGGCCAGGCATGATTCTTTTGTAGATTTGTTGACCACAGCAAGTACAAACAACAAGCAAATTTTGAAGGGAAGAGTAGGATGGAAAATCTATCTGTGCTACAATGTCATAACTGTGCTGTTTTAGTAGAGTTACAAGGGAAAAAATATTTGGAAACTAGATGATATTCTTTATTGGGAGATAGTTATTATATAAAAATTGTGAAAAGTAGATAATAGGAGCATGATTGTGTTGATCACACAGTTGAATGGTGAAAGGGGTGGCTTGATCCTGGTAATGAGTCAAGTGCCAAAACAAGTTATCCACTGTAGGGGATCACCATCTGTTCATGTTGTTGGATTTGGAAATTTGAGTTGACTTCCTTGTTTGGCCAAGGGTCACTGAGAAGTTGGGTTGCGGGTCACAAACCTGTTTAGTTGGAACCTTATTGGCAGGTCAAGCCTGCTGTTTTGACAGTACTGCTTTTTTACTTATTAGATTGCAGGATCACATGGAGGGATTAGCTTGGCCCAGCCTGACTTTGGGTCTTTTGCAGATAAATCTGAGCTTAGGCCTTTTGGTTGAGCCAAAGTCTTCTTAGGTGATTAAGTCACTATTTTGATATTTCATTCACCTTAATATATTTCAGATATAAGGATCAAGATTTTATTCTATATCTAGGATCATATCTCCATCTAATAAAAAGAAAATTACCAAAACAGATTAAACCTCATATTTCAATACTGATATGCACTAGCCTTTTTTATGAATTTATGACCAAATAATTACTCTGCAATCCCTAGCCCTAATTTGATTGTGACAAAGTGCTATAAGACTATTATTAAAGAGCAAGAATAACTTATTTTTGTAACTTTGCTGTATTGGCAGAGGTATTAAAAGGGGAATAAGATTGGCATAGATAATATCTTTATTTGAGAAGAAGAGAGTATATAGGGTCTTAGTATTATTGGGGGCTAGTTAGATGTTCCTATTATATTGGTACAATTTTTGTTAAATGACCTTTGTAACATATATGGAAGTACTCAGCTGTGATGTCTCAATTGTTGGACTCTGCTTGATCCATCTCGACTATGGGTCTTGGGTGTATCAAGTTGAATACAGATTTCTTTCTTTGGCTCAGAACCTTGTTGGGAGTTTACCATGAAGTTGTAACATTATTAATGACCCAAACAAGAATATACATATGGTAAAGTATAATTTTAATAAAGTTGCAGCAAACCTGTAGCATATTTTAAAGGCAACATAAAAATAGATGCAAATTTTAGCATTGAAAATACCGATTTAGTTTAAGGGGTAGTTTATAAATCTAAATCCTCACCTCCTGGTATGAATGTATATAAAAGAGGCAATGTAACTAAGATGTAAAATGAGAAAAAGTATCTTACAAAGATCTTTTATGGAAATAGAGGCTTTAAAGTATACCTAGATATTTGATCTGCAGGTTAAGATAAAAGTCATGGATTGTAGTGTAAACGATGATTTAGTTTCGCTTAGGGCGAACAATAATTCTGGCGTTTTTACGCTGGAAGTTGTTGCCGTTGTAGAACCACATATCAAAGCCACCATCACCCCTGCGTTCGACATAAGTACCTTCATAGTGCTTGGGGATGTATACGATGTATTTGCAGTCAAACCATGCACATTTCTCCTCGTATATGAAGTCTTTAGACATTCTTAGTTGAGGCGATGACCATTTGCCCAGGTACGGTTTCACTTCAAACACAGCACAGGCGTGCTCCTTATGCTTATTCGAATATTCGTTGTACATTTCCAAGAGCTCATTGGCAGTACCAGTGACAGAAGAAACAACTAAAAGCAAGCAACAAAATTTCATATCACTTTCCTTCTCAAATGGTTCTTTAAATACTCTAATCTGACTAAACCTTATATTTGCTTTGGATGCATACATCTTAGTTTTGAATTAATCTTTGACATCCTATTGTCCCATTGAAAACTATTCATCATGTTTCAAACTTATATTTTAGCATTTTACATTTAAAATACGATAATCAAAAGATTCAGGCATATCGTGTCCCGCTAAGCGTAAATTACTATATTTTCAAATCCGCTCTATCCAATTAAATCAACATATATTTCCAGGGAAAGAAGGGATCCTCTGGGCTCTTTGCTAAGGTATCCCTAAAGTTCCACGTCTGCCAATCCATACGACCTGGTTTTTAAATTAAACCAGGAGACAATAAAGCAATTCATTGTTGACTAAATCGGAAAAAATCAAGTTTATGTTATCTTTTTCTTTTAAGCGCATATCCCTCTTTGGTCTATACATCGCTTGCACTTATGACCCTAAACCAAATAGGTGAATTCGTATGAAATTTGCTTTTCTCCAGAAACAAGCTCCCTATTTATTATCTCCACTCTATCCAAACTTAAGCTCCCTTACGTTTAAGCTAAGAATCAACACTATCAAACATATTAAGCCAATAAAATGAAAGGACAAAATAGACCAATCTGAGTATACCTCGTCATGCTTATAAGTACCCCATTGCATAATTTTCTATTTTTATATCCATGCGAAACTATATTGTATTTCATGTAACGAGATCCCAAGACTATAGAAGTTTTTACAACTACGAAATTGAACGAAATGATTCAACCTAAAATAGAGAATGCTTGATTTATTGACTTGAACCGTTCAATCAGCAAAAGGCTAGTAAAAAACAAAACTATACCAAAAGGCACTGTATAACAAAATTAAATGCAGGAAAGTAGAACCAATGCAGCAAAAATAACTTGGTTTCCCAAACAAAAGGATTGGGCTATGCTAGGATATAAAACAACTTGATCTTTATACTGGAGAGGTACCAGCAGGTGTAAATTAGCAAACAAAATTATAGTTGCCTCCAAACAAATTTTTACAAACATTAAATAAAATTAACCAGTACAAGTTATATAATATTTACAACCAAAATGTAATAGGAAGGCTTCAAAGGGAACCCAAATCAATCCAATTGGAACCCCAGAATATTTCATCAATTTCATAAGCCCTTTGTTGGAGTATAATAGTTTTAGCACTTTCTAAATTGGGCCGGCTAATTGCAACAAAATCAAAATCGAGTAAATTGAAGCTCATCCTTTTAGTAATTTATATGTATCTTAATTTCAAAATGCTAACTACTAATGTTTTAACATCTTCAACTACTCCCTCTCAGAAAATAATCCCCCCAATAATCAACTCAACTATTGAGCAGTTGGTGGTACTCCTTCCACATCAACATTTTTATGGGGATCGACTGTTTTAAATCCTAAGAGAAACACTACCTGTACAAGCCTTATGACTGCCATGACGTAAATGTAAAATATGTGGCTTGACATAATATTATATATACCCTTCATATATATAATAAAGTGTCATTTCCTTTCTAATCCCCCCTTATATTGTTTTATATACTTTTTAAGAAGTGTATAATTGGCACTGGTAGCACAAATAGTTTATCCACACTACACATCTTAAAGGAAATATTTCTTACAAGAAAATACCTAGTGGATGGCTCTCCCTACTGGCTAAGGCAGATACAAAAAAGATAGAGCATTGTCATGGGACACACTGTCTTCATCATTACTCTTTATACAGAAAGATTTCAATTTTCTCAGCACCCAAGGGGTCTTGAACCTGCCCCTGACTCAATCTATCTCCAAGGTACCCAACATCTTATTACAGCGCCTTCATCCAGCTGAGATTGGGACCTTCTCAGGAAATGCTGTGAACATGCCAATCTCTGGATTCAAAGCACACATAACAAGTTCAGACAAGTTGACTACCCCAAAGATTCTAGGTAAGTGAAATTGCATAACAAGTTACTAGGGCCACCTTTGCTTTGTGAGCAACTTGTTCAAACAACATCCTGATCATAATGAATATTGGGAAATGTTCAAGAATGTCTTCTTGGAAAAATTTGTCATCAAGGACTCTGATGTTGTGATCATGACAGAACTCAGAACCTTTAAAAAGACAGGAACTGTTGTGGAGTATATTGCAGCATACAAATACATATGTGATTGAGCTCCTGACACCATCAACTTTGATGAAAATGGACCACAGCTGGACTTCTGCAACAGTCTCCCCACACAGATTGTTGTATTTGTAGCAGTATAGGGTGCTATTTTCTACAAACAGTTAGTCAGGATCCCAACTATTATTACTATACCTGTAGTTGGTATAGTGACAGCCTTTGGTAGGAAAGAAGAATATAAGGATATAATGACAAAACTGGTATTTATTTAGATAGTAATGCAGCTATATAGTAAGAGGTGGGGGAATTTCCACTGGGGGAAATGAGGCACAGACAGAAGGTCCTTCCGAAAGGAGGGGAGTGGAAAGGCACAGTAGAAAGAGCCAATTAAGAAAATGACTGGTTTCATGCGCCTTGCCTAATGGAGGCAAGTGACAATATCTATGTTGTCCTATTATTAACTTCAGAAGTAAAGCCCACACCCAAAACAAATTCAAAAGGCTCTTTGAACACCTTTTTAAGGCGTTTTTAACGTAATCAACCCTGCTAAAACCATGTTGAGATAAGACAATTGTGTAATTGTTATATTGCTCAATCTCTAGGTGGACACCTTATTGTCTAATCCATTCAGGATCTGCATCACATATCAGAAAACAGTTTGGTATGGGCTGCTGCAAAAACCTCCAATATATGTGCCTAGAAGGAAAGCAAGCTTCTCAAAAATTGGGTGACCTGAATGTAACCAAAAAATTGAGAGAGAATCCAACAGCAAAGAAGAACACTCTGCTCAAAAAACAAACCACTTGAGCCAGTAACTCTCAACCTTGTGGCAAAAACTGTACACCTCAGACAAATAGATTGGTAATTAAAATGCCCCTTAGGAGGGAAAATCTTAGGGGAGTTCTTAAGTAAGCCACCCTCCCCCGCTTTACAAGACTCATACAGGGACCAAGACGTGGACTCAATTATCATGGTCCAAGTACCCTCCAGCAATCCCTAACTTCTGCTGTTTAAACTGGAATTAAACTCTGCAGCTATTCTTTCTTATTCTCACAGATATCAAGGCACAGTATTATTTGACACTGGAGAAAATTGTTCTCCTTTTGAAAAAAGGTTTTCAACCATATGAGGTTAACTATCAAGAAGAGCAATGTAAAGCATGTCATAGCAGTAGACAGCAGAAGTGCAGCAGTCATCCAAGAGGCTAGACTTTTCTGAGCCCAGATAAAAGCTTTTCAAACCACCCTTGGGGGACCCAAAATTACTATACCTAAATATGATACAGTTTTAGCCTATAATTGTCAGGAATATTCCTGACAACACTGGCGTTCAGGAAGTTGTTCTGAGCACACTGCGGTATAACAAACAAGAAAAAAAGGCAGCAGTTCCCCCTTATTGGGGAAACTGCTGCAGAAAGCCAAGGCTTTGAAACAGAAATTAAAAATAAAATTTTTAATTTGTACAGGTTTTATACCCCGTCCGCGGGCCGCACGCCCGACTGCCAGGCCTCTGCCGGCCGCACGCCGGGCCTGGCAGCTTGCCTGCCAGTCAGCCTGCCCCTGCCCATCACTGTCAGACAGTCCTCCACTCCACCTTCCAAATGGGGAAATTGCCAAAAGGGGAAACCCAAAAAGGCAATTTCCCCAAACCCAAATGGAGGGGGAACTGCTGCCCAAATTTGGAATCTATCAAATCTGGAGGGGGTTGACAAGCAGTCCAGAATTACAAATAATGCATCAACTGCAAAGCTGAATTGAAATGCATTACTGTGCCTGAAGATGCCCCAATTCCATGCCATGCCAAGGACAATAATTCATTGCTTGCAAAACAACTCCCATTCCACTCCCAAAAGGTAAGTCCAGACAACGCCAAGTGTTTGGGGTCCCCTGTCCAATGCTTTGTACTATTCATGCCCCACTAAGGATGACAGTATATAATAAATCTCAATCACTTGATGGTAGTTTGTGCTATTATTGAGTGAAATTACCCCTCAATAGTATCACATAATTTAATACCCAAGAAAACTTTTATACTACAGAAAGTTAAGACACTAAGCTTTGTCTGCCCTTTCCCAGGAACTGAAGATGAACCACTTAATCTTCTCTGCTGTCCTCACAGCCTGCCTCAGGATTGGGGGCCACCAACACTCTCACCAGCATGGGCCTTACAACAAACTGCACAACAAGTACTTCTACAAGGAGCCAGCACAGCTCAACTCCTCTGAGACGTACTCCTGGCCCACAATGGTGTTGCCCCGCTCCACCCAGCACGTAGCAATCTATTTCTTTGTCTTCTATGTGCTTACGTACTTTGCTGGTAATTTCAGACAACTTAATGTACATGCCAAAGTCTTTAGATGGATGATGACAGTCTATCCCATCTTGACAGCACTCACAGGGTTCCAAGTCTCCAACTTGGTGCCTTACCTAGCTAAAATACTCTCTCATTTTATGGGGCTTTACAATAATGGATGTGGAAGACAAAACCTCACATCAGATGGGACAGCTACACTCTCACTATAAAGCAAGAAGAGATACACAACATGTCTACCTAACACATATTGAAACCCTTATGAGAGATCATGTTTTTGTAAAGATTACAGAAACAGGGTAGGAAAAGGATGTCATTAAGATCAATTAGAATGCCTGTACATACAAGATTATTTGTTCCAAAAATACTGTAAATTCAGAACCTGAACGTAAAAATGCGGGATTGTCAAATCCTTGGTCCAAATTTTGAATCACTTTTGCGGGCAACTCAGCTGAGTGAAAAGTAAAATATTTAATAAAATCAACCATTTAATTTGACTTTCTTTTGGTTTATTTAAATTGGCTTATTTCAAATCTCTTGAGCAGATAACTCAACTAACAAAAGACAAAACCCAACAAACAAATGCAGGATACATGAATCAGAAATGTGGGATTCTTATGTACAATTTGAGATTTCCTGTATATCAAACAAATCATAGACATCATGTAAAAATTAACAAATCTGAAATTGCGGGATTGTCAAATCCAAGAACCAAGTTTCAAATCATAATTGCAATGAATTTGAAATAAATATAATTTATGGGTGTCTCAAAAAGAATGTTAAAGGATATAGAGTGGATTTGTGCCAATTCTTTTAGGAATCATAGGCGTTCTCAAAAATCATCCTATTCCATTTTAGGTTGGCTAAAAATTAGATTGTAATATTCACAAAATTGACATATATAACAATAAAAATGACTAAAATATAAATTCCTCTTCTTGAGTTTAAAAAATTATAATAAAAATTTTATTATGTCTTCTTTCAACAACAACCAAGTCAATGAGCTGTTCCCTGGCCTTGACAAAATTATGCAGGGTTACACTGTGTCTTCTAATAGTGAAGCCTCCCTCTATGGCCACTCCCAACCCGCAGGCCCCTCTGCAAGCGCCACACAGGAGTCTGTTCTTTAACCTGCAACTTCCAGCATGGCCCTGTTTGCCCACCATGCACAGGCAGCTGCCAACCCAAATTCCTTATCAGCAATGGTATCTGGAACCAGCCATTTTAGCCATGGGGTCACCCAGAGAGCCCAGAACCCCAAAACAGCCAATCAGATGGCATTGACCAGTTCACAAGATAGACATATCCCTACACCAGCCAATCAGCCTGCAAGATGCAGAAGAAAATTGATCACTCTGGAGATTGTTCTTGAAATGGTTGAAAAGCGTAGGGATGCTTATGTCCATTGGGGAAATTGTGGCTGCAATGGGATTTGCAAAGTCCACTATGACTGCAATCCTGCAAGCCCATGCCAACTGTGGCCCCCTTACCAAGAAGACCCCAACTGGTGCCTGTACTTCAACCAAAGGTGACACAGCCCATTCCCTTATGATGACCATTATGGAACGTGACCCGCGGATGCCCCTGGTCCAGGTACATCTCCAGTTGGGACTCCACGGCATCTTCACCAACAAAAGAACAGTGAATTCATGGATGCACGGAGTTGTGGTTGCTGCTAGAATCTTGTCCAATCAAATTCTCAGTGGCCCCATTTTGGTGGATACCAACCCCTACAATTCAGCAATTATTAATTTTATCAAAGGAAGGGCAATGAGGGCCCGTAATGACGTAATATTCCTGTTGTATGCTAAGATCTTGGCCAGTATACAAGACTTTGGAGAGAAGCACATCCAATCTGACGTGTACAAGCGCAGCCCAATCTTGTTTGTTTTGTTGGGGTTTTATTGGCAGTTTCCCCATTGGGCGTCAATTATTACTCAGCAATTTTGAACACCGCAGATGGGTATGCCTACCAGACAGAGCTCAAGGCCATGCTGGAGAAGTGGGCCACACAAAACACCGTGCACACAGTTGTACTGAGTGCAGAGATGGAGCAGCGGGAATGGGCTACCCAAGAAATCAGGGCTGCGGGGCATACCTGCTGGTCCTACCCCATCAACTACGCCAACATGCATCTTGCAGATGTATGTCTTTAAAATTTTGGTTCCGCCCTCAGGCGCTTAAAGCCTGCCACCTACAACAAACTATGCACCCAAATTGATAAGGGGTATGAGCTTTTCCCTTCTGTGTCCGTCCAGGACTTATTTGATCTCATCATCTTCTATGCAAGTGATAGTGATAAGTCCAGAAATGACCCCTGTCTCCCCCACGCCAGTCCATCTGTTTTGTCAAGCCAGTATATGTGACGGAAGAAGAATTTGAGCAATTGAGGCAAACTGCTCTTACTGCCCCTTCCATGTCAACATACCCTGCCTCCCCAACCCCCCATCAAGCCACCTCATCTTCCAACCCTGACTCCCAAGCCACCACCCATTTCCTCCCCACTATCTCTGATGCCGCTACTTTCACAGGCGCAGATGAAGGTGACATCCATTCTGCCCATTCCCTCCCCTTCCTGTCCTTTGATTAGTGAATAAATCTTTTCTTTGTGACAACTTATTAAAATTGATATCTCTCTTTCAATTCATACTTAATAATATTTTCTTTTTACATTGTTAGCATTCCCCATATGTAAAGAATCTTGTAAATTGATGTGGTAACATATAATTATTTCCATGGATACTTTCATCATTGTTAATAAATTAAAAGACAATAAAGATAAATATTACATTAAAATATTGCAATTAGACGTCAACTCTTGATATTTTGATATTATTTGCATAACTCAATGCATTTTGTTTAATATAATTCATTGTAAACTTGGCCTTTTCCATTGTGATTTAATGAAATGTACTGTGTTTATATTAGGGCCATTAACGCTTAGTACAGATATTGAAAATTAGTGCATTTTATAACCTGTATATTTACCTATTGATAATAATTCTATAAACTTTTCAGATGGATTTTACAAGGTAATAATAATGTAATGTGTTAATAGATTACTGTTTACTGTCATTAATTGGCTGATTTTCTTTGCTGTGGCAATTGTGCATTTTTTTATATTTCTGAACTAGTATCCAATTGGTTGGCTTCACATCCAATTGTACAGGCGATAGGAAAACAAGCCACCACCCCAAGACTGGACGTGGTCGGGGTGGCAGCTTGTTTTCCTATTGCCTGTGCAATTGGATGTGAAGCCAACCAATTGGATACTAGTGCAGAAATATAAAAAAATGCACAATTGCCACAGCAAAGAAAATCAGCCAATTAATGACAATAAACAGTCATTTATTAACACATTACATTATTATTACCCCGCAAAATTCAACCAAAAAGTTTACAGAATTATTTTTAATAGGTAAATATGGGACATAATTTATTAGATTAAGCCAAGGTGCCAGCTTAAGTATTTTAAAGACTTTTAACTTCTTTGGTATCATTTAAGCCGTAAACTTATGTTTTTTGAACATTAATATAATGCTTAGTTTACTGAATAAAAGTTTAAGGGTGTAAAATATACAAATAATAAAAATAAATCTTATTTCTATTAACTGTATTTTTGCTAAAAACCCTTTTTTCTATTTTAATAAGCCAAGAATCAAATATATGAGTTGCATGGGAGAGTAATAGCAGCCCCAAAGCCATAATTGCTTTTACCCTATCTTTGGCTCATATAATTAATTTCTTAGTTATTTTTAGAAAAAAAAGTTGTTGTATTTAAAAGACTATTTACCCTATGTGAAATATAAGTTTTTGTTATGCGTCCAACTTCATGAACATGTCCTACTAATCCTTTAGTAGTATCAGCTCTCTTTGTTTCTCTGTCATCTGTGCAGAACTTTGTACAATAATTTATTTTGGAGTACTCCTTAACATCCTCAAATGTCAAAGGTGAAACATACAGCTCACCATCTTTCATTAAATATGAAAGATTAACATAAAATGCTTTGACTTCAAGCCAGCTTTTTTTAGGCCTAGATTTTCTATCATAGATGTGAAAAAAGCTTTTTGGGAAACATCTGAATTATTTACAAGTGACTCATATAAACCCTTTCTTTTTTCCTCTCTCTCAAAAACCATTTTGAGATCATTTATATTTTTTATATACATCTCATTTTCCTTTTGTTTAAATATTTTAGATAATACACCAAAATGACCATCAACAATACTTTTGCCATGACACTCAACAAATCTATTAAACTTAATTGTTCCTTTTATAATTTTAGATACCTCTTTAAAAAGATAATATAAGAATTCATAAGATCTAAAATGATTACCATTATCAGTCCAAACTTTAATATTTTTAATATTCTTAAATTTATTATTTTTAAGCAGACTTATCAAACACTGACCTGAAAACAAAGAGTCATGAGATAAAATTTCAGATAAAAAGTCATGATACTCATATTTAATTTTCTCATTTTCTTTAAAAGCAATTGCAAATCCTAATAAAGAAATATGTATTTTCTCATAAAAACAGTTATTTGTCTCTATAGGACCCCCACCTATTTTAAAGTTTTCTTTATAGTCTATTACTATAACACATGAATTATTATCAAGATTATTTATATCACTAATATATTCTTTATTTTGATGCTTATAAAACTTTTCATGTAGGTCAATAGATTCCAAATTTTCTTTAATAGATTTAGGCAATGGCAACTTCTTTATACTCAAATCCTTTTTCTTCATTTCTAATGATTTTTTCAAGTTGCAAATGTTACACATATCAGTTTGCTTTTTGCTTTTAATTATATTATTAGGAATAAGCTTATAGAAAGTGGAAAGTAAAATAGAAATATTAATTTTTATTTTCATATCTTCATAAATTTCTTTTTTTGTTTTCAATAAGGAGTATTTTATATTAGTTGAGTATTCACTAAATTCTTTTTGTAATTCTTCATAAATCAATCCAGGGGATTTTTTAGTGAATTGGCTGGTTGGGAATGAATTTTTTAATATGTGTTTTAAAATGTTTTTTATGTTTTCTTTCTTTACTGAATCATTTTTTCCTTTTTTATTTTTTAAATTTAATGATGTTTTTTTAGCATTTTTTATTTTTTTAGAATATGAATACTCATTTTTTGTCATTTTAAATCCACAATCCCAAAGCTCTTTCAGACTGTAGCTTGATGTAACCAATGCTCTCAGGGAAGGAAGGTGCTTGGCAGGGGACTCTGACATCAATTCCTTTAGGTTGTTAATGAAATCATCTGTCTTAGAATTTTGTACGACAGGTAAGAAGGTACTTTTTACAAACTCTGTTTTTAATAATAAATGCTCAACAAAGCTGTTAAGATCACTGCCAGCAGTAAAAAGGAATGCTTGTTTAAGCATAGAGATTCTTTCTCTCTTAGTAGAAGCCCCCAGTGAGAAGAAGGGTGTCATCTGAGGTGCAAACTTGATGGGTTTCATAATGACAGTGGTTGGGTTCCTTGGCTTGGTTCAGGCAGTTCTTGCTTGGAAATAGATGTGCAGTTATCAGAGAGGAGTAAAGGTGTGGATTGTAAAGTAAATTTCTGTAAAGTTGAGCTGTTTAAATACCATGTTAGCTGAGCTTTAGCACTACAGGCATAAATCCCCAACTGACCCCAACTTATCTCCTTAATTTATCAATATCACCCCTGGAGTCTGATATCATTGTTTATTTACCCCTTTTTATATTCTGGTTAACTGTTGATATCTCAGCAAATAGTACTTCAATCTCGCTCAAACTAGTATCATTAGAAAGCCCTTAATCTCAGCTTTAAGAATTGTGCTGCAACATTATATTTCAATACCAATTTAGTATCTTGAAGCGGCTTTGAATGTAAGCTTATAAAATTATTATTTGAAATAAAATATGCTAATTAACTCTTAAAGTATGATATTTTAATCAGTAAACTAAATTTAAAGTATAAATTATTATTTAGCTTACTTCTAGTAACCAACTCAAAAACCTTTTGTTTAAATAAACTTAAGTTTATTGTAACTTTTAATAGTTCATAAAAAATGAACTTTATATATCTTAAATCTATCAAAACAAAAATGTTATTTTTAATCACATATAAATATTTGCTTGTATAATTAAAGTTGTATCTTATTTTTATAGATACAATGACTAAGATCATTTTTTATTTAGTTTAAATAAATTTCAACCTTTATAAAATTTAATTAAATAAAGTAAGATTTTGATACATTATTTTTTATGTTTGAATTTTTTATACATATTATCTCTAGCATACAGTATAAAAATATAATTTTATTAAATAGTTGTATAAAGCCATTTTATTAATATTAAATACTTAAGAATTTGAAAAGAAAAACTTTTACTCTCTTATAATTTCTTATTATATATTTTCTATAAAATCTAACTTAAGAATAAATTACTTATGCTAAATGAGATCACTGAAATTTCAATAAAAGTTTAGTTTTAATTTTAGTTTTAGTTTTTTTAACTTTTTACTAGATTTTTTTATAAAAAAAATCCAAAATTATTAAATATTTATTTATTAAATATGCAAAAAAGCTGTCTGCCCTCTTTTTAAAAAGAGGGATTCAAAAATCATTATATTTTAAATTAAATATTTTTAAAAAAGCTAAGATTTTAGGCAACAATTTAATTTCCAACAAAAAGCATTGTATCAGTTTTATTGTATTTTTATGTTTCTCTTTTTAGAATGATGTCATTTTTTACTAATCAGCTTTCAAGAAAAATGGTACATGAAATAAGATTGTTACTAGTTTTAATACAGTTTAATTTAGCTGTAAGTAGAAAATGATTAATTTAATATAGGTTTTTATATTATAAGGATTAAATAAGATTTATTTTGATAAAATTGTTATAATTATTAAATTTATTGATAAGAAAATTAAAACAAAATTTTAAAGTGTTAAGTAGCACAGTTAATAGGAAACAGATTAATCTAACAAATAATGACCCATATTGAGGGGGATTGGAGTTGAAATGTAGACAGATATGACTTTTGTGATAATGTTGATATGGTACTTTGACATTGAGTTAAATACTTTGCCAAACTTAGAATTGACAATAAGTACTGTTTATAATATTGTTTTATTAAAGAGAAAAAAATTAAATTAATGTGAGCGCTTTTACCTCTAGGCTTTAAAATTAGCACCAAAAAGATAAAAGTGGAGTTGTGGCTAAGATATAGTGACATTGTTTAACTTCAAATAAGCTCTCTTATGACAGAGCCAAACTTAACAATGACATCATTGTCAAAGCAGATGTCAAATAAACTCCACTGGTTTCTTCCAATAAACCCAGCTGTCAAAACAGCAGGCTCAACCTGCCAAGAAGGTTCTAATTAAGCAGGTTTGTGACCCGCAATCCAATTATACAGTCACCCTAAGCCAAGTTAGGAAGGCAACTCAGATTTCCAAATACAATAACATTAATAGAAGCTGATCCTCCCCAGGGGGTAATTTGTTTTGGTGTTTGACTCATTACAAGGATCAAGCCACCCCTTCAACATCCCACAGTGTAATCAACGCTATCATGTACCTGCTATCCACAATTCACAATAACTATATAATCATTATCTCAAAATATAAAATATTATCTAGTTTCCAAATATTTCCCCCTTATAAATCTGCTAAAACAGCACAGTTACAACATTGGTAGCACAGGTAGGTTCCCCATCCTACCTTATCTTGCAAAATTCCGCCTGTTGCCCGTACTTGCTGCGGTCAATAAATCCTCAGTAGAATCATGTCTGGCCTCCCTCTAGCTGGACTCTGTAAGCACCTGGTACCAAAATAACCAATGGCTTTGCCCTGTACCAGAGCATGGTGATCCTGATTTCTGCCTTCAACGCCCTATCTGCACAAGGTTTCTTCCAAACGCCTGCCGTCATTCCTTGAGCAACTGACAAAAATACCATGCCCACCTACGTAGCGCAGAGACTTCTTGCCAATATTTGTGCTGGAGGATACCACACTCATGATCATCTGCCAAGTGAAGAACTTGACCCAGACTGGCACAGTGAAGGAGCTCACCCGCGCTTACAAGGAACTCTGACTATGTGCCCCCTCTGATATGGCTTTTGAAACCCCAGCTACTCACCTTATGTACTACAACATGCTCAAGTCACATATAATGACATGCAAACCTGGACCAAGTAACCAACTTTCAAACTATATTGTAAGGCAGAGAAAGCAAAACAAACGTCCAACATTCTCCACAAGGTAAAAACAGAGAAGATAGAGTGCCCCAAAGATTCTCACCCAGCCAGGCGTTCCAATCATCCACCCCCTGGGAACAACAGCAGCAATGCAAATCACAAACCTGCAGGTGCAAATGTACATGTAAATGGGAACAACAGCCAGTGAAACAGAACCCATTTTTGTACAGTAGTTTTTGAAAGCTATGGCAACAACTGAAAATACCTCAGATTTAAACAAAAGATTTCAGATTTAAACAAAATCCAAGTTGTGTGAGATTCAGGATTCAATTAATTTAAAAAATTCATTTAATAAATGAACTGTCAAACAAAAAACAAAATTTCACTAGCCCATTATACAAAATTATATCAAAAATCAAGCGGTGTAGTTCAAACCACAAACAAAATAAACTGATGCAACAAGTGAGATGGATGGATGTTGTTCTGGAGTATACTATAATCCAATTAGGAGTCATATGAGGCTTCAACAGAAGAACTAAAATGAAACAAAATTTGAGCAATCTAGAAGAAAGATTCCACAAGCACAAAACAAAATTGGAGTCACACAAGATGTGTTGTATGAGCAGCCTAAAATAGAAAACTATCAATTTAACAGCCAATCAACAGCTATCTAATTTTGGAACAGAGGCATTTTATTCATTTTCATGGATCCTGATTTGTATGAAATGGTTTGAGAACCTTCCAAATGTAGACTCAAGATTACAGTAAAAATAAACCATTAAATTTTAAAATTTCTACAATTAGTGATTTTATCCTAGGTTTTGTTTCAAGATGGTTTTTACTAGCAACTTTTTTGACAGCACAAGCAACCAAGCCAGCAGCAGCCAAGCCAGCTTAAACAGAGGCAAGGCTCAGCACGTAGAGGCACCTGTTTACACCCAAGCCTTTGATGAAGGTAACAAGGAAGCTGACCTGTTACTGACCCCTGACCCATATGGCTTTGACTTGTTTAATAATCACTTTGCGTCTAGCTCTGCCCCTGCTCCCGTACCCACCCCTGCACAAGCTGCCTGTCAACCAATCAATCAGGATTGCAACCTTGATTTGGAACAACTTCCTGCCACTGACCAACCTGCCCCCCTCAGCCAATCAGACTTTAGCTCCCGCGGCCCAGCACCCCAAGCAAAAAATCATCACTGCCTGAATTCCCCAAATAATTGTGGCACTGCACCTGCAGGGTCTGTCCTGGGAACAGATTGCAACCCAATTGCAATTTACCCAAGCCACTGTAATGTGGGAGTTCAACAACCTAATGAACAAGGGGATTTTGATTGGGACAGCCAAGAAGCCCAAGAAGGCCCCTGAGTCATAAATCACTGAGGTGTACCCAATTATGCTTGACCTCCTGCAGCAGGATCCCAAGCTTCCCTTGACCCAGGTCTGGAAGAAACTTGCACATCATGTCATTTGGGTGTCTGAGAGCATGGTGCAGCTCTGGATGCACGGAAAGGTTGCTTCAATATGGGTTCTTACCAATTTTGCCGGTGACCAATGGGATGGCGCTGAGGATTCCCTGTATGATCTTGACATCAAATCAATGCTGGTCCAATGCTTGACAAGTCTATCAGATGACGTCCTTTTATCTCCTACTAATAGCTATCAATAGCTTTTGATGATTTTGGCGCCCAAGGAAGAGCCGCCACCCAAAAAGAAAGGAAGAAGGTCAAGAAGGGGATGTTTATTGGTGCATTTTTGGCTGTTTCAGCCAAGGGTTTTGTCTACTATTGGAAAAACCTATATTTCACCAATAGCTACTTGTACAGCCACATCCTTGGTGGATTACTCAACTACTGGGATGACTCAAATTCCAAGCACCAGGTTTTCTTGAGCCACCAGATGGAGGGTAGCTCCACCACCCTTGAGGCCATCCAGCAACATGGGCACCAGGTCTTGGTCTACCCCGCCAGCCATGCAGACAATCATCTGGGTGATGTTGTCTTCTTCAAAATCAGGTCCACATTACAGGAGCGCCACCCTCAGGCTTTCAACAACCTCTAATTTAGGGTCCTTGACCACATTTCTCTCTTTGGTCACCAAATGGTGACTGACTTGTTTGTCCAAATTGTCTTCCATGTGAACATGGGCAACCAATCATGTAAGGATAAGCACCTCCCACCCTGTGCCACAGCCACCTACCAGCCCATCCAGCCAATGATGGACAAGGAATATAACAAGCATTATATGGCAGCCATCACACACAATTCTTCTACCCATACCCCCACCCCCACCCCCACCTTCCAGCCCCACCCACTCAATCCCAGACCCCCCAGGCCAGCACTGCCTCTACGTCTTCCTTCCTGCGCTATTCTGCCAACTAGGCATCACTCTTCCCCATCCCAATAAACCCCTGTCACCAAACATTTTCTATTTATATTATCTATATTTTATATTTCAATTGTTCATGTTCTCTTTGTTTATAGTTGGTTTTATTCTTTATGTTCAGCTTATTTCTATCAAAACATATATTTACTATGCTGTGTATCTAGATCCAGAACACAGTTATTTTTAGTACCCAAACACAGCCTCTTGTGAAAATATTAACAACAATTTGGTGATCAGCTAAATTTGAATTAGAAAAATTTTGGTTAACTGTTTTTAGATAAAGTTGTTACTGATCTAAATTTAAAGCCTAAATGATAAACTTTAAGCCAATCAGGAGCCAAGTGATAAAGTGGTTATTGTGACATAAAGGGTCATTCAATAATTCTTTGGTGTATGTGTGCTAATTAATATGATTGACTGGATGTTTTGCCATTATACAACATTGCCGCTGTGGCAAGTTGTTAGTGGACTAGTGCCCAATCAGCTGCTGGGTTAGCACTAGTCCATCAACAACTTGCCACAGCGGCAATGACGCACAATGACAAAAGATCCAGCCAATCATATTAATTAGCACACATGCATCAAAGAATTATTGAATGACCCTTTATATCACAACAATCACTTTATCACTTGGCTCCTGATTGGCTTAAAGTTTATCATTAAGGTTTTGAATTTGGATCAGTAGCAACTTTATCTAGAAACAGTTAACACATAATTTTTTTAATTCAATTTAGCTGATCACCAAATTTTTGTTAATATTTTCTTAAGGGGCTGTGCAAAGCGCCAAAAATAATATGGCAATTAAGGAAACAATGCTGACATAAAGCAAACAAAACATATTGAGATGAGTGTAAAACATATACACAATAGGTAAAATATGGGATAGTGTAGCAAATGGGAAAACAAACAGGAATAAACAAAGAGGCAATAGCATCAGAATAATACATATTTTATTGGGGCAAAAGCTATAAAAACATATGGAAAGGTTAGTAAAAAATCAATGAGAGAATTGGAGAAACTTCTAAAAGACCTTGACTCTGCAGTTGCAGAGATCAAAGAAATTGACCACAAGGTCAAAGCAAAGTTGAAGGCCACTGTCCTTGAAGGCAAGAAACTTGACAGGGTGACATCCAAGGCATTAATGACCAAAATGCCTGACACATCAGAAAAAGACCATTGTGCGCCTGCTCAGCATTCAAAAAACAGTGATCAAGGGGTTGCAATTAAATCCCTTTGCCCTCTCTGCACCGTCTGTCTGGACAGATGACCCTGAAATTTATTCCCACCTAAAACCTACCAAGTGGGGAAGGACAGAGGATAAAGAATTGCCTGTACAACTGCTTGTGCCAAGAATGGCAAAGCCTGCCAAAACCACATGCAAGGAGGAAACCCATGCAGGTACATAAAAAATTATTATTAATAAAAATTTCAAAATACTTTCCTTTTTTGTTATAAAACATTGGCGGTGAACTCTGCCAGGTCCTGGTTCCTTTCCCCCCACCTTCTATTCAAATTATGCCACTCACATGGCCAAACAGCTCTATCTGTCCCCCCTGTCTTTCAGGAGCTCAAAGACAGGGTCCATGGTACCTTTTCAATGACAAGAGACAGGCTAGCTGGGCTGACACATGCCAAGGGGGCATCTAACTGGTCAGTTACTGCCTACAAGGATGCCCAACTGGTCCACCTGGACCCGGTGGTTCTCAGTGAATTTTACTGTGTAAACTTCATTGAGCTTGTTTGGGACGTCCTGGAGATGCTCCCATTCAAGAATGTACCGGAGATGAGCCAGGCATATGTGTCTGCTTGATTCTGCTCCTGGTAGAGCATACCATCTCTTACCTCTTGGACAACTTTGGGCGTGTGGTGTTAAACTGGCTGTTTCAGACGCAACAGCCATAAAGAAGATAAAAATCTTCCTGAAAGACTTTGGGCTGGCCTTTAGTGCCAACAAGATGGGGGTCCCTCAAGCAATGTATCTGATTTTTTCAAAGACAAAGCATGAAAAAAAGATCAGCACAGTATACAACAAACATTGCAAGTTTACTGAAGCCTTTTCTAGGCAAAGGCTTCACCTCGTTGTTTACCTGGGGTTCCTCTTCTACTTTGGGATGGACACGTCTGTAGAGGACCTGGACGGGGTTCTTTTTGGGTTTGACAAGGCCAGGCTCTCACTTGACGGGAAGAAGGTCCCCCCAGATACAACTTGGTGGACCACGTTATTCAGGACGCCCTGGTCCTGGCTGGCACCTTTGGGTTTGCAGCCCTGCCAGAAAAGCTGCTCCTCCATTCCCACCTCACCATACTCTCTTTTAACAGCAGGCAAGAATACTTCAATAAGGGTGTATCCACTGTCCACAGTGTGGTGATGGAGGTTGTGCGCCACCTTCATTGCAGGGTGGGTACATACTGCCAAACCTATTATAGGTGCTCTTAAGTTTTTCTCTATATTGATAAACATCTTTATACTCTAGATTATTTTTATTATAAATAATTTTTTTAAGTCTTATTTTAGCAAACAAGATTTGCAAAAAATATTCCAGAGAAGGTCTTAATAAAAGCATAATAATATATGTTAATAAAATATACTTCTAATATTTACACTTTAAATTTAACTTTTTTAATTTTATTTTTATATTTATTTGACAAAATTGATAAGAATATATTTGAGTAATCCAGTATCAAGTGTTTGGGATACCTTTAGATGCCATAATAAAAAATGATTATAGAAAAATAAATTACTAACCTGTATTGATGGTCCTGCTGAATGTGATTGCAGGCTTGGAAACATCTAAATATAAAATGATAATTAATAAATCTTGAATAGTAAATCAGAGAATATAAAAAAAGTTGGACAAGCTAAGCCTTTAATTAATTGGCTGTTTGGCAAGGCACGCAGGTATGAACAATCAGTGTGGCCATAGAATTTTGCCACAGTCTCAGCTTGGAGGGTGTGAATCCTGGCCAGCAGCAAATCAAAGAGGTCCTCAGTCCCAGTTGGGGTTCCTTGCTTGACGGCTTGCTTGAGCCACCCAAAGACTTCCTTGATTAGATTTAGGAAGGGCAAATAGGCATGGAGGAAGAGAAGGCACAAATTTGCTGTGGCCAATTGCTGGGGGCCCACTACAATGCTAATGTCAATCACCGGAAATTACTTGTGAATATCAGCCACCTTATGAAGACCAACGTTATCCAGCACAATTACATTGGTAAAGCCCAGGCTCATGCGCCTCAGGTGCTCCTGGACCAATCAGAGAAATGATATGAAGGTCTGGCTATTGTGAGATCCCAATATTATTTGGTACAGCTTGACCCCCTTTGGACCAAGGAGAGCCACCATAAATAGGCTGTGGCGCAGACTGCAGCACACCAAGCTATCTCGTCATTTGAGCCTTTGGGGACATACCCATACCCATTGTGCATTGACAGGCAAATGCTGATTTAATGTAGTAGAATTTGAATGTCCTCTTGGCTTTGAGAGCAGTGTACGCCTCTGCGTACTTTTTCTGGACGTCAATGTTGGCTGTGTAAATTCACTGCCACCTCTGGCTTTGTATTGCTCAATTTTCCCTTGTTGTACCAAGAAAGGTTCTAAAACACCCGCCAAACCCCTTAATTCTTTAAATGATTTAGCTCACACGGTAGATGAGAGGTTTGTGCTGGCCTACCCTGCGGAACCTCTGCCTTTGGTTGTTCCCTCCTGGGAAGAAACACTGGTTAATTTGGACTACTTATTAGCTTGGTATTGCCCACTTTTAAAAACCATTAGAGCTGGCCAATCAGAGGCCGCCACATTGGCACTGAGCAACACAAGTGAATTCCAAATGACCAGTGCCTCTTCCAGCCAATCAGATCTGACCGCGGAAATTGGAATGAACCCCTTCAGTCCCCCTGCCCCTGCCTAGCAAAGTTTTGCCTCCAGCCAATTAGATTTGGTTCCACTGTCACGTGACCCAACTTATTTGCAGCCCATCCCTTTTATGCAAGCAAGGGGACTTCTAGTCCCCTGCTTGTCTATTTTCCAATAATATTAAAGTTTGGAGCTATTCTGCACTTTATTTTTATATTTGTGTTTATTTGGAACCCAGTTTTGAGTTCTTATAGCCTAAAAATTAGGGTGTTAGTTTCTGTTCCAAGCTTACCTTCTGCCAGCCGGTTTTGAGCCTGGCTTCTCTTCTGGTTCCTTATACTAGTATTGGTTCATCTAGTAGTTGCCTTTCCCGTTCTTGCTTTCAAAACAGAGTTCAAAAACTCAAATTTTCAATTGATTTTCCTTATAATACCTATTATTATTTTGAATTTTCTATTAAAATCATTGATTTTGAATCCACTCTTGCTTGCTGTTCTTCCTAAACCTCTTGCAATCATTGTAAAGCCCTCTGGACCCATTCTGCTACAGTTTTGGTCTATTTTGATAAGTATACCCTATAAGCCCTTGTTCTGCCTTATTTTTATCTGAAAAATATACTGTCCTACTCCAAATTTTGTGAGGAGCATTCCCATGATACTCCCAGCTCTCAAATTTGTGGTATTTTCCTTGGCTCTGTTCTTAATGCTTCTGTGGTCCACCTCCCCTGATTTATGGGGGGAAATCTCTTTGTCAGCCCGTCTGGTAGGTAGAGATCCTGCCAGTCTCTGGGACCTCCCCAGCAGTCTTCTCTTTTCTGGAGAGGCTGTGGTCAAGAGCCTAACGTGTGATGATTTGGACTTGGACACTGTGGACCTTACTTCACCTATTTCTGAAGAAGTAGTGCCTCCCATGCCCTCCTCCCCAACGTGGTCCAGAGGCATGCAGTACCCCCCCAGGCCCTCCAAGGTGTCATCTCCCACTCCTACCTGCACTCCCTGGTTGCTCAACGGCCTGATACTGATGGGTTTGAACGCCTACTTCCCTCAGTTGTCCCTGGTGTCCTCCCTGTGGTCCCCCCTTCAAGCAGCCATCCCAGTTCTTCACTGGATGGCATCCTGGTGGTTTGTTACACTGAGATGGGAGCCAAACTTAGTTAGTTTAGCCCCCTCTCTCGCAGGCTGGACCATTATGATTGTATGGGGATACCCCGCTTTTTCCAGGAAAAGCAAATTCTCTTGAGCAGATGGTAGTAAAAGGAAATTGAGGCTTCAACCCCAAAAGTAGATTTGACCATGGCCTGTATATTTTCCAGTTCAAGATAGCAGTCCCGGGTTATCCACTGGCAGATTGCTCATTTATGCTCCTTGGTGAGCATGGTAGAAACACGCAAGGACTTCTCCAAAGCAGGGACTCAGCCTGTGTTGATGAAAATGTTGAAGGTCTTGCTGGCGTACTTGGGATCCCGCCAACAAGGGCCACAGCTGCCTTGTAATTGCCTGATTCATGCATTAGCTTAAGCAAAATGATGCATTTGATGTCAGGATGCACATCTGGGCAGGCTTTTTAGTAGTGGGGATTGGCTTGTTGGCATTGGGCACAACACAGGGCATGGGTGCCTTGTTGTAAAAGGCTGCAACCTTTTTGAGCACTAGCTGTCCCTCATCAGTTTGGTAGAACTCAGGATTCTTGTCCTCTTCCTGGTTGCCATCACTGACGTAGGGCTTGTAGCCAGTATCAAGTACAGGCTTCACCTTCTCCAGCATGGCTGTTGAGACCAACTCTTGCTGGTACACAACTTCAAACATATACAAAGTAAGTTATATCTCCTTATTTCTAACCATTTTTGTTGTGGTAACCTTGGTGGGCTTCTGGGTCAGCTTGGGAACCCAAGGGTTGATGCTTCACACCCTAGCAGCTTGTGCTCCTTGAACCAGCTGTGTCAGTGCAGCGTCACTATTGAACTCTCCTCTCACATCTCCTTCTTGAGTAGGCACTTAGGTTGCACTAGCTCTATTCTTTGACCCGCGGGGCAATTGCAACTGCGGTGCACAACAGGTGCATTAGTACTCTGTTGTTGTGATTTTTCCATTTTAAAATTTAATAAAATATTAAATAAAACTTAATTAAGTTATAAACTGATTTTTAATTTTTGCTTTTTATCTGAATATGGATATTTAATTAATATTTTTCCCACCCAATATACCAATTATAGGTTTTATTTTTTAATTAGTTGTTTCTGGTTTTACAACGCCCATTTTAGAATACCTGAAATAATTTCCACCCATTTCCCCAGATTTTACGCCAAAATAAGCACCAACACAATATTTTTAAAATTTATGTTTCAGATCCTGTGTCTTATTTTAGATAACTTGGTATCATTCTTGATTACAATCCATTGCACACACTGATTGAGTGATTTTATTTACATAGTGAGTTGCTATTGTGTTTTGTTTTTTGATTAAGTTTTGACTCATCTTGCTTGGGTGTATTTTGTCACCAATTCACATAGTAAACATATGTACACCAAAAGTCAACTCACATAATTTTTTTTGTGAATCAATGTATTTAAGATTGTATTTTGAATAGCTTTGCTTTGTGTATGAGCTTTTCTTTGCTGCATTGACTCATTTTGCCCATTAACCCCAATAAACCCTGTTAACAAAGTTTTATTTTAACCTGATAGTTGGATTTTGTTTAAATCTGATGTATTTTTGGTTGTTGCCATAGCTTTTAAAACTACTATATCACTGCCACACAAGATAATCAAGACAAGGGAAAAGCCCGGGGAGAGCACTAAGCAAGCCAAGCTCTTTCTGCACAATTCCTGGCTTGCCTAACAATGAATACCAACCCAAGGACGTGAACCAATGCTCAATGATCCAAGTACTCTCAGAAGACATAGTAATTTACACCATTGCAAGACATCAAAATAAACTGATTTATTACCCTTTCTTCTTTTGCTGTTACACAGGTTTAGCACTCCTAGACTTGGGTGCAGATTAAACCCTAGTCAACAGCAGCTTTGTAGACAAGTTCAAGTTAGCCACTAATCCTTGGCAGATTAAAAACGTGGTTATATCTGATGAACATCACATTGCTGTGACACAGGAAGCTGCCCCCTTCTCTGTCATGCTAGAGACCTACACTTCATCATCCAAGGTCCCATCATTGACTTTCCCAAGTTTGAAATTTTACTGGGACTGGACTGAACTGGCTGCAAAAAGAACCCCCATGTAGACTGGGCAACCCCCGTACTGACCATTAAACATGAAGATGTCAACCACCAGATCTACCCTGACTCTGTGGACCAACTCCTATACAACCACGTCTTTGTAAACATCACAGAGACCTTAGACCAAAAAAAGAATCTCAATAAAATTTACTGGGGCTCTTGTCAGTACAAGATCATACATTTCAAGGAACACCAGGACACCACCACCTGTCAGGACTGTGAAATTTTAGACTGTCACCTAGTGATCTTCCAAGAGGCCCTACCTGGGTTGCCGCCAGAGAAACACATCCAACACTCCATCCAACTCAAGGGAGCTGTACCTAAGGCGCAGCCCATCTATTGCCTTACCCCAAACAAGGACAACACCATGTGTGCTTAACTCAAGGAGAAATTAGATAAATGACTTATCTGCCTCTCACAGTCTCTTTTTGGGGCCGCTGTGTTCTTTGTGGCCAAGAAGGACGGTACTTTACGTCTGGTCACAGACTACTGAGCCCTAAACAAAGTTAACATCAAGAATTGTTATCCACTACTACTGATTGACAATATATTTGAAGCCTTGGGAGAAGCCACAGTCTTCTCCAAGATTGATCTGACTGCAGGCTACAATTGGATTTTCATCAAGGAGTAAGACATCTCCAAAACAGCCTTCTGCACTAAATATGGCTCATACAAATGTGTGGTGCTCAACTTTGGCATGACCAATGCCCCATCCACCTTTGTAACCTTCATGAACAAAGTATTTGCGTCCCACATAGGCAAGCACGCCCTAGTGTACCTGGACAACATTATTATCTACAACCCCTTGGTGAAAAAACGCCACAAAGACATCAAGGCAGTCTTTGCTACCTTGGCATGACACAAACTGTTAGCCAAGCCCTCCAAGTGCCAGTTCTTCCGTGAGCAACTACCTTTCCTAGGGCAGATAGTCTCAAAGGACAGCATCAAACCTTACAGTCAAAAGATACAGGCTATTTGCAAAATGCCACCTCCAAAGGACAAGTCATAACTCTTCATGTTCTTGGAGATGGTTGCCTATTTACGACAATCCATTCCCAACTGCAGCGTCCTGACTGCACCCCTGTCCGCCATAACAGGTGCCAAATACAAGTTTGTATGGACTCCCAATGTGACCTTTGCTTCAGATGCCTCAAAGAAAAACTCACTACAGAACTCATACTATAATACCCTAAACATAATGAAGAGTACCAAATGAAGACAGACACCTTGGACGCATTTATTAGGGGAGTACTTGTAAATTCACTCCCCTCTTTGACCTTGGATAGGACAATCTTCCCACATTGCACCAAGAAATCTCCTCAGAAGCTAGCCAAGCCCCTAAACTTTCTTGATGATTTAGCCCACACAGTTGACAAGAGACTTGTGTTGGCATAACCCTCTCAGGCGTCAAATGTTAATGTTGGCAACTCTGTTCCTACTTGGGAGGAATCCCTGATTAATATGGACTATTTTTTGGCTTGGGCTTGACCACATTTAAAATTGATTAGATCTAAAAAATCAGGTTGCACTACTGCCAAATCATTAAATCCCAACTTAACTGGATTAAATGATGACCTGCCCCATTCATTTGATCCCAGCCAATCAGAGTTGGGGTCAGAAATTAGTGCAAAACCCTCCAGCTTACTGGATTTTCCTGGCAAAATTTCTCTTACAGCCAATCAAATCCACACCCCTGGGTCAGGTGATCTTTGAATTGGTTTACCACCCTTAAAGCAAGACAGGGGACTTTTTTTTCCTGCTTGCTCATTTTTAAAAAATAAAGTTTGGATTTTTCCTTCAAAATTTTAGGTTTTTGGGTCCCCTCTCTGGCCTCTTTAACTTTCTAAGATTATTAATAGAAATTCAACTTTCCTTACCTTTTCTCTTTGTTCCTGGGCCTCTCTGTGTCTTCATGTAGCGTCCTATATGTTGCCAGCATCAATGTTAAAGCTTTTTGTTTTTGCTTTAAAATATATCCTTTGAACTTAAAGATTAGTAATTTATTCAGTATAATTACCTATTTGAAGTTCAGTTTTGTTTTTCTTTTGCTCTTGCTTTTTCTGAGCTTCATATACGCTTTAAAGCTTTGAACCTCCGCCTTCAAAGTCTCTTTCCCTGCAGTTGCCGTTCTGTGTCCTGTTTGCCTCTTGAGGCCTCCCTGCTTGACTTTGGTTTCTTCTTGGTTACAAATTCAAGTCTCCAAAAATAAAAAGAAGTCTATAAAAACCATTATTTCCTGCTGATGTAGGTATTGATTTAAGCAAAATGTTGGTGCCCTTTGCCAAGTTTGTGGTGTTCACCTTGGCACCAGCCTTGGTGTTGATATGATGCATCACCCCCAACCTCTGGGGGCGCATCTCACATTTATTCCATCATGTGGGTGCTAACCCTGATCAATTCCTACATGCATTTGGTGACCTCCCTGGCTGAGCTCAAGATATCTTTACCACTAGTGAGAAGGTTGTAAGAAGCCTTACCTGTGAAAACCTTGCCTTGTGACCCCTGATCTATCTCCCTCAGTGCTACCAAGCCTTCCTTCTCCGTTGCCCCTCTTCTCTGAGATCCCAGTTGTACTAGCCTCAGGAGAAGACAAGGTTGGTCCAAAGTCTACCCCTAAGTGTGCCCCCTGGTTGCTCAGTGGGATGATTCTAATGGGCTTGGACTCCTACTTTCCCCAACTATCTGTTATGTCCTCCTTGTGGGCGCCACTTCAAGTGGCTAACTCAGTTCTTCATTGGATAGTGTTCTGGTGGATCCTTCTCCCGGGATGAGAGCTGAACTTAGTTTGTTTAGCCCCCCTCTCTCACAGTACTACAAATAAAAAATAACAACAGTGACTTTCTGCCTGTGGCCTATGAATCACACAAATTGACAGATGGTGAGTGCTGATACCCTATACATGACAAAGAGTTGTTGACAATTGTGCACTGCCTGGTCAAATGACGGCAATATATAGAACAGAAAGAAGAGCTCACAGCCTTGATAGACCACAAGTGACTCATCTACTTCAAAACTCAAGCAAACCTATCCCGCTGTCAAGCCCGCTGGATGGAGCTTCTGGAGAGGTTCAACATGCTCATACAATATAAGCCTTGTCAAGAGCTTGTCATGGCAGATGTTCTTTCACACCTATAAGTTAGAGCAATGAGAGGCAAGAATGGGCTTGACCCAGACTGGCCTCTCCTGGTGCTCCAGACAAAAGACAAAGGCTTCCCCCTGGCAACACAGACATAAAAAAGAAACTGTCATTAAGAACCAACACTTATTTGTCAACGTATACAGAACCCTACACCAAAAAAAATGTCTGACAGAACAGCCGTCCCATATATTCCCACACATCAGCAAGCCAACACAAGCCTACGTTACCACAGAAACCTAGGACACACAAAAAGCCACAACCTCTACAAATTTCTTAAACACAAAGCATGGTGGCCAACCTTATACCAGGACGTCCAGGAAGTCTTGGACCAGTGTGAAGTATGTGAGAAATTTGCATGGAGCAAGAACCCATCTAAATCAGTATTACCTTTTTGTACGCAACTACCATTCAAGATGTGGTCCTAAATATTGTGGGCCCTATGCCAGGGAAACATAACAACAAGAAATACATCATTACTGTAATAGACTTTGCCACACAATGGCCAGTGGCACAAGCAGTTAAAACACATATCAGTAACAATGTACAGCACTTCATAGGAAAAGAAATCATCAGCAAGTTTAGAAAACCAGAACTCCTAATAACCAACAGAGACAAAGAATTGACCTCTGAAGATACCAATGTATACCTCACCAAGAACAGGGTCCAGCACATGGTGACAACACCTTATCATCCTCAGGCCAATGGACAAGTGGAGCAGCTGAATGGAAGCTTTGTGCAAGCCTTGGTCAAGCTCACTGTCGGGAGACCTGAGGACTGGTAAAAGCAGCTACCAACTGCATTACTTGTATGCTGGACCCATGTAAACAGATTCACCAAAAAAGTCCCTTTGAGTTAGTTTATGGAACACAACCTAATATCACCCAGGCACTATCAGAACCTAAGATGAAGATGCCAGACAAGGTTTCACCCTGCTTGAACCATCAAGTCATACAGGCCAATAGCAACCAATCAGAAAAAAAGCGTCTACAAAAGACCTTTGTCCTCATCAAAGACAGACATGAGGTCAGCAACAAGGTTTGGGTCATGAACATTGACAAAAGTAAATTACAGCTAGAAAAAGTTGGCCCTGTCATAACCCCAAAGGTAAACAAAAACAACACTTACCTCATGCAAGGGCTCAGAAAACAAAAACAGGACATAGTCCTCCACCATGATTGCCTCAGGCCCTGCAAAGCAAGACAAAAGCAATGAGAGACCGTCTTACCCACCACCAAACAACAGCTAGTTCAGTATGACACCCAGGCTCCTGACAACCTCCCTGATGACCTGCCCTCAGAGGAGACCAATCTTCAGCTAGGGGGATTTCAAAACAGCATGCTTGACCCACCAGCAAGGTTCTGGGTAAGCAGGTTTGTGACCCACAATCCAATTATCCAGTCACCTGAAGCCAAGTTAGGAAGGCAACTCAGATTTCCAAATACAATAACATGATAAGAAGCTGATCCTCCCTGGTGGGTAACTTGTTTTGGCGCTTGACTCATTACAAGGATCAAGCCACCCCCTTTAACATCCAACAGTGTGATCAACACTATCATGTTCCTGCTATCCACAATTCACAATAAATATATAATCATTATCTCTCAATAAAGAATAAAATCTAGTTTCCAAATATTTTTCCCCTTGTAACTCTGCTAAAACAGCACAGTTACAACAAAGCTCTTCTATATTTTTAATTTTTTTGGCTCTAGCAGATATCAATCAATTACACTATAGTTAAAGAATTTATTTGTAATGCCTTGTTTTTGGTTTGAATTATAAATTATAATCATCTGGTAATTTTACTCTGATGTTGTTATAATTGAGATATGTGGTTGAATCGCTTCAAGGTATAGTTTTTAAGCCTATGATTAATATTACGACATGATTTGAAAAAACATGGCTTATCTGGTAGCATAAATATAAAAGTGTAAAGTTAGTTATTAGAAATGACATACATCTTAAGGATGATGTATAAAGTTAAATAAACAATTTTATACGAATATACACGAAACTAGGCAAATAAGATGAATATCGAGGAATTGAAAAGTATTCTCAAAATCAACTTTAAAATAAAGTCAGAGTTAATAAGATAATATAGTATATATAATAAGATCACGTGCTATTGATAAGTAATATTACATTCCAACAATATTTAATTTTTATAGAGAGCGTATAGTGATCTTGGCATTATCACGTTCGAAGTGAACGCCGTCGTAGATCCACCTATCAAAGCCTCCATCACCCTGGCGTACAATGAATTCGCCTACACTCGCCTTAGGTATACATATGATGTACTTGCAGTCAAACCACTTACATCTTTTCTCGTATACCCAGTTTTTTACAAACCTAATGATGATTGATCTGTATTTTCCTAGATCCGGCTTCTCCTCAAACACAGCACAGGCATGCTCATTGTGCTTATTAGAATATTCATTGTAAAGTTCCCTGAGCTCGGTGGCAGTACCAGCAACAGAAGAAGCAACTAAAAGCAAGCAAAAAAACTTCATGACCTTATGTCTTGGCATGTTTCTTTAAATACTGTGATTTGAATAACCCCTATCTTTGTTTGAACTCTGTAAATCAAAAACATATTTCATTCCAGTCACAAACATGTCATGTTGAATCCACTGACATGGGTTTAAAACTTGGTTTCAATATTTTTACATTTTAAATCGATCAATTTTACATATTCAGCTTAAACTTCAGCACAATATATACGTTACTTATATTTTTAAATTAAGTTTATCTAAGGCCAATTAGTTGCTCTTTCCAAGTAAGATAAAGGCTTATCTCCGTAAGTAGCCACTATGGTTCCACAGTTGCCACAAACGCATGATCATCAGATTGAATTAAACCAAGGCTAATAAAGCAAACAAGAGGGTTCAAAGCATAATTGGAAGAAATTCAGTTTAAGCTATCTTATATAATATATCATCCTCAATGGATACATTCTTGCAATTTGTCTCCACAAATGGGTGAATCTGAATTAAATCCACAGGCTCATAGTGGATTGGTTCTCTAAAAGATTGCTTATCGTCATCTAACCAACTTTAGTTTCCACCGCTCTACCAAGGCCTTATTACACTAAATATCCCAAGCTAATCAAATGAAAGAAATATAGCAGATTATACTGAGAACTAAAAGTGAGGTAATAGATCGGCTTTTATAATGTGTCATGATAAATGTACCAAAAAATATTAAAAAAAGTTTTTAAAAATTGCCCAGTTTAAACGACGTCATAATAAAATTACTTCTTAAAGCAGAACCCAATCCTCTCAGACCAGGAGACGACTTTGCTCGATATGATGATCGAGTACAAGAAAGCATACACTCTCAAGAGGCACTTATAACATATCATATATCCACACATAGTTGCAGCAAGTTCAATTAGCCCCTTAGAACATTAGTTCATAGGGCCACCTGCTCTACTATCTAATCTTTTTAGGACTTATCACCACTTAAACATAGATAATAAAATACTTCATATGATATTTTACCGTTTCCTCTGCAACCTCATATGTTCACAGCACAAATATATCGATTAACTTTTAAGCAATGAAGTTTATCGCGGAGGATTTATATTAATTATGAGGTATTTTTTCAGCAATAGAATTTACATCAGTTTTTTTACAAGGCCTAATAATACTACATAAAAGCTGTCCAAGCTTTATTAAGTCTTTTGCCATTATTGTGTATATACTTCTTGGGAGGATATGAAATAAGATAGATGGGAAAATTAAGAAGAGAATGATACTTTATTTGATATGAGGAAAGATATTATATTACAATGTGATAAGCCACAAACTGTCCATGTGCGTCATGGCAGTCATGGAGTGGCAACCACCAGAATTAACTCATTCCACAAGTCAACTTACTGAATGGTGATAATTTGTCAATATTCACTAAGTCAACATTATTTTAGCAATTGTCCGCTGAAATTGGGCATTTCCTAAACAAAGCTAATTATTCTTATCAAATTATTAAGTCAGAATTTCAAAATTAAAAAGGGATATTCATAATGTTGACACCATTTAAATAAAGGCTTAATTTTAAGCCAAAAAACTAATATAATTCTTTTATTAAAATTTAAGTTTTTTTGTACTTTTACATTAAGGTCAACTCCAGTAAGTAATATCTGGATGTCAACCCCCAAATAAGAATCCATAAAGTTCTTAATAAAATACACAAATTTCTAAAATTAATTATTTTTAATTTCCTTTATACTACTGTTTTTATTAAATATATAATAAGATAAGCATTGAAAAAAGACATATGCCAACTTTCATAGTGTTCTTTGTATTATTAAGCTATTTATTGTTATGGTAAATCCATTGGATAAATACAAAGTTTAATTCCAGAAGTCTACTTAAGCCAAAGCGCATATATTAAAACTAGAATTTAACCATGTATTTATAATGTTGACTTTGTTTCAAATTGACATGTTGCCTAAATCACAACAAAGAAGTTTGGATAAGCAAACAAAGTGACATAATTTAAGCAAGATTTAATAGAAAAGTTACTATAAAAGAAGGCCAGCTGCCTCTATATTGACAGCTTCACTGGTTTATTACTAAAACTCTGCTGCTTAACAAAAAGAACTCATATAATGGTATAATATTCAATGCCAAAGTACACAAGGTGGTTCTTTAGACTTTCCTTTACAATCCTATCATTTAGTTTTCATAAGCTACATATGTGTTACATTATCTTTAATTACTCTCTCAGGGAATTAACGCCCCAAGTGACTCACCAAATGATTCAACAAAGGCTCACCAACTAATCATTAAGTTGGTGGCACTACTATCATTTGGCCATCTATTATGGGATCAAACAATCCAGATCCTAAACAGAACATTACTTGAACAAGCCTCATGACTTTCATGACATACATGGATAACATGTGGCTTCTCATGATACTATATAGTACTTTAAACTCATATCAAATAAAGTACCATCTTTTTCTTAATTTCCTCCTTTATCTTGTTTATTATACTTCCTAAAAGTATATACTCAACTGTGGTAGCACAGGTAGGTTATCCACAACTACACAACTTAAAGAAAAAATTTCCTCTAAAGAAAAAAAAACCAAACATATGGCACTCTTCACCTTCTAGAGATAATAGAAAGAAGGTCAGGACGTCCCCAGCAGGGTTTATTATCTTCATCAATATCTTTGTACCAACTGAACATTATAATTTTCTCGGTATACAAGGAGTCCTAACCAGCCTCTAATTATGACACAGCCAAAATACCCAACTTTGTGTTTTAACAACTCTGCTCAGCCAAAATTAGGACATTCTAAGGACTACTCCATGAAAATATCAACCTCTGAATTCAAAGCACTCAAAACAAGTATACACAAGTGGGATTTTCCTGGAAACTCTGGACAAGTGAAATTGTCTTATGTGTCACTGGACTGCCTTCTGCTTTGTAAGAAAATGGTTTGACTAACACCCTGGTCACAACAAAGACTGGGATAATTCAAAAATGATTTCCAGGAAAAGTTTTCTATAAAGGGCTCTGACGTTGTCATCATGGCAGAACTCAGAACTTTCAAAATGACAGGATTCATTTAGGAGTACATTACAGCATATGAAGACATACTTGACCAAGCTCTGAGACCATCAACTTTGATGAGAATGGTCCACAACTGGACTTCTAAAATGGCCTTCCCATACACATCAGACACCAGTTCAATATGAACTAATGTAAGAACCTCTAAGGCATGTTCTTGGAGGGGGAAAAAGCCGCTCAAAAGTCTGAAAATCTGCATGCCACCAACAAATAGAAGGAGAGCCCCACAGCAAAGAAGGACTCTCAACCTAACAAGCAGAACAACTGAGCTAATAACTCTCATCCTTGAAACAGAAATTGTACCACACAAGCTAACCATGCAAGCATCAAAGACACTAATGAGGAGAGAAAATCTCAGGGGAGTGCTTAGGTGAGCTGCCCTCCCCCACTTTACAAGACTTGTACAGGGACCAAGACGTAGATTCAATTACTATGATCCAAGTACCCTCCAGCAATCCTATACTATTTGCCACCCAAATTGGAAATAAACCCCTCACTTATTATTTTTGCTTTTGTAGATATCAGGGCACAGCACTATTTGACACTGGAGCAGACCAATCTCTTGTTGACAAAAATTTTGCCAACCTCATGAATTTACATGCAACCAAGAGCAACGTCAAGAGGGTTATCATGGCAGACAACCAAAGCACCCTAGTCACTAAAGAGGTGAACCCTTTCTGGGCTCAAATAGGGAATTAAAAGACTATCTTTAGTAGCCCCATCATTTTCATCTCTAAGTACACTGTAGTACTTGGACTAGACTGTATGAGAAAGACCAAGTCATATATTGACTGGGACAGCGCTACCCTCATCATATAACAGGATGAAGTTTACCATCTCTGTACCAAGCTTCTCTTGACACCCTCATGAAATACCACATGTTTGTTAAGGATTACCAAAAATGAAGAGTAAAAAACACTATAAAAATTGACTGGAACACTTGCATGTATGAAATAATCCATTTCAAAAATGTGGAGAGTTCACTTGAACAAGGCATAATTCAACAACAGCTAATCCAATAATTTGCTTCTGTTTACAAGAAAAGCTGCCAGTCCTACTGCCTGACAGAGGTATTCAACAAGAAATTGATCTCAAGGAAACCATCCCAAAATCACGCCCCTTATACTATCTAACACCACAAAAAAGATGCACTGAAAGCCTATCCCAACAAAGCCTTAGAAAAAGGACTTATCCAACCATACAAGTCCCATTTTGGCGTGGCTGTCTTCTTTGGGGCAAAGAAAACATAGGTTTAAAAATATTAAAAGATTACAGGGCACTCAACAAGGTCACAAATAAGAACAGGTATCTTCTGCCCCTGATTGATGACCTTTTTGATGCCCTGGGGGTCCCAATTCTTCACAAAAATTGATTTAACAGCAGGAAACCATCAAATCTGTGTTAAATCACAAGACATTCCCAAAACAGCATTTTAACTAAGTATGGCTCATTTGAATGTGTTGTCCTTAATTTTAGCATGAAAAATGCCCCTAGTATCTTTGTGGCAGGGATCCCCTCATTTAGGAGCCTCTCTTCAATTGAATGGAGAAGGGCTCCTAAGTTAAGCCTAACTATAGTGGAGCCTACTGAAATTCTTATCATTATCATATGAAGAAGGTGATCAAATAATCAAAATCTTCCCAAGAAGGGAGTAAAATAGTTTGACAAGCAGTAAATGCTGGTGTAACCCAACACCAGTCAGGGGGCCTTGGGATGAATTATTGGTGGGAATCAAGCAATTTCTATGCAGGGGGCATGGCAGCGGCGTGGACCAAATAATACCAAATGTACTCTTCAGATTTATCAATGGGTGTGTTTTGGGAGTCTCAAAGTTCACATTTGACTGGCCATATCCAATTAAGACACAGAAAACCCACACAAAAATGGGCTTCATGTTGTTTAGTGGGAACTAATTTTATCTACTGATCAATTTAGAGTTAAAAATATAGATTTTTTTGAATATATTGAGAGAAAATAAAATTGTTTGAGTAATTTGCTCAGGAGGGGAAGCTCAGCTTAAATACTGATTGAATGTGGGGATATACAAGGTGGTTATCAGAGGCTTCTGCAGGAGTTGTTAGAAGAGTATTGCCTTCTAGGACTGCATCAGGCTGCAGCCTGCAATGTAAGAAGAAGCAAGGTTATTTCTGGCATGTGGTTTACAATTAGGTTCCTTGCTTTGGGCTGGGCTAGTTTCTGGACTTGGACGAGGATTATTTCTTTGGATTGGTTGAATTTTTTTGATTGGCTTTTTGGAGCCCAGGGGTGCTTGGATGATTCTGTGGTACATTTTACTTGGTTCTGATTGGTTACTATTATTATTTGAATTTGATTGGAGCCAAAATTGCTTAATTTTATGTCATTTATAAGGTTGTTGAGCAACTGGGGTTATTGCTGGTATTTTCAAAGCTACAGATAGATTTTAGCCTTGCCAATGTAATATACCTAATCCTATGTAAGAGCACTACAGACTACAGTAGAATATAACTTTGAAGATAATTACGTTTATTGAAACTGGAGTACAATCTAGCCAGCAGCTGCAATCTATCCAGGTGTAAATAAGAACTTTTTGTTATCCTTTCGGGTGTCTGTATCAATATATACTGCAACAACCCTTGTTCTTGTCCTTTCAGACAGTTCTCAGTGGCTACCTTTGCAATAGGTACATCTTTGCTAGCTACGCCTATCCTGATTGGCTGTCTTTGGCACATGATATGCTACCGGCCTTAGCAGGCGTACATGGCACTTCAGCTACAGCCTATGCTCTTCTTGAGCTAGCATACTGTCAATTTTTGATTGGCTGTATATTACACGCTTATTATGGGGCTGGAAAACTATGCCATATTTAGTTGACGCTTAGAAATGTCCATAATCTGTCCTCCTACATTGGAAGGTAGAATTCCAGTATTCCATTTGTGGTGAAATAGCTATGAGCTGTGACGCTATTTATCAGCTTCTATCAGCCAGACTAGGCTATAGACCTTATCTGTCATCCATATAAAGCTTTAGGCTTTATCTGTTGGCCATAGAAGGCTATGGGTCATACCTATCAGCCATAGGAGTCTATAGGCCTTATCTGTCAGCCATGAGATGCTATAGGCATTTCCTGTTGTCTATACAAAGCTAAATGCTTTTTCTGTTGGCCAGACAAGTCTAAGGTTCAAAGATGTCAGCCAGACCATTTAAAATGTCAAATCTGTTGCTCAGATGAATTACAAGTGATCTTTTAAACTGTATGTTCCATAATCTGTCCAGATTATGCCCAATTTGCCACAATTACCTTTGTAATAACCAGTTCCAACTGGCGCTGATGATCTAACTTACATCCACTCTTGTTAGTTGTAATCTCCACATAAAACTGTAGCAACTAAATTGATTAATCATCAATATTTCATAATGTTGATCAAAATTTCAGTTGGCTATCATCTCACAAATGTCTATATAATCTTCACTTGAGTTATGTAATAAATTAGAGACTTTTTATTGTAAACCAAATACTGTTGTTTCTCCTTTAACTTGGATAAGTTACTTGTCAAAAGCCTTTGCAGAGGTGCAGACCTTGGGTCTGTACAACCATTATAGCTCCTGTAAACTATAAACAGATGTTGAGCTCATTTTTTCAGCACTGTTAATATAGAGACACCTAGGAATCATAAGTATGCTGTATGCCACTTATTAATTCTGAATCCTCTCTTTCCCCTTCCCCAGTATCCATTGTCTGTCTGAATTCCAACTGATTAACATACACCTATTCCTCCTCCAGCCCTGTTCTGACTATGTTGTCTTGTTGCCAACTGACAACTGAATCCTTCCCATGGTATATATTGTCTATCTGGTATCCAACTGACTATTATACACCAACTCTGTATCCTGTCCTGTTGCTCTGTTGCCAATCAACACCTGAACCTCTTTTGATGTTTTTAATACTATTATCTTCATATATTGACCATAGTTGGCAACTCCTCAGTTTTATGCTGGCAAGGAATATTCTGTTGTACTCCACCTTGCCTGGTGCTCACATACCCAAGTATTGCTTAAGCCCAACAACCTGTTAGAGCAGTCACCACACCATTTTTAGGACTTAATTAGTGATCTTTTTTTGGCTGGTAAGCTTTCTGCTTTTTAATGCAATGGGTTAAATTGGGGGTTATATGTCGTATAATAGCAGAATCAATCCAATATTGACTCATGGATTATCTGCTGTGTAATGCTGACTCAAACCAATAAGGAACCCAATTATACACCATGTAATGCTGATCTGTACTCAGTATTTCCTAGCCATTTGCATATAACTTGTTTAATATGATCATATATGCCCATCAGGCTACGTGGGGCTGAGTTGATACAATGTCCAGTAGGGTGGAATGAGAGATATGCAATTGATGATCTATGGGCTATACAACATGTAATCAGTGATTGTTGTTTTCTGAGGCGCAGCACAGACACACAACGGGAAATTCTAACCTCAGGATTGGATTTGTACTAAGTCTCAGTTAGATGACAGGGAAGGCAAATGTGTTTACCTTGCAGCCCTGGAAGAATAATCTCTACTAGTTGTGGCTAGAGAAAGGCGCAGAAGTACATAAGACACAAAGACAAAAATGTGAATAGAACCTAATTTTATTGGTGAATAAGGAAATGGAATATATAGTGGTTGAGAATACCACAAAACACTACCAGGACAGTAGGATCACTTGCCACCAGTATTAGTGGGGCGAGTGAGTTGCGCAGGGAGCAGAAAACCAAAAAATTGTATTTCCTGAATTGGCCATCAACTCATTTTGAGTAGCAAAAGCAAAAGCAAGAGATTTGTCCTCAAAATGGCCCACCAAAGGCAAAATCAAAATACTGTGAACAGCTGCATTCACAACAGTGATAATCATTATAACGGCTAACCATTATACAGAGTATAATAGTTACATCAATTATCTTGAACTAGTGATATATGTTGTATCATCACTACACATAGGAATAATAAACTAGTGATATACAGCATATAGCTGCCATATCAATTATATTAAACTAATAAATATACAGAGTAAATCACTACACTTAATTAAATGATAACCTAGTGATAATACGGCATGTAACTTATAAAGATCTGCATGCATTGATTAGCCTGATCATTTGTGGTCAATCAGCCTAATCTCACATTGTTGGTAAGTGTAACTGTATGTTGGAAACTTGGTTTTAAAGTAGGATTTATGTTGTGATCAAAATTTTGTGTTAGCTTTTGCTTTTCTTATTAAAACCAGATTATTTAACTAATTCAAATGTGTTTTTGACGTGTTTTTTTGCTAGTTGTATTAATAAGGAATGAGAATCCATTTTCAACATTTAAAAATGCAGTTTTGGGTTGAATTTCTTTGTGTCTATAATTGATATAAGCTGTTTTTGTGATTTTTCCTTTGTGAAAGGAATGTGCTTCCTTACACTTTGTGATCTTTATAAATGAAGTATTTAAATATCATATCAGAAAAAGGGCTATAGTCTACCTTGACAACATAATCATATACAGCCCTACTAAGGAACAATATTTGAAGAACATCTGCAAGGTGCTCCAAAATATTCAGGACAACAAACTCATAGCTAAACCCTCCAAATGCAACTTCTCAACTGAGCTTTCATTCTTAGGTCATATTATTAGCAAATATGGGGTCAAACCTGAGACCAGATAAAGTAAGAGCAATAACTGATATGCCAGCACCACACAATAAAATTGAGCTTTTTACATTTCTTGGGATGGTTGTCTAAGTTAGAAGGGTTATACCCAATTGGGGAGCATTGACAGCTCTCTTATATGCAATCACTGGCAAGATAACATAATTTGTATGGACACTGTTAAGAGAACAACACGTCTGAAAATTAAAGGATCAAATGATTACTTCCCCTATCTTACAATACCCTAATTGTGAATGAGTATATGAGCTAGAAACTAAAGCCTCTGACTATGCAAAAGATGGAGTGCTTTAAATTCAAACTAAAAAAAGGATTGCCTCCCTGTAGCTTATGAATCAAGAAATCTTACCAAAGGTGAACAAATATACCCAATACATGACAAGGAATTGATAGCTGTTGCGCTTTTTGCATTACAGCGCAACTATTAATAGAGATTATAGGGCACAGGAAATTTGCCAGAATACATTCATATGTGAGGATATGAGTAGTATTGTAGCAGAAGAGCCAGGATTGAGCAGGACCATGATTATTGCCCAGCAATGGCTTTTGATTGTGCAGAAGCACTTAAGGATTAGGATCAAGGTCAACCAGATTAAGTATAAAATAAATATGATTCCAAAGATTCAAGATTTATTTTATTGTAAATGAATAATTCTTCTTATACCTACTACAAGGGTAATCCCTGGGCTGCTAGCAATATCTTCTAGGACATTCTAACACGCCCCTGATTTGGGTAATTATTAATCTAGGTTTGGCGCTTCTTGCACGTCAACCAATAGAATATCTTCATCTTCACCCAGCACAGGTGATCCTTGCTGGTGTGGAATAATTTAGTTACTTCAGGATCACTTCCTGCTTTCTTAGTGTACTGCAGCTTAATGCTTATTAATGTGACAATTAAGGGAATTTGAGATTTTGGGGAATCAAACCCCGCGCCTTGGCGCTCAATGTAAAGGTAAGGCAGTGCATGTGGCTCCTGTAATATTTGCCAGGTGGCGCCACAGCGCTTGCAATAATTTTCAGTTAGCACGGTGGCACTTGAAGTAAAAGTAATTTGACGCCTTGGCGCTTAATCCAATTGCTAGGCGGCGCCGCGGCGCTTTGTGTATTTATTAAGTGCTGCAGCGGCAAATCATGTGTCATTAATTGCCACAGTGGTGCTTATCATTGGCTAGTATTAGGCTTAGGTCAGCAGACTACTGCTAATCTAATTTGTATGTAGCTTATACTACCAATTTATGTTATTTGGTAGCTGCAATTCATATCTGCAAGCTCCGTCATAATTAGTGTCATTGTATTTTGTACTACTAATTTATGGATTTGGTTGTAGCAATCCCAATCTGTGAGCTCTGTCATAATTGGCATCATTGCTTGGTCAAAATTCCCAACAATAGCCATAGTTCATTGCTTAGAAAAGTAGAAATGCTATCTGGAAGGTGCACAGATATTCAAAGTGCTAGTCAACCACAATTCATTGGGGTTCTTTAAAACTCAAAAACACCTATCTAGACAACAAGCTGAATGAATAAGCCTCATACAGAGGGTGCAATACGCCATCTAGAAAAATGCCATCCAGAAAAGCATTTTGCATTAGAGTCAGGGTTTACATCAGCAAAATTAAAAAAATATTATTAATTAGTTATTTCTTACATATTGGTTTCTAATATGGCATCTAGAAAAACAGCATCTAGAAAACACTATTACAAATTAAAATTAAAAGAGTGCTATACAGATAAGGTTTTTTGAGTATAAAAACACTTTATAAATACTCCAAAATACACCATCTATAAATACGCCATCTATAAAGACAGCATCTGGAATCAGATAATAAATTATACTTTTATGTGATAAATCCAAGCATTTTCCTTATTAACTGGGAATAAAGCATGATATTGATTTATGACCACATATAATAAATTAACTTTCATTAACTCACCTTTGATATTACTATCTCCCTGTAACACTGCCATTAAAAACCACTTTTATTATGCTGGTTTTATTCTTTATCATAAAAGGATATGTAATATTTGGGTTTTAACTTAAAATGTTTCATTAATGATTTTATATATTCAAGGGTAGTAACTTCATTAACTGAAACTGCTATATCAGTTTAAGGACAGTGTAACTAAAACCATTTCATCACTTAAAGGTTGGTACAATCAATTTTCCTGCCTGGTTAAGGTAAAGAAGCCAAGACTTATTGTGATTATCAACAATCTGAATATCTGGTATGTCCATGGGAACCAGCTTTACCCTCAGGCAATCAAAAGCAAAGCTATTGTATCCAAGCATTCAGACTAGCAGGTCAAGTTTGCAAGTGATACTAAGGAGATTTTGACCTATTACACCAGAGAAGGCCAATTTATCCATCTCAAAGGCATTGCCAAGACTCTTGGGGCCAAAGCCTGATCAATTTACTCTTCCATTAGATACTTTACTTCCAAAAAATAAAATTTTACTTTTTTCCCTTTATTTTTATTATATGGATGCAAACATAGGAGCAAATTTTAATATTGAAATATCACATTTTTGCGGTGTGTTGACTTTGAAGCTTTGTGCACTATAGTTGGTACTAGCTGTTCCAACATTATTATTGTAGATTTGGAATATTTGAATTATTTTGAGTCTAGTCATATGTTTTTCTTATTGTTTTTGGGCTTTAATTAATTTTTAAGTTATTTGGTGAAGTTTAGCCATAAATTTGACATAGGGTTTCTAGATGATGTTTTCTAAATGACGTCTTTCTATATGGTGTTTTAGGACACATTTTCTAGATGACATCTTTTTAGATGGTGTTTTCTAGATAACATCTTTCTAGATAGTGTATCTCACTATACAGTGATACCCATGATAAGTAAATACAAACCAGGCAAGCAAATGCTTACTGCAGATGCCCTGTCAAGGCTATAACATAAACACCTCCTATGTAATGAATTGAGACCCCAATTAGCCCATGTTGATAATGAGAAATCTCCAAGAGGGGTTCTCACCTGGTACACCAATGGACATCCAAGAGAAATTCCTCAAAAACAAACATCTGTTCAAAAACGTATATTGCACTCTACACTGTGTACTTCTAAGTGGTGATACTGTACCCTACAACATGTCAACACAAAATATTAGCTCCATACTTTGATATCACAGAGATCTGGGACACACCTGTAGCAGGAACTTGAATGAATACCTCAAGACATGCTACTGGTGGCTCAACATTCTGGACATTATCAAGGAATTAATAGAGCAATTCAAGGTCTGTGAAAAGTACACCTGCTTTAAGGCACCTCCCAAGTCATTAATACCAGTGTCAATCACCCAACCTTTTTAAAGTGTGATCACTGCATGTTTTGGGACTATTGTTTGTCAACAAAAAGCAAAAAGTGAAATATCACAGCTATCAACTATGCAACTAGGTGGCCTGTAGCACAAGCAAAAAAAGAACACAAAGAAAACAATGTAAGACAGTTTATTGGCAAGAAAATCATAGCAAAGTTTGGGAAACCTTAACTTCTAATCACAGAAGGAAAAAAAAACTAAAATCCATTGGCACCAATATCTACCTTGACAAAAACAGAAAACACACACCATAGCCAGCCCTTATCACTCACAAGCAAACAGAAAAGTTAAAAGACTGGATGGCCCCCTTGTGGAGGCTCTCAGCAATTTATCTACCAACAATCCAAAAGCCTGGGTTGATATGATACCAACTGAACTCATGGTGTGCAATACAAGTTAATTGCAATACAGGCAAAATCCTGTATAAGCTCATCTATGGACATAAACCTACCATTGTTAGTACTAAGTTAGGACCATAATTACCACTACCTAAGAAGGTACCAGACAACAATGTACCTATATTAAAGCATACAAGAAGAGACCAGGAGAATAAGGAAAAGAAAGGGTTTAGAGAGAAGCAATCTCATTACAACAGGAACACTTTCTAGTTGGGGAAAAATCTGGGTTATTAGTCATAATATGCACAAAATGAACCCAGGGTTATGAGGACCAGGCATTGTCATGAAAGTCAAGTGCTGTGTTTGGCTCCTGGGGACAACATCCAGAAGGTCACAACTGGAAATCTTTATAACAAAATATTTAAAGTTTGAAGCTAGCCTTAGGTTAGCCTTCAGGGCAAAATTAAGGACACATACATTAATTTCCTGAAATACAAAATAATGAATTCCTTTTGGCAAAAAGAAAGGAAAAGGCTTGAAGAATATTAAAGCTAACACAAATATGGATAAACTTGTCTTTATTAGGAGAAATGATTCTATTTAAATAGTAGACAAGGTTCAATGATCACTCAATAGGTAGACAGAGTGGCAGAGGGGATCATGTTGGCTTGAAATCATACCAGGATCAGTTGAGGGATGGTATGGCAATCCAGAATAGGTGGACATCAGAACAGACCTATTTACAGAAGGCAAGGAATTTCCAAAATTGAAAGAAAAACCAACCAAATCTTTGCATATATTACTATTTGAAGGCCATATCAAAATAACATTAATGGTGCAATTTCTGACATCTCCCCCCTCAATATTGGACACAGGGAGCTGATATTTGCAGAGAAATTTGGAATGATGTGACTGTACAACAGTCACTATTGAGTATTTAGCCAAATAAATGCTCCAAAATATAAAGTTATCTCTGTTTTTCTGATTATTGCATGTATATAGGTTGTATTGGAAGTCTTAAGGTAAAGATTCCTGAAAACTGGATATCTAGGTTCAACAAAAGAACAGAAGGCAATATTGGCCGAGTCAATCTGGGAGACTGGGTGTCTCAAAAACAGTTTAATTAATTGGGAAGATTAATAAATAAATACACAGGAATATAATTAATGAGGATTTAATTATATTGGTTAAATTTTCTTGGCTGTGTCAAGAAGTTTGGTTAAGGCCAATCATGAGTAAACCCCCAAATTTTGGGTTAAAAGCGCTGTGTCAGCAAATTCATTGGGTTAAAAGCGCTGCCACGCCGCCTAATAAATTTGAGAAGCGCCAAGGCGCCACCTGTGAAAGTTCCTGGGTGCCGCAGTGGTGCCTGGTTTGAGTTTCAAAGTGTTTTAATGGGGTTTAAGGTGAAAACTCATTAAATTCAAAGATAACTAAATAAAGGCAAGGATGCCTAGGAATTCAGGGTTGATCAGCTGGTTCCCAGTTGGAACATCAATAGCTGAGTTTTGGGATGTTTAATCCACAGGGTTTTGGTGCCAGGAGCTGAGGAAGCTCCATGCTGAATTAGTACATTGGGATGAATGGAGTCAGGTGACTTCTTCCCATTGTAAGTTGATTCTCATGATAAGGAGCGCCTTTTTGGGGAAGCTTCAAATATAAAAGTAGGAGGAGAAGAAGTATATTTTATTAGATGATACTTTAGAATTATATAGATTTAGCTGTGGCGGGGATATTAGTTGGACCAAACCCAGTAGCTGGTCATGTGCTGGATGGGTTTGAGTTGTTGGATACCTGGGCAGTCATGTGATATTGGTTTGTTGCCATTTCTGGTATGTCAAATGGTATATTGGAAAGGCACCAAATTGGGCAATGACTGGATTTTAGGTGTGATGGCAATAGCCAGAACACTTGTACATCCAGACCCTTGACACCCCCTCTCTTAAGGGGTTACTCAGGTACATCAGAGGGGGCTTTGTCTTGACGGCTGTCACCTGATGTTCCTGGAGTTGTTTAATAGTGGGCACTAACTGGGTCAAGTGTTCTCCTTTGCTAGGGCAGAGGCAAGATCTGTGGTACTTTTTGGTGATGGGCTCTTTGGTACCCTGTAACTTAACCAGGTAAGTGTTCCTTTCTGGTTGGTATCTGATGATTCTTCCTGGCACCCTGTGTACTGAGTCTAGTTTCTTTCTGTTCCCAGCTAGGACCCAGACAGGGGAGTTGATTGGGAGTGGGTCTACTGTTGAGGTTACCTTTTGAGTTTTGAGTCTCTTTATTTCAGCCAGTTTGGCTTTGAGGCGTATGTGTTGTAGAGCTGGTTTCTGTTCTACTGTGGGAGGTTTCCCCAGGGGGATCTTTACATATGGCTGGTTAATGCGGGTGACTATTTCTGGCTTATACCCATATGTTAGTTCAAATGGTGAGTAGCTTGTCCCTTGATTGATACAAACCTGGGATACTAGTAATGCATGTTTTGTCAGGATTCTCCTTTCTATTTTTTGCTGCTAGATTTTTCCTTGGACTCCATTATTTTACTTTTGAAGAATTGGGTTAAGATTAGCTCATTTTTTTCAGAAAGATTCCTTATTTCCATTCTCCTTTGACTGGCAACATTTTTTCTATTTTTTACGGTTAGTGTTAAGTTTGAAGCTTACCTTGTTTTTGTCTGGCCAAGTTTTGAACTGCGGACCTAAGATGTTAGTAATGATAATTCAAATCTGAAACCTGAATACCTTTATTTGCTTTCCCGCTTACGCCAACATCCTTGGACCAGGTTTTTCCTGCTCTTCTGCTTTTTGCTCTTGCTCTGACCTCCTGCCAAGTACCAATGCCCTTCTGTTGTCTCCTTTACACCGGGTTCTAATTTTTTAAGTTTAAACCATAAGAAACATGTGTTTCTGCAGTTGTTTTTCTTCCAATATTTTTTATAACCAATTTTGGTTAAGTATCTCACCTCAATTCTGCACCTCAAATACCAAGTAAATAAAAAGGCTTGGTTTTCCAATCTCAACAGTAAGTTGAGATTGTTTGACTTGCACCTCAAAAAAGGTACTTGTTAGGTTTTGTGGCTTAGTTTTCCTATTTAATTTAGTTAATTTATTTCTTTTCTTTCTTCAATCTTATGATTCCTTTTGACTTTCTATTTCATCAGTTAGGCAGTTTCTATAATAATACACACAATCTGATTATTGATATTTTTAACCCTCCAACTAGTGGTGAGCAATTCCCTGACTTAGAAATCAACTTTTTGACCAAGTCCTCAGTCATTAAGACTGGGTTCTATTTTATTTTCTTAGGATTAATCAATTGCCTCAGTCCTTATTTTACCTCCTACAAGCTTCTAGGAGCCCTATTCTAGTTGTTACTACAAACTTTACCTACCTTTTTGTATTTGATCAACATAAATATCAACGGTATTAAAGCTTTAGTCTATAACCACCTTCCCCAAACTATGAGACCTTACATGTTTCACGTATTGCGGCCATGTGTCTTTGGCTTTGCCATTCATTTTTTTCTTCCAGTGTTCTGATAAGGCTGCTGTTCAGGCATTCAACTCTGCTGTTAGCCTGTGGCCTGTAGGGCAAGGTTGTGGAGTGTTTGATGTTCTTTGTTTTTAGATTGTTGTTTACTACGTGGCCTGTTAACTCTTTTGCTCCATCTGTTATGATGTAGTCTGGAGTGCCGTAGTCTGCTATGATTGCTTTATTAACAAATCAATTTATTGTTTCTGCCTTGTGATCTTTTTTTGCCCAGTAGATGGGCCAACATGTGGCAAAGTTGATGGCTATAATTAGGAAACATTGATTTATTTTGGTCTCTGGGAAGGGTCCCACTATGTCCAGTCCCCAAACCTTAGTGGTTCAGGGTCAGGTACTGGGTTAACTGTTGGCTGTGGCGCCTTGGTGCTGGCATATTTTTCACATACTGTACACTTTTTTAGAACATTGATTATGTCTTGCTTCAGGTTGGGCCACCATACTATCTCTTTCAGTGTGAGATATAGGTTGTTAGCCTTTGTGTGTCCTAGCAGACAATGGTGTCTTAGTATAGTGTCAACTCTTTGTGAAAGTGGGATGTATGGAATGTGTTTATCTTTGATGATTTGGTATACTGTGCCATTTGATATGTGGAATTTTTTTCATTCCTTACTAGCGTATTGTGGGTTAGTTGATGTGTGGAGGGATCCTTTCCTTTTGTCTTGTACTCAGTGTTGTATAGGTTGGGCCAGTCAGGGTCCAGGTGGTCAGGGTGATCCTCTCTTGGCTGACATAGCCTAGAGAGAGCATTGACCGTGACCAGCTCTGCCCTCTTTTTGTATTGGATGTCCAGGTTAAGCTGTTCCAGCAAGGACATCCATTTGGCTTGGCGCCGCGCAAGTGTGTTCTGAGTTTTAAAATAGATTAAGAATTTGTGGTCAGTTAGCACTCAGACGTTAAGTGTCCTTTAAGGTGACATCTCCATTTCTTGAATGAGTGATATATTGCTATCAATTATTTAATGTGTATTGGGTACTCTGCTCAGTGTTTGTTAGTTTTCTGCTTCTGTAACATACTGGCAGGAAATCTTGCTGCCCTGGCTGGCAGATGCGTAGGTCTGTACCAATGGCAGTGTCACTAGCGTCTGACTCAAGCTTGTAGCACCCGTTGTTATTAGGGTATTGCAAGATTGGTGCTTTAATCAAATCTTGTTTTAATTGTTGGAAATTCTTGTCACATTCTGGAGTCCAGATGAATTTCTTTTTGGTATTACCTTTGGTTAGGTCATTGATTGGTGCAGTGAGCTTTCTGCAGTCTTTGATATATTTCCTTAGGTAAGCTACCATACCAAGAAAGCATCTAACTTGTTTCACAGAGGTGGGGTGTTGCATGTTATTTATGGCTTTTATTTTATCTGGGTCTGCTTTAATGCCACTGTCAGAGACAATGTGGCCAAAGAACAGGAGTTCCTTTTCCATAAATTGGCACTTACTAGGCTTAGTGTATAGTTTGTGCTTTGCAAGTTGATCAAGTGTCTCACAGACATGCATGAGGTGTTCCTCTTTTGTTTTTGAAAATATGATGATTTTGTCAAGGTAACATAATGTGTTTAGGAGGCCGTTTAGCGCTTGGTTTATCATGGTGACAAACGTTGCGGGAGCGTTGGTCATCCCAAAGTTCATTACTTTACATTCAAACAACCCAAATTGCGTGCGGAATGCAGTCTTTGGTTTGTCTTTCTCTTTAACTTCAACTTGGTTGTAACCAGATGTGAGGTAAATTTTCAAGAATTTTTTTGCTCCAGAGAGCCTTGCAAATAGGTCTTCAATGAGGGGAAGTGGGTATTTATTCTTTACTGTACTTGCTTTAGTGCTCTGTAGTCAGTAACTAAGTGAAGAGATCCTTCTTTCTTCTTTACAAAGAAAACTGCTGCCCCCATGGGGATTCAGACGGGCAAGTAATCCTTTGGCTAGATTGTCCTCAATGTGGGCTTTAAGTGTTTGGGTCTCCATGAGGGAGAGTCTATAGAGGGGTGCCGGTTTAGGCATGGCTTTGCATAAGTCAATGCCATGATTGACCTCTTGTTTGGGGGTAACTCTTTGAGTTCTTCCTTGAATACATGAGCGTATTCATTTAGGAGTGCCGCAAGTTCTGGGCATTGGATCTTTTGTGTTTGTATATTATTAAATTTGGAGTACCTCATCATGTGGAGGGTAGTGTCTTTGGTTAGATGTTCAGAGTCATCTTGATTTATGACTTGGACAAATACTGTATCTCTTAGAATTAGGTTGTTTGGGTTCTTTGAGAATGTTGAAATTGACTCCATTGCATTTTATTGTCATGGTTTTTGTTTTCCAACATACGCTGGGATTCACTCGGGTGAACCAGTCCAATTCTGCTACAATGTTGTAGTTTATGTTGTTCATAACAAGACCTTTGAAGGACGTTTGTATGCCTTGGAGGTCAATTCTGAAGGGAGTTGTTTTGCCTTTGAGTAGAACTTTTGATTTGTCTGCCATTCTGGCGTATTTGAAGTTGGATTTTACAACTGGTATTTTGTACTTGGTTACAAAAGGTTTGCTAACCATAGTGTGTTGTGCACCAGATTCAAATAAAATTTTATGTGTATGTGATTTTTAAGTGCATGTATAGACAATAAGTTGTATCCAATCTTTAATTTTTACGTTCATAAAAATGGAGGATTGTGGGACACGGGGGATGCAAGCAGCAAAGTTTGGGCCTTGGTACTTCTTCTTGTCGTGTTGGGGGAGACAGGGGCACTTAAGCCTGTTCCCCCTCCTCTTTTCCCTGTTCCTCTGTTTTGAGACCTTCAAGGTCAGAGAATGTGGGGTCAGATTCATAGCAGGTTTCTACTTCAGCATTGTTAACTTTGGCGGTGTCCTCTTTCTTGGGACGGGAGCGGTTTGTGCTTTGTCTACAATTGCCGTTGTTACAATTGGAGTTGCTGTTGTTATGGTTGGTATTTTGGCATTTATTGCCATTGGCGTTTTCTCTGCCATTGCTGTTTGAGGAGTGGTTGCCGTTGTGTGCAGCATATTCCATGTTGGCGCGTTTTTCAGCGCGCTTGGCTTGGCAACAGTGCCCAAGTTGACACTAAAAATTTTGACAGTGGCCATGTTGACACTTTGTTGACATGGCCACTGGTGGCTCAAAACTCTAAATCTCCTATGTTTTTTGCTAGTTGCGCTAGCTCAATTATTTTTTTTAAAGCGTTCAGGGGTGCAAACCCAGAAAACACAACAAAATTGTGGCCATCTCAACACAATTTAATATTAAGCTTAATAAAAAACTTGATTTAACCAAATTTTTCCTTTACGTTTACTAATAAAAAAAGTTTATTTTTATTTGATTTCACGACGTAAAAGTGTCAATGTCAACACTTTTTAAGCCAAACTTATTTTTAATAATAAAACTGAAGCATCTACAGTAAAAAAAGTGCGTGTTTAAAAATATTTTTTATTGAATTATTATATTGAAAAAGAAAGTGCACATATATTTGATTGTTGGAATGTTCATGTTATATATTTATGTGGCACTTATTATGGCTTTAATATATTAAGTGGATAGGATGCTAATGGTGATCCAATAATTTAAGCATGACTTACTATGTAAGTTACTATAGAATTTACTATTAAAAATAATGTTGACACTCATAAATGCCATTCATTTGCTTGTTATCACCCCCTGAGGTGGAGTTAAGCAAATTAGAGTGGCGCAATTAAGCCTAGATTAATATGCCACCTCATATAAAGAATGTTGTAAGTGACATTGTCGACACTTTACCCTTTTCAATATTTACCAACAACTTATTAACAACTTTACTTAAGCGTAATGGTAAAATATCATATTCCCACTACCCAAAACTAATTTTTAATAAAGAAATAAAGAGCCTTGATACTTTTTTTACTTATTTTTATATGCTTTTTTTAAATTTTTATATGTGAACAAAAATACACAGGAAACAGTTAATTTTTTGCTAGCCTGCGTAAATTTAATTAAGTGTACTATGTTTTTTCATAGTAAATTTTCAAAATAATGTCAACAGTGAGAATGTCGTCAAAAATAATGTCTACAATTTTTGTAATTGACAGTGAGAATTCAGCTTTTTTTACTAATTGTCACTCATAATGTCAAGACTTTTCACTTCTCACATATAAAACTTTATGTTTTATATAATAAAAACTTCCCATTTTTTGATATGTTGTATTTTTGACTTTTCTCTTTCATATTTTTTAATTTTAAAATAAAATCTATATTTAAATATAATACTTTAACATATTTTTATCAACTTTTATCTTGTTATTTACAACTTTTAATAAAATAAAAACTATACAAATAATTTTTAACATTTAAATGCCAAGAAAAACCATCTAAGATTTAATTTTATATATTATGCTTTTTAAGTTGTTTTGTTTGTTTTTTACATACTTTGCTTTATTTTAAACCATTTTACTTATTATTTTAGGACAAGAACACCTCTAAGCAGCCAAAGGGTACCAAGCGTCCCTTCAAGCCCACCAAAGCCATCAAGAAGAAGCCTGTCTCATCAAAGAAGGCCACCCCCAAACCATCCCCCAAGCTCTCCCCTGAGCCCTCTCCTGAGAAGAGCCCTGCTCATTCCACTGGGGGAGAGGAAACTGATGGCTCTCTTACAGAGCACAGTTTTTACAACTCAGCTTCTGACAAGGAGCCAACCAAGAAGAAGCGCTCAGCCCAAAAGTCCCCACCCAAGGATAAGTCTCCTGCACATGAGGAGCACCACAACAAGCCCCCTTCTGCTTTCCCACCCCTGCCAATCTCTCCCCCTTCAAGCTCATCTGGGGATGATTTGAAGCCCTGCCCCAATTATTTCCCTGGCTTCCACCATGCTCCTGCTGGCCCTTGGGACCCTCTTGTGGCCCACAACATCTGCAACGTTGATGGCAAGTTCATGGTTCCTTCCACCCTACCCAAGTTTTTCCCCATCATGGGTTTTAAAGGTGGGCCGGCCATGGTGGCCAATGTATACATCTTCTCATGCAACAATGCCAACTGGGGCTTTAAGATCTGTCATTACACCTGTGAGGACTGCTCCTGTCCAGTGCGGCTCAACGCTGAGCAATTTGACCTGGTCCAAACCATAAAGGGCGAGTATACCTACATCATGCCTAACACTACCATCTCCTGCCTCCTGAAGTGGTATCTGGTGCAGATTATGCCCTCTTCCAAAGACCTTTTTGCCACCCAGCTGGCTGTGCTTGCTTGCAAGTACCTGACCCCTAACAACCTCAAGAGGGTCCCTACTCACACCCAGTTGGTCAAGTTTGTGAGTGATAGGCGTCAAGCCTCAAACCCTCTGGTCAAGAGTGCCACCAACATCAAGGACCTGGTCCTCACAGATGCCCTCAAGAAGACAGAGGATGGTGAGATTTTCCTGCTCCATGAAAATGGGCAGGAAGTGGAGGATAAGATTGTAGCCTACGCCACAACCCAAAACCTGGAGCAGCTGAACACTGCTACCAGCTGGCTGTGCGACGGCACATTTGCTACTTGCCCACCCCTCTTTAAGCAGCTTTGGGTCCTGCATGGGCAGTTCAATGACCAGGTTATCCCTCTTGTGTTCTTTCTCCTTCCTGGTACCAAAACAGAGGTCTATGCCAGAGCTTTCAAGATTGTCCAGGATGCTTTGAGCTCCCTTCCCACCAACCAGCTCCCCCCTCCCACCCACACCACAAGGGCCAATCCCTCCTCTGCTGAGAAGGATGAGGCAACCTTAGCCGCTGAGCAGCTAGCTCATGCGCGCTCACCTGGGCCAAAGGTTATAATAATGGACTTTGAGCAGGCTCAGTTCAGAGCCTTCCAGGCCACCTTTGATGGAGAAGTCCAGGACTGCTTCTTCCATTTTTGGCAGGCCCTTGTCAAGAATATCAAGAATGATAAGGACCTTTTTGACAAGGATCCTAACAAGGGTAAGGGTAAGTGCCGCTTTGCCCTGACCCAGTTTGCTGCCTTGGCTTTTGTGCACCCGGAGCATACTGGGCTTGGCTTTGAGGCTCTCCAGGAGGATGCTTATATAAAGAAGCACTCCACCATTTTTGAAGGCTACCTGGAGTACTTTGAGCAGCAATGGTTGGGCAAGAAGGTGACTGCCCAAAGAGGTAAGAGCAGGGCCACTGCCCCTTGGAACTGTCAAGGCGCCTGCCCTAAGGGGGAGATGAAGACCACCTCTAGCCTTGAGGTTTGGCACAAGCACTTGAAGACCAAGTTTGGGACTAACCCCAAGTTCAACAAGTTCTTCTCCAAGCTGCAGGAGGAGCAGGCCCGGACTGTCTCCAAGTTCCGTGACCTGGCCAACCAGGTGGCCCCCAAGAAGAGGAAGTCCAAGGATCAAGACTACCAGGAGGACGTGCAGAAGGTAGTGAAGAAGAAGTACAAGGTGGCAGAGATCAAGAAGTACCTAGAAGATGTTGCAACTGCTCTTGCTGGTGGCTTTAATTAGCCAAATAAATTTTGCTTTGCTTTGCCTATATATTTTTTACTTTTTAACTTTTAATTTTTTAATTTTTTGGATATTATTAATCTTTTTAGGTATAAATGGTAAGTTTCAGATACAGTTTTAATGTGGTTTATTAAGAAATATCTTATATTTTGTTAATTTATCTTTAAGCTATGAGATACTTTTAGTTGTGCTTATAAAAAGTATAATAAATTAAAAATAGATTTTTTTTATATTTTTTAGTTTTTATGTTATATAAATATCTTTATTTTTGGTTCATTGGAATTTTAATTTTTATGGGAATAAAAAATAATTTTATAATAAAGAGTGTAATTTACATAGTAATTTAAAAAATAGTTGCTTATATCTCCTTATTCTTACTACTTACAATATTTTTTATTGCATTTTTGAACTCTCTGGAGTCATTTTATTATAATAAAGTATTTAAAATATTTTTTATAAAAAATGTTCAGGGTAAAGTGTGCTGTTAATTAAAAAAGTGTTGACATCCAGGAAACAACATTAAGTAAAACCAGGTTGTCACTTTACTATAGTGTCAACATTAAAAGTGTCAACATAGTCACTGTCAACATTTTTAGTGTCAACATGGGTGCTGTTGCCCTTAGCTTCAGCAATGAGCACAGGCATGGAGGTATTTGCTTCTGGGCAGATGAGGGCAGTGACAGAGGGTTTCATTCTGTTGATGAATGATGCTCTGGTGTGTACGTTGTCAGCTTGTGCTGGGGTTTGGATTTTGCAATACATTTCTTCAAATTTGTTGGCGTAGGCTTCAATAGTGGTCTTTTGAGAAAGATCACTGAGCTGTATTGCAATATCTTGAAGAGATTTGGTGACGCAGAAATTGTGGGTGATGTTGGCTTTGAACTCTTCCCAGTTGTTAAGCTGGTCGTTGGTTTGTGAGCCAACCCAGGTGGCAAACCAGTTAGCTGCGGCCTTGTATAGGCGCTTGCTGGATTCCTGGACCCATTTTTCATGAGGGATGCAGCTGGCACAGAGTTTAGCGGCTGTGTGGTCTAGCCAGTTGATGACGTTTTCTTTGTTTTTACCAAAGAACTTGTTGATACCAATGTATTTGGTGTTTGCAACTTCACCTGTGATAGGTGGTTGTGCGTTTGTTTTTGGTTGAAGAGAGCAACTGTATTGAATTATCTTGGCGCATGCTTTGGGCATGACCAGACCTTCAAATATGGTGCATCCACTTGGAATATCTTTGTCAATGTTGTGGGCGCAGAAGTATGTTTTCCAGGTTTCCTGGGATGTGGCCTGGTTGAGTACGTGGGCGAAGATGGGCAGGTTCTGTTCAGTCATTTTCTCTTTCATTGGTGTGGTCAAAAACTGTAGTGCTACCAGTAATAAGGAGCGCCTTTTGGGGAAGCTTCAAATATAAAAGTAGGAGGAGAAGAAGTATATTTTATTAGATGATAATTTAGACTTATATAGATTTAACTGTGGCAGGGTTATTAGTTGGACCAAACCCAGGGGCTGGTCATGTGCTGGATGGGTTCAAGTTGTTGGATACCTGGACAGTCATGTGATATTGGTTTGTTGCCATTTCTGGTATGTTGAACGGTATATTGGAAAGGCACCAAATCGGGCAATGACTGGATGTTAGGTGTGATGGCAGTAGCCAGAATACTTGTACATCCAGACCCTTGACAGATTGTATCTCTTAATTAGAAATAACCGGTAACTGTATTATAGATTTATTTATTTTTTTCAATATTTTTTATTTTTGTTGTCTGTTTTAGTTGCTATTAGGTTTTGTTGTAGATCAAGTTTTTAACTTTTGTGAAAGGGTTTGATGTGTTCTTAAAAAACATAGTAAACATAGTAGCTTTGATCTGTAACTGAAACTTATGTGTTCTAGTCTCAGTAAATTTGTTACTTAATGTTAATTCATTGCAGTTTGCATAGGTTGTTTTGTGATTTGATATTTTCACCAGATAGCGCACATTTCTGTGAAATTATCTTCTATTTCTAAAAAGTTGAAATTTATTGTGTGACTGAACCTATGCGTTCTAAACTGAATAATATTTGTTTATTTTAACAGGTTTAAAAACTAATGTATGCTTTTCTTTTCTATAATATAAGGCTAGTTAGTATCTTTAAAAATATCTGATTTTGTATTGTATGTCATTGGGACCCCCTCTCCTTAAACTGAACTTGATTCCAGAGATAAATTTAAAATCAATAAACACAAAACAGTATTTTTTAATTAATTAATAAATAATTTTAGTAATTTTAAAATTTAAGGGTGCCATAATATCTACAATTGCTCTCTCTCAGGAAATCATTTCCCTGAGACTTGGCCCATCTAATAAATAATTGGTGGCACTCCTACCACACTATCAAGTTGTATGAGGAGAAGAGATTCCAAATCCTAAGAGGAAAAATATTTGCACAGACTCCATGGGCAACCACCAGAATTAACTTATTCTGCAGTTTGGCTTACTGTATGTTGACAGTCAGAATTTAAAATACTCTAATACTGTAAATTCAGAACCTGAACGTAAAAATGTGGGATTGTCAAATCCTTGGTCCAAATTTTAAATCACTTTTTGCAGGCAGCTCAGCTTAATGAGAAATAAAATATTTAATAAAATCAAACATTTAATTTGACTTTTTTGATTTATTTAAATTGGCAAATTTGGAATCCTTTGAGCAGATAACTCAACTAACAAAAGGCAAAACACAGAAAAAAAATGTGGGGTTACATGAATCAAAAAACAGGATTCTAATGTACAATTTGTAGATCTTCTGTATGTCAAACTAATCATAGACATCATATAAAAATTAACAAATCTGAAATTTCAGGATTGTCAAATCCTAGAACCAAATTTGAAATCAAAAATGAGGTGAATTTGAAATAAATATAATTTATGGGTGTCTCAAAAAGGATGCTAAAATATAGAGTGGATTTGTGCTGATTCTTTTAGGAGTCATAGACATTCTAAAAAATCACCCTATTCCATTTTAGGACAACTGAAATTTAGATGCTTGATTACAGTAGATTTTAAAAAACACTAATGATAAAAATAAATTTTAATATAAAATTCTATTTTATTATTAGTGTTTTCTAAAATCTACCGTAAACAAGTTTCCTTAATAGCAATACATAAATACATAATGTAGTAATCTTATGGTTTATCTTTCCCATCTCTCCTTCTTCCTTGATGTGGTGCAGGGTGCCACTCCCTAGTATTGCCTTATCTGGACTGGTTCCTTATTTGGAGAAGTATAGAGGAACTGCTGCCCTTTTTTGTAATTTACATCAGAGAGTACCCCTCCAAATCACCTAAGGGCAATTCTGATTAGAGACCAGTTGACATATCTGCAGATAGCCGCAGATGCATCAATTGGTGACCCATCAAAAGATGTTTTATGTATGGCAATTAACAACCCATTGACGCTTCTGCGGCTAGCTGCAGATGCATTGATGATTGACCCATTGTTTATCTTACTATGTAAATTGGTTATTTGATCTTCCACTGCTCTTTCTGCCAAAATGTGAACTTCAAAGAGAGTGGTCTGAAACCTTATTCTACCCTCTATTCCCCAGAGACAGCCCTACTATGTGCTGCAACCACCTGACCTCAGATCACATGCCCAAATGTTCACTTCTTGCCCAATCTAACCCCTTTCCCTCTGAATATTCCACAAAATGTTTCAGCCTACTAAGCATAAGCTCATTGCCTGACAGTCTAGACCCTAGTCAGCAGGACTCACCTTTTCTTTTCCCTTCTCTTCCTCCAGGTATAAAAAGACTCCAAGAGGTCCCCAATAAACAAAATCATTCACCATAACAATTGACTTACAAATCCTAGACTACTTGCAGAGCCCAAAATTAGAGGTTCTGTTGAGTAAGAAGAATTCAGTCTTGTTGTGTTTCTAGTTGCTCAGCTACACTCCACCCATTCCTACAACCCTTGAGCACCACACTTGAAATTCTTAAAAGTTCTGCATCATCAGGAGGGTAGCTCATAAATCATTGTATGAGTTTTTGGTTGCTATAATAGTGATTTAGAGTGCAGAATATTTATCATTTTCAGTTTAGACAATTTTACATTTAACTTAATTTCATGTCTAAACATGGTTGTTGAGATTGGATTTTCATTTGATTTTATCCAGAGTGGAGCTTCTTTATTTGGATTGATTTGTCCTAGTTTCTTACTCTACATTTAATTTTGATTACAGTTCCTGCAATTAATATTTGAGTTTACTAGTGGCATTCATCTATAATTTAAAATATGCGGTTTGACTTGAAATTTGCAAAGTCTCTATAAGTTCTTGCATTTTTAAAAATCAAATAAAAATATAAAGAATTCAATTTGATTAAAAAAGGCTATCCTGCAAAAGTGATTTGAAATTTGAACCAAGGTTTTGACAATCCTGCAGTTTTACGTTCAGGTTCTGAATTTACAGTATTAATGGATTTGAAGAGCCAGAATTAAGTTTTTACTCATGCAGACTACTAAATGTTGACGCTTTTAATAAGCAGAAACCTATTTCCTAAAATTTTACTTAATAAAAAATAAGCTTCAAAATATTTTTTGGGGCAACTTGACTATATAGAGTTAAAAAAGACTATAGAAATGATACATGACAGCTAAAAAAATTAAAAATACACTTTATTTTATTTTACTTTGAATTTAGCTATCTTTACTTTAAAACTTTTTTCCACTTATATAAAATAAAAGCCTGTGACTGTACTACAGTCACTGCTGAGTATTTAGCTGAATAAATGCTCCAAAATATAAAGATGTTCTGTTTTTGCTGTTTATTACATATATAGGTTTGTTTAGAATTCTTGAGGGAAAGGTTCCTAGAAAAGAAATATCTATGTTTAATAAAAGAACAGAATATGGATGTTTAATTAGGTTAGGATAACTAAAAGAATTGAGGCAAGATTGGCCAAATCAATCTTGGAGACTAAGCGTCTCAAAATGGGTTAGTTAATCAGGAAGATTAATTAATAAATACAGGATATAATTAATGAGGATTTAATTATATTAAAATGGTCTTGACTTTGTCAAGAAGTTTGATTAAGGTTAACTATGGGAAAACCCCCAGAATTAGGGTTAAAAGCGCTGTGTTGGCAAATTTATTGGGTTAGAAGCGCCGCCGCGCCGCCTAATAGATTTGAGAAGCGCCGCTACCAAATTTTCTCAGGTGCTGGGGCGCCGCCTGGGGAAATTGCTGTGCGCTGTGGTAGCGCCTGGTTTGAGTTTCAAAGCATTTTAATGGGTTTTAAGGAAAAAAATCATTAAATGCAAAGATAACCAAATAAAGGCAAGGATGCCTAGGAATTCAGGTTTGATCAGCTGGTTCCCAGTTGGAACACTGATAGCTGAGTTTGGGATGTGCAATCCACAAAGTTTTTGCGCCAGGAGCTGGTCAAGCTCCATGCCAAATTGGTACATTGAGATGAAGGGTATCAGGTGACTCCTTTTCATTGTAGGTTAATTCTCATAGGTTGAGAATTGTTGGTGATCTTTTAGGTAAAGATCTATGTTGGATGACTTGAATGTCATAGACCACGTGATGCAAATCATTGGTTGATTCAGGAACTGGAGGGGTTTTAGCCGTGTATGCCCCAAATGGTATATAAGCAAAAACAGTTGAACATTAATAAAATATATATTCATTGTCAGTTTTGACACTTTCCCCTCACCTATTTTTCAATTATCATGCCTTCTTTGTTAAAATTTGAGAGAGACAAGTTTGGGGTCCTTTGTGTGGAAAACTCTGCAGCAAGAAGGGAGGTTCCTACAAGTACATTGGAAGAAGCTTGGACCAGCCTGGAGGTCACTAAGACTTTTCCTGCCAAATCTTTAGTAGAAGTAAAGGCTGCGTTCAAGGAGCTATATTCCAATTACTTTGCTAAGGAAGGGACTCCCACCCAAGGGAACCAAATTTATGCTTGGGATGCTTGGAACTTATTGGTAGTATGGGATGAAATCTTGCAACAAGTAAAAAAGATGGTGAATTGTGAAATTGAGGTGTTGAGAGTACAAGAGGAAAAAAGTGTTGAAATCATGGCTCGTTGACAGGATGACAATAAAGTGTTATCCAATAAAATTGCCTCCCTGGAGGCAAAGCTCTTCAAAGCTTTGTCCCAGGAATGTAACAGCAATAAGAGTCAAGGGCAGAATAATAGCAGGATGGACTGGTTAAGCCTAGATCCGTCACAAAACCCAATATTCAAAAATATACTACATAAAAATTCACATATCATAGAAAAATAAAATAATTAGAAATGTTATTATAAATCCTTTTATATATTTGAAACTATAAAAACATATCTTTTACTAGTAAAATACCAATATAGACCATATAATACATCCTAAGGCATCAAATTATCAATAGAAAATCAATGATTTTGATGAGGAGCAACTTTTAGGGAAGCTTTGAATATGGATTTAAGAAGAAGAGAGATATATTTTATTGGATAATACTCTAGATTTATATAGCTTGCGCTGTGACAGAGACTTAAGTTAGACCAAAGATAGAGAAAGTCATGTGTGAGTTGGATTTGATTTGCTGGATACTTGGAAAAGTCATGTGATATTAGTTTGTTGCTATTTCTGGAATGATGAGCTAGATATTGGATTAGCACCAAATCAGGCAATGATTGGATGTTATGTATGTTGGGAACGGCCAGAATACCAGTCCATCCAGCTTCGCAACACACCCATCCCTTAAGGGGTTACTCTGGTACATCAGGATGGGGCTTTGTCTTGACAGCTGCTGCCTGATGTTCCTGGAGTTGTTTGCTAGTAGGTACTAGCCAAGTCAAGTGTTCCCCTTTGCTGAGTCAAAGGCAGGATCTGTGGTACTTTTTTGATGATAGCGTCTTTGGAGCCTTGGAACAGGACTAGGTAAGTGTTTCTGCCTGGTTAGTATTTGAAAATTTCTCCAGTTCCTCTGTGTACTAAATCCAATTTCTTTCTGTTTCCAGAAAGGATCCAAACAGAGGAGTTATTGGTAGTGGCTCCTCTTTGGAGTTTATCTTTTGTGCTTTGAGTCTCTTTCTCTATGCTATCTTGGATTTGAGCCATGTGTTGTAGAGTTGGTACTTGTTCCACTTTGGGGGGTTTCCCTGGGGAATATTCACATATTATTGGTTATTGAGGGTGACTATCTCTGCTTTTGTACCCATATGTTAGTTCAATTGATGAGTAGCATGTCCCTTGGTTGGTGTGAACCTGAGATACTAATAATTCATGTTTCACATATAGTAGCCATGTCTCTTTGGCTTTAACATCCATTATTTTCTCAAAGGTTCTGATGAGACTGCTGTTTAGGCGTTCAACTCTGCCATTGGCTTGTGGCCTGTAAGGTGAGGTTGTGGAATGTTTGATGTTCTTTGATTTTAAGTTAACATTCACAATGTGTCCTGACAGTTCTGTGGCTTCATCAGTGATGATATAGTCTGGGGTTCCATAGCTGGCTATGATTGCCTTATTGATATATTGATTGATTGTTTCTGCTTTGTGATCCTTGGTTGCCCAGAAGATAGCCCAGTGTGTTGCAAAGTCAATGGCTATAATTAAGAAGCGTTGTTTTGCTTTGGCTTCTGGGAAAGGTCCTACTACACCCAGGTCCCAAACCTTAAATGGTTCAGGGTCAGGTACTGGATTAACTGTTGGCTGAGGAGCTTTGGTGATGGAGTATTTTTCACATACTGTGCACTTTTTCAGAACATCAATTATGTCTTGTTTCAGATTGGGCCACCATACTATCTCTTTTAAGGTGAGGTATAGATTTTTAGCCTTTGTGTGTCCTAGTAGATGGTGATGTCTTAGGATGGTGTCAACTCTTTGTGCAAGTGGGATGTAGGGAACATGTTTGTCTTTAATAATACAGTATATTTCACTATTTGACACATGGAAGTGCTTCTTGTTTTTTACTAGTGTGTCATGAGTTAGCTGATGTGTTGCAGGGTCTTTCCCTTTGGTTTTATACTCAGTTTAATATAGGGTTGGCCAATATGGATCCAGGTGGTCAGGATGATCCTCTCTTGGCTGAAATAGCCTAGAGAGAGCATCAGCATGACCAGCTATTCCCCCTTTTGTAATGGATGTCCAGATTAAACTGATCAAGCAAGGACATCCATTTGGCTTGTTGGCGTGCAGGTGCGTTCTGAGTTTTAAAGTAGATTAAGGATTTATGGTCAGTTAGTACTCAGACATTTAAATGTCCTTCTAGATAACATCTCCATTTCTTGCCTTAATAATATATTGTTAGCAATTCATTATTGTGTATAGTGTACCTCTGCTCAGTGTTAGTTAGTTTTCTACTTTTGTGACATACTGGCAGGAAGTCTTGCTGTCCTGGCTGGCAGATGTTTAGTACTGCACCAATGGCGGTGTCACTGGCATCCAACTAGAGCTTGTAGTGCCTTTTGTTATTTGGGTATTGCAAGATTGGCGCTTCAATCAGAGTTGGCTTCAGTAGCTGTTAATTCTTGTCACATTCTAGTGACCAGAAGAATTTTTTTGGCATTATCCTTGGTTAGGTTATTGATTGGTGCAATTAATTTTCCGCAGTCTTTGATTTATTTCCTTAGATAAGCTACCATTCTGAAAAAGTATCTAACTTGGTTAACAGAGGTGGGGTGTTGCATGTTATTTATGGCTTTGATTTTATCTGGATATGCTTTGATGCAACCATCAGAGACAATATGCCCAAAAACATGATTTTCTTTTTTATAAATTGGGACCTGCTAGGCTTTGTGTAGAGTTTGTGCTTTGCAAGTCAATCAAATGTTTTGCAGACAAGTGTGAGGTGTTCCTCTTTGGTTTTTGAGAATATGATTATATTTTCAAGGTAGCATAATGTATTTGAGAGGCCATTTAGCGCTTAGCTCATCATGGTGACAAATGTTGTGGGGGTGTTGGTCATCTCAAAGTTCATTACTTTATATTCAAACAATCAAAATTGCGTACAGAACACAGTTTTTGGTATGTCTTTCTCTTTAACTTTGATACAAATATTGCCAAATGTGAGGTCAATCTTTGAGAAGATCTTTGCTCTGGAGAGCCTTCCAAATAGGTCTTCTATGAGGGGAAGGGGGTATTTATTTTTTACTGTACTTGTGTTTAGTGTTTTATAGTCAGTAACTAAGTGAAGAGATCCTTCTTTTTTTCTTTACAAAAAAACTGCTGCCCCCCACGGGGATTCAGACGGGCAAATAATCCTTTGGCTAGATTGTCCTTAATGTGGGCTTTAAGTGTTTGGGTCTCCATGAGGGAGAGTCTATAGAGGGGTGCCGGTTTAGGCATGGCTTTACATAGGTTGATGCCATGTTTGACCTCCTGCTCAGGAGATAACTCTGTGAGTTCTTCCTTAAATACATGAGTGTATCATTTAGGAGTGCTGCAAGTTCTGGGCATTGAATTTGGTTGTATGCATGTTATTGAATTTGGTGTACCTCATTATGTGGAGTGTACTGTCTTGGTTAGACGTTCTGATTTGTCCTGATTTATGACTTGGACTAATAATATGTCCCTCAGAATGAGGTTGATGGGTTCTTTGAGTATGTTAGAATTGACTTCATTGTGAATGAAGATCATGGTCTTTGTTTTCCAACATATGCTGGGATTTACTCAAGTGAAAAAACCATGCCTACTACAATGTTGTAGTTTATGTTGTTCATGTTACAGTAGAAAATCATATGGAAGGGATAGTGTGCCCTTATAAACCCCAAAATCAGCAAAGAACTGCAGCCAACCCCCTGAAAGAAATTGTCAACTTGAATGCCGTCATAGACAAAAAATGGGTCAGAGCTGGGGTCACCCAAATAGCTCTCAAAAATCTGGACTTGCCTTATTTTTTCCTGAATAATTATGAGAAGAAAATTATGTGTTATACATTATTTGGGGATGGCAGCACTTGACCCGCTGGCCGCCAGAATTTTTTGAATTATGACGTCATTGACTCAAATTCTAATGCAGGACCTCCAACTGTTGAAAATATTCTTGCCAGCCAATCAGAAGCTGTGGAATTCCCTCCTTCCCCATCCTGAACTCCCTTAAGACTTCCCCATTTCCCCCCTCTAGAAACTTGTTTCTAGTTAGCTAAATTTCACTCAAATAAAGGAAAGCTTTCATAAAATGTGGGATAATCTGGGGCTATTTGCCCCTGTCTTTGACAGATTAGCGCTCATGATCTTCAAGGTTGCTATGAATTCTATGGCCGCGCCCTGGTCTGTGTTGTAATTGCTTTGGCATCTCCAATGTCTGACTTTCTTTTGCAAATGCTCTTTCTCATTTTGCTCTCAATTGCTGTTTTCTGTTACACCGTCAAAGTTGCAAATTTAATGAGCCCCTCCACCCAATTTGGTTTAGTGCTGCTCATGCAGCTAATGATTTGTCTATTTTATCCTCATTATTTTTCTCTGAACAGCGCAGCACGCCATTTAACTCTTACAGTTCATGACAAGTCCTTTGATGGACGTTTGTATGCCTTGGAGGTCAATTCTGAAAGGAGTTGTTTTGTCTTAAAGTAGAACTTTTGATTTGTCTGCCATTCTGGTATAATTTGATTTTGTAATTGACAACTGGTATTTTGTATTTGGTTATAAATAGTTTGCTTACCATGGTATGTTGGGTACCAGAGTTAAATAATTTTTTTTGTATGTGATCTATAAGTGCATGGATAGACAAAAAGTTGGAGAAATCTTTAATTTATAAATTCATAAAGATAGAAGATTGTGGGATAATGTGGATGCAAGCAGCAACATTTGTGCCTTGGTACAAATTCTTGTCAGTTTGGGGGGAGACAGGGGAACTTAAGCCTGTTCCCCCTCCTCTTTTCCCTTTCCTCTGTTGTGAGACCTTCAAGGTCAGAAAATGTGGGGTCAGATTTATAGTGGGTTGCTATTTTCAGCATTGTTCACTTCCATGGGCGCGGTCAAAAAACTGTAGCTGCTACCAGTGATGAGGAGCAACTTTTGGGGAAGCTTCAAATATGGAATTGAGAAGAAGAGAAGTATATTTTATTGGATAATACTTTAGACTTATATAGCTTGAAATGTGGCGGGGACTTAAGTCAGATAAAAGATAATAGAGGTCATGTGCAAGTTGTATTTGAGCTGCTTGATACCTTGACAGATCACGTGATATTAGTTTGTTGCCATTTCCAGAATTTCAAACTCAATATTAGATAACCACCAAACCAAGCAATGACTGGATGTTAAGTGTGCTGGCAATGGCCATAATACCAGTACATCCAGCTCCTCAACAATTTTATAAAAATGGTATCATAATTTATTAATGATTTATTTAGACTAACTACTTATATAAAAATATAATGAACAGATTTTAAATATAAACAAGATCTTACAATACTCAATAAATTTAATTAAAAACTAGACTGTGGTCAACTGGTTGCCATTAAAAACTGGGGAAATCTTCTTGATGTATTCCCCAAGCTCTGAAAGTTTACTTTGGCCTTGAAAACTCATTGATATTCTCTTGGTATTTTTTCTCTTTGGTGATTCTCTTCTTCTTGGATGGGTGGTTCTCAACATCTCTGATGAATGCAACAGTCTTCTCCTGTTGGACTTTGAGGTGCTCATAGAAGGTGTTGTATCTGGGCTTGATTCCAAAGGAGGACTTGATATGCTTATGCCAGTTCTCTAAAGATGAATTAGTTTTTATCTCATCCTTACAAACTGCCTGATAGCAGTTCCAGTTGGCTTTGGCTCTGGGCTTAGTGACCTTACGTCCAATCCACTGTGGGTTGTAATATTCAATGAAAGGGTAGAAGGCATTCTCATATTTATTGGCATATAGATCCTGGCAAAGGAGGTCAAAGGCTTGTCCGGTATGCTCTGGCTTATAAAGGCTGGTGCTACAAACTGCTGAATTAAGAACTTAAACTTTCCAGAGGTATCCAGACAGTGGAGCTTACAGTTATTTTAAAATCTATAGCAACAAGCAAAAACAATTCAGATTAAACAAAACAAAATCTGATTTAAACAAAATTAAAATGAATCCAAATCTATTGTAAATTGTCAGAACTTTTGGTTCTGCTCTCAGACCTGGCGGTCTGATAATTCTTTGCTTTGGTGTGTAATAGAGATTTATTGGTCATTATGTTGATATCAGCTTGTATGGCAACAAGCATTACTTGCAATGTCTGGATTTTCCTTGGCACTACAATGGCAAGCAATGACAAGAGAGGCAACTACAAGCAGCTTGCTATACAGGTGGCTTGCTTAATTCTTCAAGTACTGACAACGGTCTTTGAACTTGGATAGTCTTCTTCTACTGTGAAAACGTTCTACAGTAGGCAAGGGTTATTATTGTCTGCCTTCCATTAGTCCAATGGAAGGGCTTTTATAGAGCTTGCGCCCTCTTGCCAGGATAAGATCATCTGGCGCTTCTAACTCTTGATTGATCAGTCTTTTTATCCCCAGACTGCCAGCATCAACCCCCAGAGTCAGGCAATCATGCAATGGCATGGTATTCCATATCATAGTACCCTGCGCTGGGTACTTGATTGTCATCAAATAGAGCATAATCTATAAGCGTGCCGGCAGTGGTGGCGCTAATTGATTACTCTATTTTTAGCGCATATTATTTTGTTCTTAGGCAACTTTTCTGGCATTGATTTGCACTAGTACTGGCGGTTTGCTTGCAAATCAATCATATGCTTTTGATATTTGGAGAAACCCATAGTTACTAACCCAGCGGTTTGCCAGAGTGTTTTGGAATAACTCTAGCCAATTGGGAACCAGTCATAATTGGCAAGTTATTGTATTCCTGGTTGTTCTTGCAGTAGTGATCCAAATCTACTCTATGAAGGCTTCTTAGATCAATTAGGCCTATTAACAATACTGAAAGCTTCTATAATTATTGGCTTGGGGGATGGCCAAGGTTAACAAGGTAGAACAAAGTCAGTATAAATTCCTGACATTTCCCCCAACTTGACTTAGTTTTACTATCAAGATAAGAATTGAAAATCACAATGTTGCATCAATCCAATGCTTCCAACACCTCACATGTCACTGATGGACATAGCATCATTGCTGCTATGTTGGTTTCAGATTGGGCCCTGTTCCAGGCCATGTCTTACAATGCCAAGAAGGCACATATTTGCGGGCTTTGTGACAGGGATACCAGTACAATATTTACTGGTATGGGCCATGAGGAGCCTCCTCACAATCAGGCGCGTCAAGGTCCCAAATCCTTGCCATCCCAAGTAGAAACAACTTGGCAGAGTGCGTAAATCCCTTTGGTCAATTTGGAGGAGCAGCCTGTCAATACCTGGGCATATGTGCAGGGGTCTTCAGCATCTCAAGCGGCATTTGGAAACCTGCCAACAGTTCAGTACCAAATTGGTGAGCCTGATTTTGATTGTGGTGTCCTTTTCTCAGAAGTCAAATTGTGTTGTCAATTTCTCTTTATTGTCCTCCAGCAGAGACCCCGGCGGGACTTGAAGGCACATATCACATCCTCAAGTTTTGACTTCTTCTCCATCAACAACAAAGTGTTGGCAGAGCGCCTTGGTCACAACCTCCTTAATCTCATTGATGTCTCCTGTACCAGCGACCCCATGGATGGATTGCATTGAGGGTTCATTATCCAGATTGCCAACCAGATTGTCCAATCCTGGTTCCAGTATCTTCCCCCATTCCTGTCAATGTACCAGAAGTGGCAGGTTGACAACCGTAACCAGCAAGATAGTTGTCTTGGTAAGGTGGTCCACCGGTGTTGAGATGCCTTTCATAATGGGGATGGAAAAGCCGCGGTACAAGCCATGGTCCTCTGCAGGAATATCATGTTGACACCTGACCTGTGTCTTCCTCAGGGCAGTTTCCATAGGATGACTTCCCACTGGGAAAAGCTTAGGAATGCCATCAATAACATAAAAGCAAATCTTCCAGATGAGTATCTTTCTATTGATGATTTCATCATGGATTGCCTTATTCTGGGATGAGGCTATTCCCTTGAGGGCGGACTCTGGCGGGTTGACTGGGACTTTGAGTCCATTCCATTGCCCCCTGTTTCCTTTTCATATCTCTCCCCTGCTCACAAGAAGTTGTGGCTGCGCGTGGCTGTCTTCCTGTTTGTAGAAAGCCAGCACTTTCCCTTCAAATTGTTACCTTGAGATGTGGTGCTTCTGGCTGGGGATCAAGAACCTGATATGTCAGTAGTGACACCTGGGCCTCAACGTGCCAGCCCGGCCAACCAAGAAGTGGATTTTGAAGAAGACAAAGAAGAGACAGAAGACAAGGATGAAGAAAACAATGACAACAATGACAACATTTACCAGTTGGGCGACCTCTAGCCTTTTTCCTTTATATTTACCCAATAAAAAACAATTTTAAAAGCATTATTTGTATTCTTTAGAAAGCATAAAAATATGACTTAGAAGTCATTATTTGGCAAAGTGTGAAAAGGTTTTAGGAACCTTGCGTGGACTCTGTTTATTAGTTGTCCATCTGAAACATCTTTGATGATATAGGCATCTTGGCCTGTTTGCTCAATGACTTCAAATGAGCCTTTTCAGATGGTGTCAAGCTTGTGTGTTCTTCCTATAACTTTATCATGATAGGATACTTGAGTTCCAACCTTGAACTCTGGCAGAGCGCAGCAGTTGGAATTATCTTGCTGGCGTCCTCTTGTTCTGGCCAGCATAGTTTCTGTAAAAGCTTCAGCCTGAAGCTTAATTAATGTATCTGCTAACTTTGTCATGTACTGGTTGTAGGTGATCTCCCTGGGGTTGCCCATTGCGGAGAGCAGTATTGGCAGTATGGTGGGGTGTTGACTGTACATGAGCTGGAAGGGCAAAAACTTGGTTGTGCTATGTATGGAGATGTTATATGCAAACACAACTGCTGGCAGGAAAAGATACCATTTGGAGGTACACTTATCTGCCAGTTTTTGAAGGATATTCACCAAGGTGCTGTTTGCTCTCTCAACCATCCCATTTGTTTCTGGATGGTACAGGGTAGAGAGCACTCTCCTCACGCCCATGAGCTCATTAAGCTTTGGGATAATGTTGGCCGTAAAATTAGTGCCATTGTCTGTGAGGATGAATTGTGGGCAACCATGATGGTGGATAATGCGTTCCAAGATGAACCTCACAGTTGCTTCTGCGCTAACGTGCTGGTGGGCTTTTACCTTGACCCACTTGGTAAGATGGTCTATGGCTACAATAATATATCTGAGCCAACCAACACACATTGGAAGAGGGCCAACCATGTCTATGCTGACAGTGTGCTAAGCAAATTTGGGCTCAACAGCCTTATATTGCTGCTTGGGTACAAAATACTTCTTGTGTTGGCACTCTGTGTAGCAAGTCAGGGTTTTCTTTGTGTTGAACAGTAGAGATTCACAATAATAGTGGAGCTGTAATTGAAAAACAGTCTTTTGTAAGCCGCCATGGCCTACAGCCTTATGGGCAGCCATGATCAGAGACAACCTCTCTGAGGGGCAGGGGAAAATGTACTTGTTCCCCTGATGGTATTTGTACAGTTTACCATCCTCTACTCTACAGTCCTTCATCAATTCCCAGAGAATGGCTAGGATCTCATCAAGCTCATCTTTGAACTGGCCAGTTAACATTTTATCATACAGTATATTGGCCTGTGATGATACAATATTAACAGTTGGGAGTCGGGATAGACAGTCAGCATTCTGGTGCTTTTCTCCTGGCCAGTGTACTATCTTATAGTCAAACGCCTGCAGTTTTAGAGCCCATCATGCTAAGCAACCTTCTGGTTCACAAAGATTCTGGAGCCAACTTAGACTGGCGTGGTCTGTAACCACTGTGAAGTGGACTCCATGAAGATACACCTGGAACTGTTTGTAGGCATATATTACTGCCAAAAATTCACATTCTGTTACTGTGTAATTCTGCTCATGGACATTCAAATAGCAACTGGCATAGGTGACTGGGTGTTCTTCTCCATCATCATTGTTCTGGGACAATACTGCTCCAAGCGCACTTAGAGAAGCATTGGTATGTACTACAAAAGTCTTAGTAAAATCAGGATACATAAGCACTGGACTGCCGGACAGGCTGGTTTGTAGGGAGTCAAAAGCAGTCTGACAGGCGGAGGTCCATGTAAAAGGCACCCCATTTTTAAGTAGATGAAAGAGAGGTTCACTTGTTTGCGAGAAATTTGGAATAAACCTGCAATAATAACCTACCATACCTAGGAACACCTGGATGTCCCTTTTGCTCTTGGGAGTCTTCATCTTGGTGATAGCCTCAATCTTGACGGGTTGTGGCTGTAGTCCTTTTGTGTCAATCACAAAACCTAAGTATTCCAGCTGGTCCTTAAAAAACTGGCACTTCCTAGGTTTTATCTTCAAGTTGGCGTCTGCAAGCCGCGTAAAGACAGCTTCCAAGTGTTCCAAATGATCTGTAAACGTCCTAGAGAAAAGATTAATATCATCCAGATACACAAGGACACAGGACAACTTGAGTTCTCCCAGGATGGTGTCCATAGCTTGTTAAAAAGTTGCTGGCGCGTTGCACAATACTTGAGGCATTTGTGTTGGTTGGAAAAGGCCTTGGGAAGTGATAATGGCACACTTCTCTTGTTCCTCTAGAGGCAGTTTGATCTGCCAATACCCCAAAATCAGGTACATTGTGGAGAAGAATTTTGCACCTCCCAGGCAGTCTAAAGCGTAATCAATTATTGGCAACAGGTAGGAGTCCTTCTTGGTGATCAAGTTTAGGCGTTGGTAGTCTATGACTACTTGGTTACTTCCATCCTTCTTTTTTACTATAAGGATGAGCAACACCCAAGGACTCTTAGATGGGACCAACATTCCTCTATCCAGGAGCTGTTGTATTTTCTAATTGACAGTTTCCTTGCTGGCCTTTGATTGTCAAATGGGGCAAAGCCAAATTGATTTGTTGTCACCTGTGTCAATATTATGGGTGACATCTGCTGCACAGCCCAGGTTGAAGTCATCTTTGGCAAAGATGCACCTGTACTTCTCAAACAGGGCACTTGCTTGTTCCTGTTGCTCTTGACTTAAGGAGGACAGGTTGGCCAGGAAGTAGTCACGTAGGCGCTGGCTTTGACTTGGTCAGATAACCCCATTTTTAATAGGTCCCCAATACATTTGAAACCGGTCAATTCCTCAATTGGTAGAAGGTGCACAAATCCTATTATCTGATGCTTCTTCACATAAATATTGTGGTCTTGTAGATTGGCAAGTAGGATGTGTACTTCTCCATGCCCTGGTATAATTATACCAGGTGCTACACAGGGTTCAAACCTTGATCTTCCCCAAGGCTGATGTATTTCCCCATATAAGCCTTTGGGAATTTCCAGGGTCAGCCCTGTTGGCACAACACACTGTGTGCCAGACTTGAGAGTGAAGGTCACCAGAGAGCAAAGTGGAATACCTTTGTGCTCTTTTATCCGGGTTGGCAACTTCTTGCTCTTACATCCCTCCTTCTTGTATGGAACTGCTACAATCCCATCCTTATACGCCAAATTAATTGTCAGTTTCTCTTTGATGCTGGCAGCATCTTTGGTGTAATAAAGAGGGATGGTCTGCTTCAATATGGTGAAGGTGTTGTTCTTCATATTGATCTTCACACTATATTTCCGCATAAAGTCAGTGCCAATCAAAACATTGTAGTTTTGACTGGGCAAGACAACAGTGGGAGAGGAAACATCTATGGATCCAAATTGCATTGGAATCACACTATATGCTCCTTCAGAAGTTGTTGTATGCAACCTGACGGTGTCATAGACTCTTTTGTGCGCAATATCAGGAGCCAGTCCTAGTTTTTGGACCAGGCACATGGAAATTATATTGTTTGGTGCTCCACTGTCAATAATTGCTCTTTCTTTCACCTTATTAACAGAAATGTTGGCATAGGTACACTCAGAGTAAGTTTCAGACTGTAGGTTTAATAAGTGAATTCCGAGGGGGACCAGGGTGTCAAAGTACTGCTTAAGACTTTTCCCAATTTCAGGGAAGTTGTTCTCAATAGTTTTGAGAGGCATTGTCAATTGGACTCCCTTGAGGTTAGGAACGTTGCTGGAGACATTAGGGCTATTGTTCAAGCAAGTTTCTTGCACTTGAGCGGCATAGGGTTTGGACACTACTTCTACTGCATTGGAAGTAGTCTTCTGGGGTCTTCCTCTTCCACGGGCAGGTATAGCGTACAGGTTGTTGGCTACCAATTGGTGGACGGGGTCTTCCTAAAATCTTGGCTAAGGGCAAAGTATCCAGGTGATTCTTCTGTCTGGGTGGCATTCTTGGCAGGGCCCTTGGCGGGCTCAGCAGGTTCCTTGATGGTCTTGGCGGTCTCCTTTGGTTTATCATGGTCAGGTTCTTTTGGAATAATCAAAGGAATGGCAGGTGCAGTATATTCCATTACTGGCCCACCTTTGCTTTTCCCTGATTTTTATCCTCGGTTTCTACTACAACATTGACACCAGGAGGTTTGCCTTTTGATCAACATTGACTTGCCCAGTGCCCCTTTTTGTTGCACTTCTGGCAGGTGATGTTAGAGTTGTAAGATTTCAACTCTCCAGTGGTTTTTGTAGTAGCATCCTTCTCCCCTTCAGGCGGCTTGGTGGATCTGTCACAGTCCCAATTTCTTCCGCAATTTTCAGAACCATTGCAATTGGCCATTCCTTTGTTGGGGGCGTCAAATTGGGCCCCAAGCCGACCCAGATAACTGGTAATCTTCTGGGTGTTGTTGGCCTGGTCTAGTACCGGGAACATCATGTCAGAGAGCTCTCTGTAAGGCTGAAGAGCTCTACTCATTGTGATACAGCAGTCCGAAATAGTGAGTACTCCTGCCCCAAAGAGTACCTGGGCTTTGTGATAGAAGCAATCATCAAAATCTTGTACACTTTTATATTTATTAAAAGCAATATTGCTGAATTTGGCCTTCCTTGCCTGTAGCTTGGTTTCACTCCCAAACTCTTCAATCACTGCAATCTAGGCATCTTTAAAAGACCATTCTTCTGTTGGGAGGCGAGACATGATCACATCTACACTAGCAGGGTCAAAGCGCTGATTAGGGCTGTGGCCTTCATGTGATTGAAGCCTCACGCATAGACATCTTGAAGAAGACAATAAAAGTTTTGATATTACCCTTTTGGTCAAAGGTTGGCAAGTTCAATGGCTTGAACTTGTGGTCAGAGATAGTCAATTCTTCATGTGACTCTACTACTGGTTTGACGGGGCAAAGACCAGTAAGTGGAGTAAGTGGCGGTAAGGCAGCAACTCTTATGGGGACGTGGCGGGTCTCTAGACTATCATTGGTACCATGGTCTGAGGTAAAATCAAAGAATTCAGGAGATGACGCCTTTTGTTGCTCAGGAGAAGAGTTTGGTACTGGGCTCTGCTTATCTTCTACAGACAAGCTGTTATTGGATAAAATTGCCTATTCCAATCTGTTCAGCCTGGCCAATAAATTAGCCTCAAAGTCCTTTCTGGCAGTGTCATTGGATTGCACCTGCTCCAAGAGATTGCTATGGTTCCCTTCCATAAGCAGAGTGGTTGAAGCCAGTAGGTCTAGATGCTTGCTGTAGGCATCCAACTTGTGTTCAAGGGCGGCAACCTGGGAGCGGCTATCTTTCAAATCCTGGTATAACTGATTTGTCAGGGCGCAGACAGTCTCTATTGTTTCCCACACATTGTGTTTGTTATTGATATGTGCTTTGTCTTGAGACAGCAGGCGTGCTGTTCCTGGGACCAATCCAAGGCAGGAGAAGCTGCCTTTCCCTTCATAAGGTTCACTTTCTTGATCAATTTGTTTACCCACAAGATGATCTTGTTCTGGCACTCCTTGTGGCGGGCACTGTTTCCCAAGACCATGCTTTGCAGCTTGTCTTATTGATATGCTATTTTGTCCACACTAGACTGGCAGGCCAGATAGTGTACCTTCTTGGTCAAGTTGACGCTGTGACAGGTTATGTCTGAAGCCCATTGAGGGGTCAGACTGTGGGAATTGAGAAGTCCAGCCACTACTTGCACTATCTGATTATTGAACTGTGAAACTATCTCATCCATACGGTAATGGGCAGAAGAAGCAGCTTAATTGATACTACCCACAGCCTGTTGCACAGTGTGGAAGCTATACTTCAGCTGGTGAACCTGGGCGGCGTGAGTGTGCTGGATTTTGATCCTGAAACAACCCATCTCTTTGAGGTCAAGGTTTTGGCGGGCCACCAAGCGCTGAACATGCTTAATGACAGAGTGTACAAAGTACAACAGAACATCAGTTATTCTGTTAACTCCTTCTCTTTTCAGAAGGAGGCCTAGCTTTGTGCTACTGGCCTCTTGGTAGCTTCTGAAGGTTGACCACAAATGTTTGGAGAATCTTGCGGTAGTAAACAGGGTATAGTCATTATCCTGTTGTTTGTTACTCATGGATTTATAGCCTTGCATCAAGGCGTCACTAAATGACTGCACATCCTTGATAGTGTAGGTCCTTGGTTTGTGTTGTGCCATTGTGACAGTGACGTCAAGGTTGATTTTTTCTACTGGTACTTCTGGTACTTGGTAAGGAGCAATCTCCAAGCAGAGGGACTCATCCCGTTCCACATTGCTGGTTTCCATGTAGCCCCCCATATTTATCAACAAAGCTGGGGTGGTGGGCAAAGACTTGCCAACAACAGACAGCACAGGTAACTCATTATTATAGTGAGCACCACTGGCAGAACTTTTGGTTCTGCTCTCAGACCTGGCGGTCTGATAATTCTTTGCTTTGGTGTGTAATAGAGATTTATTGGTCATTATGTTGATATCAGCTTGTATGGCAACAAGCGTTACTTGCAACATCTGGATTTTTCTTGGCACTGCAATGGCAAGCAATGGCAAGGGAGGCAACAACAAGCGGCTTGCTATATGGGGCGGCTTACTTAGTTCTTCAAGTACTGACAACAGTCTTCAAACTTGGATAGTCTTCTTTTACTTCAAAAACGTTCTACAGTAGGCAAGGGTTATTATTGTATGCCTTCCATTAGTCCAATGGAAGGGCTTGTATAGAGCTTGCGCCCTCTTACCAGGATAAGATCATCTGGCACTTCTAACTCTTGATTGATCAGTCTTTTTGCCCCAGACTGCCAGCATCAATCCCCAGAGTCAGGCATCCATGCAATGACATGGGATTCCATATCATAGTACCCTGCGCTGGGTACTTGATTGTCATAGAATAGAGCATAATCTATAAGCGTGCCAGCGGTGGTGGCGCTAATTGATTACTCTATTTTTAGCGCATATTATTTTGTTCTTAGGCAACTTTTCTGGCATTGATTTGCACTAGCACCAGCAGTTTGCTTGCAAATTAATCATATGCTTTTGATATTTGGAGAAACCCATAGTTACTAACCCAGTGGTTTGCCAGAGTGTTTTGGAATAACTCTAGCCAATTGGGAACCAGTCATAATTGGCAAGTTATTGTATTCCTGGTTGTTCTTGCAGTAGTGATCCAAATCTACTCTATGAAGGCTTCTTAGATCAATTAGGCCTATTAACAATGCTGAAAGCTTCTATAATTATTGGCTTGGGGTATGGCCAAGGTTAACAAGGTAGAACAAAGTCAGTATAAATTCCTGACATAAATCAATATAAATTTGTTTATGTTTAATTTTTTTAAATCTGAATTGTTTTTGCTTGTTGTCATAGCTTTTAAAACTACTGTACTGATATCAGATCTACCCTTTTGCTGCACTTTAACAGCCTGTCAATAATAAAAAACACCCCTGGACCTCTCCATCAAAGGTATTTATAAAAGCGTTATACTGGGCAGTCTCATAGTCCATGATTATAGTTGAGGGGCCAAGAGCTCTGCCATGAGCTTCCTGTTCTGCAATAAGGGTGGCTTCATTCTTTTTATCATCATCTGGATAGGCTCTAGTGTTATGGCCAGTGACTCTTTTTATTACTGAGTAGGGCTTTGATGCCCTCCTGAAGGGTTTAAAAGCACTTTTGTAGATCTCTTCTGTTGCCCCAGTAAGCAGAAAGTAGGCAAATGGAAGCACCTTGCCTTAAATGTGGAAATGTATAACCCATATTTGGTAAAAAAGACGGGGACATACAGCAAAATTCCTGTTACATAACCAGGTCTCTGAATCTCTTAACTGCTCCAGGTTCTGTTGTGTAGCATAGAAAATAATTCTTGTCTCTGTTGTAGGACCACCATCATGTAAAAGGAATACCTCATCTTTATTGAACAAATTCAACTCCTCTGTCAAGACTAACTCTTCTTGGACTATGGCAGATTCTTATGGGGGCATATATCACGGTGTTTGTCACATATGTACTTAACTAAATAGTTGCGGTCAGGGATAAACTTCAGATTCTCATTAATTAGGTGTGTGGTGGCCTTAACTTCCAGATCAGCAGCCTTGACGTCTTTGGAGACTGGGACCATTTAGCAGAGGTACCACTTTAGAAGCTTTTCAATAAGATTTATTGGAGCATTTCATGTGTGCTCTCCTTTTTTACTAGTGACTTTATCCCATCCTTCTGTATTAATCCTGGCAGCAAAGCTTCTATCTTCACACACATAATGCTTAATTCTTCCTGCCCTCTTTTGATTGTTGCAATTAAAACATAGCCATCACAGGCTAAACTTGCACCTCCTTTGACAGACATTAGAGGGAAAACCTGAGGTAAATTCTTTGGGGGCTTAAACTCTCCTTTGTTTATTTTACATATATTGTGAACTTTCAGGGAATCTCATGGGCCAATTGATGCTTGATGATAGTCAGAAAGGTAATCATCATGATCTTCTTTATTGATACTTGATGAGGAGAATGGAGGTGCAGATTTGTTGGGCAGTGGAGGGGAATTATCTGGAGTTGGATTCTTGCGCTTTTTGGACTGGGATGAGCTTGATTCCTTTGAGCTTGATTCATCTGGGATTGACTGAGGTTCTGGAATCTTGGATATCTTATCTCTTCCTTGCTTGTTTAGTGGAACCTCATCTCCTTCTGATTGATAGCAGCTTGGAATAGAGGAGAGGTCAGGGGAGGGCTCTTCACTTTCAGGGTCTGGGGGCTTAACTTTTGTCTTCTGTTTCTTTAAGGGCTATTTGGCAGGTTTTTTGTTAGGATAGGGACTTTGGGCCTTTACAAAGGCTTTGGGTACTTTCTTGGTTGGCTTGGGACTCTTTGGTGGCTTCTTGAAAGATTTTTCCTACAATGATTAGAGTAAAATTCATAAAGTATAAAAATAATACTGAAAAACATGAATAAATTTAAATAATAATAAATTGTTTTATTTTTATTATGAATTAAATAGTTTATAGAAGTATGGAAAGTAATTTTAGAGCTAGTTACTTTGTAAAAAATAGAAAAATTATATGTGTTGAAAATTAAGTGTCAACATTCTTGTAATCAGTATAGTCAAAAAAATTGAATTTAGACTATCAGCAAATGAATACTAAATTTTGACTGTCAATATATAACAGTTGACATTAAACCAGAAAACGCCATCTAAATTTCTTATGAAGCTTAGTTAATATTTTCCAGAGTTGATTTTTAAGGCTAAAAGTGATTGTTTTTTAATTTTAAAAATTAAAGATTTGCATATATAACTTATGAAAACTAGATAATATGAATTGTAAATGAAAGTCTAAAGTACCACCCTGGGTACTTTGGCATGAATATTATACCATTATATGAGTTCTTTTTGTTAAGCAATAGTGTTTTAGTAATAAACCAGTGAAGCTGTCAACATGGAGGCAGCTGGTCTTCTTTTATAGTAACTTTCCTATTAAATCTTGCATAAATTATATCACTTTGTTTGCTTAGCCAAACCCCTTTGTTGTAATTTAGGCAACTCATTGATTTGACACAAATTTGACATTATAAATACATATATAAATTCTAGTTTTAATATATGCGCTTTGGCTTAAGTAGACTTCTGGAATTAAACTTTGTATTTATCCAATGAATTTACCATAACAATAAATAGCTTAATAATACAAAGAACACTATGAAAGTTGGCATATGTCTTTTTTCAATGCTTATCTTATTATATATTTAATAAAAACAGTAGTATAAAGGAAATTAAAAATAATTAATTTTAGAAATTTGTGTATTTTATTAAGAACTTTATGGATTCTTATTTGGGGTCGGCATCCAGATATTACTTACTGGAATCAACCTTAATATAAAAGTGCAAAGAAAATTACATTTTCATAGTAAACTTTAATTAGTTTTTTGGCTTAAAATTAAGCTTTTGTTTAAATGGTGTCAACATTATACCTGTTCATTTTAAATTTTGAAATTCTGACTTAATAATTCACTATGAAAAATTAACTCAGTTTTGGAAATGTCCACTTCTGGCGGATAAATACTAAAAAATTGTTGACTTACTGAATGTCAACAATTTGTCGACATTCAGTAAGCCGACTTGCGGAATGAGTTACTTCTGGTGGTTGCCACTCCATGACTGCCATGACGCACATGGAAAGTTTGTGGCTTATCAAAATACTATATGATAATATATCTTCATATCAAATAAAGTATAATTCTTTTCTTAGTTTTCCCCTTTATCTCAATTCATATACTCCCACGAAGTATATACACAACAATGGCAAAAGACTTAATAAAGCTTTAGACAGCTCCAATATGGTATTATTAAGCCTTGTAAAAAAATTAATGTAAATTTTATTGCTGAAAAAATACTACATAATTAAATTGAAATCTTCCGCGATAAATTTCATTGTTTAACAATCAATCTGTATATTTGTGCTTTGAACATATGAGGTTGCAGAGGAAACGGTAAAATATCATATGAAGTATTTTATTATCTATGTTTAAGTGGTGATAAGTCCTAAAAAGATTAGATAGTAGAGCAGGTGGCCCTATGAACTAATGTTCTAAGGGGCTAATTGAACTTGCTGCAACTATGTGTGGATATATGATATGTTATAAGTGCCTCTTGAGAGTGTATGCTTTCTTGTACTCGATCATCATATCGAGCAAAGTCGTCTCCTGGTCTGAGAGGATTGGGTTCTGCTTTAAGAAGTAATTTTATTATGACGTCGTTTAAACTGGGCAATTTTTAAAAACTTTTTTTAATATTTTTTGGTACATTTATCATGACACATTATAAAAGCCGATCTATTACCTCACTTTTAGTTCTCAGTATAATCTGCTATATTTCTTTCATTTGATTAGCTTGGGATATTTAGTGTAATAAGGCCTTGGTAGAGCGGTGGAAACTAAAGTTGGTTAGATGACGATAAGCAATCTTTTAGAGAACCAATCCACTATGAGCCTGTGGATTTAATTCAGATTCACCCATTTGTGGAGACAAATTGCAAGAATGTATCCATTGAGGATGATATATTATATAAGATAGCTTAAACTGAATTTCTTCCAATTATGCTTTGAACCCTCTTGTTTGCTTTATTAGCCTTGGTTTAATTCAATCTGATGATCATGCGTTTGTGGCAACTGTGGAACCATAGTGGCTACTTACGGAGATAAGCCTTTATCTTACTTGGAAAGAGCAACTAATTGGCCTTAGATAAACTTAATTTAAAAATATAAGTAACGTATATATTGTGCTGAAGTTTAAGCTGAATATGTAAAATTGATCGATTTAAAATGTAAAAATATTGAAACCAAGTTTTAAACCCATGTCAGTGGATTCAACATGACATGTTTGTGACTGGAATGAAATATGTTTTTGATTTACAGAGTTCAAACAAAGATAGGGGTTATTCAAATCACAGTATTTAAAGAAACATGCCAAGACATAAGGTCATGAAGTTTTTTTGCTTGCTTTTAGTTGCTTCTTCTGTTGCTGGTACTGCCACCGAGCTCAGGGAACTTTACAACGAATATTCTAATAAGCACAAGAAGCATGCCTGTGCTGTGTTTGAGGAGAAGCCAGATCTAGGAAAGTACGGATCAGTCAGATATTGGTTTGTAAAAAACTGGGTATACGAGAAAAGATGTGAGTGGTTTGACTGCAAGTACATCATATGTATACCTAAGGCGAGTGTAGGCGAATTCATTGTACGCCAGGGTGATGGAGGCTTTGATAGGTGGATCTACGACGGCGTTCACTTCGAACGTGATAATGCCAAGATCACTATACGCTCTCTATAAAAATTAAATATTGTTGGAATGTAATATTACTTATCAATAGCACGTGATCTTATTATATATACTATATTATCTTATTAACTCTGACTTTATTTTAAAGTTGATTTTGAGAATACTTTTCAATTCCTCGATATTCATCTTATTTGCCTAGTTTCGTGTATATTCGTATAAAATTGTTTATTTAACTTTATACATCATCCTTAAGATGTATGTCATTTCTAATAACTAACTTTACACTTTTATATTTATGCTACCAGATAAGCCATGTTTTTTCAAATCATGTCGTAATATCAATCATAGGCTTAAAAACTATACCTCGAAGCGATTCAAATGTACATCTCAATTATAACAACATCAGAGTAAAATTACCAGATGATTATGCTTTTATAAATCAAACCAAAAACAAGGCATTTTAAATAAATTCTTTAACCATAGCGTAACTGATTGATATCTGCTAGAGCCAAAAAATTAAAACTATAGGAGAGCTGGATTTATTGAAAGAAATCAGTGGAGTTTATTTGACATCTGCTTTGACAATAGTGTCATTGTTGAGTTTGGCTCTGTCATAAGAGAGCTTATCTGAAGTTAAACAATGTCACTTAATCTTAGCCACAAATCCACTTTTATCTTTTTGGTGCTAATTTTAAAGCCTAGAGGTAAAAGCGCTCACGTTGATTTAATTTTTTTCTCTTTATAAAAATAATATTATAAACAGTATTTATTGTTAATTCTAAGTTTGGCAAAGTATTTAACTCAATGTCAAAGTACCATATCAACATTATCACAAAAGTCATATCTGTCTACATATTGGCTCCAATACCAACTCAATTTATTGCTCAAAATAGATGTCATGGATTTATAAACTTACTGAGCTTTATTTAGAGCATAGTGTAGTAAATTGTTGCAACTGAACCAATGATTGTTCAGTCTTTGATTAGGGAAGACAACAGTCCAATAGAAAGGACGAAAATGAATATAATAAGATATAGTTTATCAATTATTATCATGACTAATATACTATATAGAGCAAGCCACAAGACCACCAGGGGGTGGCACACTGGCAGGGTCCATGTAAGGTTTGGAGCCAAGGAATAACTTGCGCAAGATCAGCAAAGCCAAATTGATAACACTCCTAATTAGGAGATAGTGCCTGTAATTTGACCTCACCTTCAGGATGATCCATCTGTTAGATATGTCATGGGGCAACTCATCAATCACCCCCTGTGTATTGTGAGATACATTGGCAGACAAGAGGAGAATCTTGGTTGCAACACCTCCTCTTGCCCCCTGTTTGTTGTCAGGTACCAGGATTGGAACTTGTGGGATATCTGGAAAGGTTTGCATAAAGAGGCTTTGTGTGAAAATGGCACAGCAGGGGCGCAAGCAGTCATGGTGGAGTATCTTGGTATTTTCTTGGGCATCTTTAAGCTGGTAGGTATGATTGTTGTAGACAGAAGCCATCTTGAAAGGCCAGAGGTGATTGGGTTCCAATTTGGCCAAGTTAGGATTAAGGGCGTAGACAGGGTCACCTCAGCATACCTTGCTTTGAGGTGTCATGTCCCCCTTGATCCTTTCTTGTTTGATGCCGTGGGCCTTGGTTTTCCATTGACCCAGGGAGGAGGTAGTTCTGAGGGGAGGTTTTTTGGGGACTGTAGACTGTAGCTTTTCCTGTTTGATCCCCATCAGACTATCAGGAGTCTCAAAAGCCAAGGCGCTGGGGCTAAAGCCTGTATCCCAATTGATCCTGGGATATAATATAAGTAGGACAGTGGGTAGATGTTTAGTCTAGGTAGTGTTTGGGTGCTCCTGAGAGAGCTTGGTGATCAATTGTACTAGGAAATCATTCAGGTGTTCTACACATCCACCGGCTTGAGGATGATAAGGGGTGGTGACTACTTGTTGGAGGGTGTTCTTAGCACAGTATGCCTTCATGAAGTTTCCTACAAGCTCTGGTCCCTTGTTAGCAATGAGACTCTTGTGTTGTTCAAAGCGCCACAATTTTCTTACCAATGAACCAATGAACCATTTAATGGTAGTGGTCATATGGTTAGTAGTTGCCCATGCTACAGGCCAGCAAGTAAAAAAACAAATTCAGTGATGATATATTTCTTGCCCAGCTTGTCTGCCAGTAAGGGGCCAATAATGCCAAGAGCCCATTGTTTGAAGGGTTCCATGGCTTTGATGGGTAGAACAGGTTTGGGAAGAGCAGGCTTGGAAGTGTTTTTTCACACAGGACACACGCCTCAAGGAGCTCCAGGATGTCCTGGTGCATGCAGGGCCACCAGACCTTGTGCTTCATGATTTCAAAGAGGTTACATCCTCTGATATGGCACAAGGTGTGATGGTAGTGCAGGATCATGTCTTCTTGTTGCGTGGTGGGAATGTAAGGTGTCTTTTTGCCTGTTTCTGCCCGGCATCAGACATTGTCAGTGTCAGTAGTGAACTGGCTTTTGTTGTCCTTCAGTTTGGAAATAGTCACCAAATTGAGGCCTTTGTAATGGGTAGTCTCAGGACACAGGTAGAGCATAGGCCAGTCTTGGTCCAAACCATTATCTCAAGTGATGGACACTACATAGAGTCTGGAGAGAGTGTCAGCTGTGATCAGCTCTTTCCCAGGTTTGTATTCAATACACAAATGGTACAGGGACAGACATTTGATCCATCCTGCCTGACATCAGGTCAAGTGTGACTGGGTATTGAAATACTGAAGGGATTTGTGATCAGTTTGAACCTGTGGTAAAAATGTGGCCTCTTTCAGGGGCAACAGCGCCCATGTCAACACTTTGTTGACATGACCACTGTTGACTCAAAACTCTAAATCTCCTATGTTTTTTGCTAGTTGCGCTAGCTTAATTCTTTTTTTAAAAGTGTTCAGGGGTGCAAACCCAGAAATACGATAAAATTGTGGCCATTTCAACACAATTTAATATTAAGCTTAATAAAAAAACTCAATTTAACCTGATTTTTCCTTTATGTTTACTAATAAAAATTAGTTTATTTTTTATTCAATTTCACATCTTAAAAGTGTCAATGTCAACACTTTTTAAGCTGAACTTATTTTTAATAACAAAACTGAAGCATCTACAGTAAAAAAAGTGTACATTTAAAAATATTTTTTTATTGAATTATTATATTGAAAAAGACAGTGTGCATATATTTGATTGTTGGAATGTTCATGTTATAAATATATATGTGGCACTTATTACGGCTTTAATATATTAAGTGGATTGGATGCTAACGGTGATCCAATAATTTAAGCGTGACTTACTATGTAAGTTACTATAGAATTTATTATTAAAAATAATGTCAACACTCGTAAATGCCGTTTATTTGCTTGTGATCACCCCCGGGGTGGAGTTAAGCAAATTAGAGTGGCGTGATTAAGCCTAGATTAATATGCCACCTCATAAAGAATGTCATAAGTGACGTTATTGACACTTTACCCTTTTCAATACTTGAATACAACTTATTAACAACTTCATATAAGCGCAATGGTAAAATATCATATTCTCACTACCCAAATATAATTTTTAATAAAGAAATAAAGAACCTTGATACTTTTTTAACTTATTTTTATATGTTTTTTTATTTTTATATTGAACAAAAATACACAGGAAACAGTTAATTTTTTGCTAGCCCGCGTAAATTTAATTAAGTGTACTATGTTTTTCATAGTAACTTTCCAAAATAATGTCAACAGTGAGAATGTTGTCAAAAATAATGTCTACAATTTTGTAATTGACAGTGAGAATTCAGCTTTTTTTACTAATTGTCACTCATAATGGCAACACTTTTCACTTCTCACATATAAAACTTTATGTTTTATATAATAAAAACTTCTCATTTTTTGATATGTTGTATTTTTGACTTTTCTCTTTCATATTTTTTAATTTTTAAAATAAAATCTATATTTAAATATAATACTTTCACATATTTATATCAACTTTTATCTTGTTATTTATAACTTTAATAAAATAAAAACTATACAAGTAATTTTTAACATTTAAATGCCAAGAAAAACCATCTAAGATTTAATTTTATATATTATGCTTTTTAAGTTGTTTTGTTTGTTTTTTACATACTTTGCTTTATTTTAAACCATTTTACTTATTATTTTAGGACAAGAACACCTCTAAGCAGCCAAAGGGTACCAAGCGTTCCTTCAAGCCCACCAAAGCCATCAAGAAGAAGCCTGTCTCATCAAATAAGGCCACCCCAAAGCCCTCCCCTGAGCCCTCTCCTGAGAAGAGTCCTGCTCATTCCACTGGGGGAGAGGAAACTGATGGCTCTCTTAAAGAGCACAGTTTTTATAACTCAGCTTCTGACAAGGAGCCAACCAAGAAGAAGCGGCAAGGCAAAAAGACCCCACCCAAGGATAAGTCTTCTGCACACAAGGAGCATCACAACAAGCCTCCTTCTGCTTCCCCACCCCCGACAAACTCTCTCCCTACAAGCTCATCTGGAGATGATTTGAAGCCCTGTCCTGATTACTTTCCTGGCTTTTGCTATGCTCCTGCTGGCCCTTGGGACCCTCTTGTGGCCCACAACATCTGCAACATTGATGGCAAGTTCAAGGTTCATTCCACCCTACCCAAGTTTTTCCCCATCATGAGTGTTAAAGGTGGGCTGGCCATGGTGGCCAATGTATACATCTTCTCATGCAACAATGCCAACCAGGGCTTTAAGAGCCGCCATTACACCTGTGAGGGCTGCTCCTGTCCAGTGCGGCTCAACACTGAGCACTGGGGCCTAGTCCAAACCATAAAGGGCGAGCATACCTGCATTATGCCCAACACTACCATCTCCTGCCTCCTGAAGTGGTATCTGGTGCAGATTTTGGCTACTTCTAAAGACCTTTCTGCCACCCAGCTGGCTGTGCTTGCTTGCAAATACCTGACCCCTACCAACGTGAAGAGGGTGCCAACCCACAATCAGTTGGTCAAGTTTGTGAGTGATAGGCGTCAAGCCTCAAACCCCATGGCCAAGAGTACCACCAACATCAAGGACCTGGTCCTCACTGATGCCCTCAAGAAGACAGAGGATGGTGAGATGTTCCTGCTCCATGACAATGGGCAGGAACTGGAGGATAGGATTGTAGCCTACGCCACAACCCAAACCCTGGAGCAGCTGAACACTGCTACCACCTGGCTGTGCAACAGCACATTTGCTACTTGCCCCTCTCTCTTTAAGCAGCTTTGGGTCCTGCATGAGCAGTTCAATGACCAGGTCATCCCTCTTGTGTTCTTTCTCCTTCCTGGTGTCAAGACAGAGGTTTATACCAGAGCTTTCAAGATGTCTGGGATGCTTTGAGCTCCCTTCCCACCAACCAGATCCCCCCTCCCACCCACACCACAAGGGCCAATCCCTCCTCTGCTGAGTAGGATGAGGCAACCTTAGCCTTTGAGTAGCTAGCTCATGCGCGCTCACCTGGGCCAAAGGTTATAATAATGGACTTTGAGCAGGCTCAGTTCAGAGCCTTCCAGGCCACATTTGATGAAGAAGTCCAGGGCTGCTTCTTCCATTTTAGGCAGGCCCTTGTCAAGAATCTCAAGAGTGAGAAGGACTTTTTAAACAAGTATCAAAACAATGGTAAGAGTAAGTGCCGCTTTGCCCTGACCCAGTTTGCTGCCTTGGCTTTTGTGCACCCGGAGCATACTGGGCTTGGCTTTGAGGCTCTCCAGGAGGATGCTTATATCAAGAAGCACTCCACCATCTTTGAAGGCTACCTGGAGTACTTTGAGCGGTAATGGGTGGGCAAGAAGGTGACTGCCTGGAGATGTAAGAGCGGGGCCACTGCCCCTTGGAACTGTCAAGGCGCCTGCCTCAAGGGGGAGATGAAGACCACCTCTAGCCTTGAGGTTTGGCACAAGCACTTGAAGACCAAGTTTGGGACTAACCCCAAGTTCAACAAGTTCTTCTCCAAGCTGCAGGAGGAGCAGGCCCGGACTGTCTCCAAGTTCCGTGACCTGGCCAACCAGGTGGCCCCCAAAAAGAGGAAGTCCAAGGATCAAGACTACCAGGAGAACATGCATAAGGTAGTGAAGAAGAAGTACAAGGTGGCAGAGATCAAGAAGTACCTAGAAGATGTTGCAACTGCTCTTGCTGGTGGCTTTAATTAGCCAAATAAATTTTGCTTTGCTTTGCCTATATATTTTTTACTTTTAAACTTTTAATTTTTTAATTTTTTGGATATTACTAATCACTTTTAAGTATAAATGATAAGTTTCAGATACAGTTTCAATGTGGTTTTATAAGAAATACCTTATATTTTGTTATTTTAGGCTGCTCATACTACACATCTTGTGTGACTCCATTTTGTTTTATGTTTATAAAATCTTGCTTCTAGGTTGCTATTTTTTTTTCTTAGTCCTTCTGCTGGTGGCTTATATGAATCCTGATTTGATTGTAATATAATCCAGAACAGCATCCATCCATTTCACTTGTTATGTCAGTTCATTCTGTTTGTGGTTTGAACTACACTGTTTTATATTTGATATAATTTTGTATTATATGTTTATATTATTTTATTTATTGTTTGATATTTATAAAGTTCACCAAAAATGCTTAGATTATTTGATATATGAATCTTGCCCAACTTAGGGTTCACTTAAATATGAGTTAATTTAATTAAATCTGAGGTATTTTTGCTTGTTGACATAGCTTTTAAAACTACTTTATTATTTTATAGTAAATTCTCTATTAAGTTTGCTTAACCAATCAATTTTTTTACTTATTCTTTTTCTTTGGTTTTCTATGGAAAAAAGAATAATTGGTAAAAATGTTATGAAAGTAACAGCTTCAAAGCCCTGGGCGGGAATCAAACCCGCTCCTAGCCACCAGGCGGGGCTAGCGGGCAGGAGAGATTTGCCTGCGCCTGGATTTTTGCTTTTCAAAGCAAATCCAGGTGCAGGAACCATTCCCACCCTGGTGGCAGCTGAGGGGCCCGCTTTGGGCCCCAGAAACTATGCCCAAGCCTTGGTGGGTTTGGCTGGGCCTGGGCAGGCTATTTTTAGCTGCTCAGTAAACCCAGACCAAGCCCACCCTCTATTAAGTAATTTGGGGTCCCCAGTTAGGGACCCTTTTTTTAATCAAGTTCTTTATTCTCAAGAGAGCCTGTCAAGCCAGTCCAAAAATGGTGATCTAATTGGGAAAACCCCCAAAACCCCAGAAGCTAAACCTGCCAAAATCAATGACCAGCCAAGCCAAAATGGACCATCAAAAAGCCAAACAACTGTTCTTGAAAACCCCAAAAATAACCATGAAGCAGCCAACCAAACAGCAGAACCTGAAATGCCAAGCCTTGCCACACAGATAGCATCAGAAGAATACCCAGAGGCACCTGCATGTGAGTAAGTATATAAATCAGAAGCACTTGAAAAAGTTCTGTATTGCCATCCTTACCAAATAAAGTTGTTACAAACCTTTGGTTCACCAATTTGTTTCCATACCTATTTTTGATACTCTTCCACCTGCATACACCCAAGCGTCAGCACCTCTCTACTGGGATATATAGTCAGACTCCAGTTGATAAACCCAAAGCCTTTGACTACTACTTCCCACCCAACGCTCCATTTGGCCCTGTGCATTTCACTGAGTATCCCACCAATCCTGACCACAAACCCTGGACATTGGAATACTTGCAGTGGTACACCCACCCAAACGCTCCCAAGGAACCCTACCAAATTATCCAATATGGCAAAGCAATCACCATCTACCCTTTGATCTTCAACGGGAAGTACAACAATACTGCCGCCTACTTGGTCCCCATGGAACCGCACCAACACTCAAACCAACCATCTCAACCCCCCACTACTGATGCCTCTGGCCAGAGTAGTCAATTACTAGGAGTGCTTTACCTTGCGCTCACAGGATTGATTGACTCTGCCTTGCCAGCGGCTGGACCTTGGGCTGTGGCTGGGAAGGCCCTTTCCTACCTGGTAAAGTTAGGTCCCATCATCTGGTGGGTCATGCCAGTACCTGCTTCAACTCCTCCCTCACCTGCTGGAGCCCCACAGTACTCCTGGTATCCTGACAAAAAAGTTGACATATATTTGATTAAATAAGTTCTAGATTCAACATGTACAATTCAGCTTAAGTGAACTTCCAGAACCAAACTATAGTTTTTCTGATGAGTTTAGCATAAAAATAAATAGCTTCACAATACAAAGAGGGCTATAATAGTTGACATACACTTTTTTAATGATTTTATTAAAATAAATAAAATAAAAACAGCATTATAAATATAAAAATAGTTTTTAGAATAAGGTGTGTGCTATTAAAAATCATGCAGTTTCTTATTTTGGTCATTTTTCAGATATTAATAGCTGTTGTTTTCAAAGCAATAGTGTTAAATAAATCAACTCATCTGTAAGCAAAACCAACCCATCTGAAAGCAAGAAAAACTTGGATAAAAACAGAACTGAATCCAAATATATCATTAATCAATCTGTTTTTAATTCCATTTGCATCCAAACTGATTTTGCTTAACTTCATATATTTAAAAGCTAATTTACTATAGTCAACCTTAAACTTAAGTTTAATAAAAGCTCATTTCATATTAAGTTATTTTAGATTTTTAGCTTAAAATTAAGCCATGGTTTAAGCAAGGTTGACATTATAATTGTTCCCTTAAAAGCTTTTATGATTCTGATTTACTAATTTAATATAAATATTATATTATCAAGAGAAAAGTCAAATTTTAGAAGTCAGGTGCTAAAATAATGTTGATGTTGTCAAAACAATGGGATCAACTCCCCAGCAAAGTTCCACACAAGAGACCATGTGCCACTTGAATTGACATTACTGACACTAGGAAAAGAAACAAATGATAATCTTGACCCAGTGATAACATGATTTGGTGCTTCACTCATTACCAGGATCAAGCCACCCCCTTGTCAAATTTAAGTTATTGATCTACACATTCTTGTTCCTTTTAAAATAATTTATCACACTATACAGCCCCCCAAGTTACAATAAAGGCACTATCTAGTTTCCAGATGTTTTTCCCCATGTAACTCAGCCAATAAACAATAATTTTTAATGTTTAGTAATTTAACATCATAACTAGTTAATTGTGGTGGTTGCCTTTTTTAAACCCTTTTAAAGATAATTTTCTTAAATTAAATATCTTGGTGGATAATTTAGTAACTGTTTGGCTAGTGGATTTCTCCAGAATCAATTTAAGAAGTAGTTATATTTTGCTTAATCTGTATACAATGTGAATTATAGGCTTATAAGATTGAAGCCTGTATGAAACTGGTCATGAAAGGGAAGAGGTCAAATTATATTACTGAGGGAGGAAATATTTTTTAAAAGCCCCAAAAAATTTTGAAGAGCTTCTGAATGAGAAAAGTCCTGCTTGAGAATCTGTCCTGAATATTTGTGATGAGGTCTGGATAGTTAATCATGTTTAAAAGAAGTTATTGTATAAGATAAAAGTACAAAATCATTTGGGTGGCTTAGCTTTCATAAATTTCTACTCAATCAGGTGTTTCAATATTATCATCCAATGTTTTTGCTGTGATACTTTCTTTCTCTGCATATCTTATCTCTCAGCAATTTTTTGCAGATCCAAATATTATGACACACTTTCCAAGTATGGTGCTTGCTCTGAATAAATCTTAACTTCTGATGTCAGGAAATCAGGTCTAGAGTGATTTATCTCTTTTGGGGGACATTTGACATACCATGTGTATATTTCACAATATTCACCTGAATTGGATAATAATCTTTTAAAAAACTAACTGTAACAACTTTAAGTAGCATTAAGCTTAACCTAATATCAATCACATTACTAGAAATAAAAGCCAATTATAAGCATTTGTACAATCAACTTAATACACTCAAAGCAGACCAATATATATCCATATTGTGGGTTTCCTGTCCACTAGTCCCCAAAGTATGTCCTGGGTCATAGCCAGGGACTATCTGGAAGGGATTGTCCTTCTCTAGTAAGGGAAAATGTATCTTAGAATATGTATAGGGTCTGAAATAGGCTTTTATTCACTCTCAGAAGGAAGATCACCTTAGAAACTTTCTGGTATATGGCCCGAGGGGTCAGGGAAACAACATGGGTTTTCCAATACTTGGAGTACTCCAAAAATATCTTGGGCTCATTGTACTTGGTCTTAGACTCCAGCACCTAGTTTTGGACTTCTGCTCCTTAGACTTGGACTCATGTTTCTTAAACTTGGACTCCTGCTCCATGCTTAGGATCCAACTCCTTATATCAAGCTCTGGCTTCTTAATCTTGGGCTCCTGCTCTCTTTACAGCTCTAGTGGCCTTGGTATTTCACTTGTATTAGTCCAACCAAGCTCATTCTGGCAATCAAAAGGCTTACAAAAACCTCTTGGCAGAAACCCAAAAGACCCGGAAAAAATCCTGTAACTTTTGAGCTAGCCCCCTTCTTATAGTGTTCTTTTCTCAACAGTTCCACCTTCAGAATGGCTTTTTCAAAAGCTTAAAACATTGAAACTCACTTTTTTCTATAATAACTTAAGCCTACATACTTACTTTCTCAAAAGCTTAAAGTATTAATTCACTGTTTTCTTGCTTATACTTTAAGCTTTTGGCTTCCAACCAATCATATTCATCAGGAAACCTTCCAGAACTCAACCAATGAGTGCAGAGCGCAAAAATAGACCATTTCTGAAGTTCCACCGGGATCCAACTAGGAAATCAATTTCCACCCATCAAACTGCTCAAATCAACAACCCTTTATGCACCAAAGTGTCAACCTGTCCCTTATTCTGGCACCAGTCTTCCCTAAATTCAACCTAAACCAATTTAAATAGTGTAATACAATTTAAATTGTTCATTTTGGACCTCTTCAACGTTTTCCCCATATATTTACAAATACTGTAAAATCCAAGGAAAACGCCCCACCAAAACAAGTTTGTATCCAGCTCTCATAGCAACATACCTTCATCTATCATAGGAACTTAATAAATAATCTCTTAACCAAAATAATATCCACATTCCTTCTTGATTTCACTACTAAACCAAGGCAAAACATTCTACATTTTCTCACCTTGGCAAATCAATTTGGCAAAATCTTGGCTCATTTCTCTGGACCACCAGTTCTTCATCATCATCTTCTGTTCCTTCACTCAGCTCCTGTATCATGATCAGCTAATCCTGCATCATGATCCTCTAGTCTTCCAGCTAATTTGAATAATGATCTTTCACTCCTGCATCATGATCTTAACATAAACAGCTGGTTTCCAACCTTCAACATGAACCATCAGTCACTCAACCAGCCTTCACAGTGATCATAAAGTCCTTCTTACTAGTCTTCAATGCTGTTTTCACACTATGAACCACCTTGGTCCTTTATCTCAGTCCCTGTTACCAGAACCTGTAGACCCACACATGAGTCTACATTAAACTGGTGTTTAACTGGGCCCTTGCAAGTGGCAATCCACTTAGGCCATCCAATCATAGATCAATAAAGTCTATGCTCTTGTCTTTACTCACCCAGGTGATTAAGTCTGAGCTTTCAGTAGCAAAGTAATCAGCTTTACTACCCAGAGGCCTGATCACACCAAGTTCTGAAGCTGCATCCCCAAACAACCGCCTTGGTAAAACTCCTGAGCAAATCTATGCCCTCCAATGCTCACTTTGGGATCTCCCCCAAAGCTCCCATAGGGACATAAACAAGGACATCCTACCAGTCTGTTAGGTAGTATTGAGCTAAAAGGGTTATTGCTGATATTTTCAAAGCTACAGATAGATGTTAGTCTTACCAATGTACTCTACCTAATCCTATGTAAGAGCACTACAGACTACAATAGAATATAACTTTGAAGATAATTACGTTTATTGGAACTGGAGTACAATATAGCCAGCAGCTGCAATCTATCCAGGTGTAACTAAGAACTTGTTCTCATCTTTTCAGGTGTCTGTATCAATATATACTACAACAATCCTTGTTCTTATCCTTTCAGACAGTTCTTGATGTCTACCTTTGCAATAGGTCAATCTTTGCTGGCTGCACCTATCTTGATTAGCTGTACTTGGTATTTGTGCTGCTACTGGCCTTAGCAAGGCGTAAATGGCACTTCAGCTACAGCCTACACTCTTCCTGAGCTAGTCTAATGTCATTTATTGATTGGCTGTATCTTACACGCCTTTTATTGCTCTGGGGAACTATGCCATATTTGGTTGACGCTTATAAATGGTTCCTAATCAGTCTCCTACATTTGAAGGTAGAATTCCAGTATTCTGTTTCCAGGGTCTAATCAGTGATCCTTTTCTGGCTGGTGAGCCTTCTGCTTATTAATGCAAAAAGTTGATCTTAAAATTATATGCTGTATAATAGCAGACTCAATCCAATATTGACTCATGGATTATCTGCCATGTAATGTTCACCCAAACCAATAAAGAACCCAATTATATGCCGTGTAATGCTGATCCAAACTCAGTATTTCCTAGCCATATGTGCATCACTTGCTTGATATATTCATATATGTCCATCAGGCTGGGTGGGGCTGAGTTGATGCAACGTCCAGTAGGATAAAAAGAGCAATATACACTTGATTATTTAGTGATTACACAGTGTGTAATCAATTATAAACACTTTATTGGCTAACGTTTATACGGTGTATAATAGTTACATCAATTATAATAAACTAGTGGTATACAGTGTATAATCACTACATATTGGAATGATGACTAGTGGTAATATGGCATATAATTTTGGCATCCATTATAATAAACTAATAATTACACAGTGTATTACACACTTAATGAAGTGATAACCTAGTGATAATACACTGTGTAACTGATAAAGATTTGCGTGCAATGATTAGCCTGATCATTTGTGGTCAATCAGCCTAATCTCACATTTCCCCCCTCTTGACCATAAATAGGGAGGATAAGAAGAGAATAAGGTATTATGGCTTTCTCAACCACGTCTTCCTGGCTTAGCAGTAAAGAGGAGTACTAGGAGTTCTTGGCAACCATGTCAGAGGAGTGTTATCAATAATTCAACCGCCAGAGCAAAGAGGCCCGCTGTCTCTAATTTTACGGTTTTTGTTTGCTACAGGCTCACAAGAATGATACCCACTCAGAGATTTCCTTGGTCACAGCCATGGTCACTAATACTTTCTGTTGCCCACATAGCCCTATCTTGAAGCAGGAGATCAAGCAGGGAAGTTATTCCCCTTTGGTGGTTGTGGGTGCCCATTGGGCTTCCTCAGTGGACTCTGAGGCTTGACGGGCCAGGACAATTGTTCCCTGTCTACCTACTGTGCCTTACATGCCTGATATGGCCTTGCTGGGGTCTGTGATCCTCACCTATAACCCAGATCATGAGGACTTACAGGTTAATAGCCTGTTTCAGGGCTATGAGCTTCTGAGTGAGTTCCTCTTTGTCCTTCTGTCTTGTGGGCAAGGGGTAGATATACATTCCGCATTTGGCATTCTGAACAGTACCACCCTCCTGATGTTTACTCTGTGGCCCTTTGTGAGCTGACATGGCCTCTGGAGGGGGTTTTGGTAAAGCTGCTTTTCTCTAACGTTGCGCTACATGCTGAGTATGTGTGCGCCATTGATTTTAATTGTGCAGTAGTACAAGTCTGGTCCTGTGCTTGGGGGCCCAGTCCAAACTCTACTTGTCAGTGGTGTCTTTGGCGTGCTGATAACCAGCATAATTAACTGGCTGCTGTCATCAACCTGACCTTGGAAAAGCTGGAGACTGGGGATCCCCCAGTACCTTCTGTACATGGCTTTGTTGGGTAACCTTTTTATGGTCCCTAAGCCTTTGCTTCCTTGTGGTTACTTGGGCCAGATGCAGGCCATCCTGGAGTTATACCAATGTGAAGTGTTGCGCCGTCAGTGGGGTCTTCTGGTTTACTATCCCTCCAAGGAATTTATTGTGGAGTGCCTGGTGTTGGGGGCGTGCTTCCCTATTGAGCGTGGTCTGGTTTTCCTGTTAGATGGGGAGCTGGCCTTGACTGTGCCCATTATGCGCTGGGAGCAGCTCTCCCCCAAGGCTTGGTGCATGTGGCTTTGGAAAGTTGTTGTCCTGTATCAGGTGGTGGCCACCCACGCTTTTGGTGACTATATGGAGGATACCATATACCATGTCCCTGAGGAGCCTGAGTGTCAGGAATATTCCTGACATAAACCTAATACTGACTGAAAGGAAAAGTTGGGGAAAGATAGCTAAGGCCCCAATTTTAGGGACAAGATTTGATATAGAATTCCCCCCTTATTAGGGGAAAATAAAAATAAATTTGGGGAAAAATTGGATCTTGGTGGGTGCCAAACTAATTTATCATCTGGGAAGGTGCCCGCCGCCACTGCACAGACGCCCACCAGCACCCAGTCAGCCACCTGTGAGCCCTCTACCAGCCACCAGCTCAGGCAGGCACCAGCAGGCCTGCCGCCAGCCTCCTACCAGCCTCCTAGCCCACCCGCTTGCTCCCTGGGTCCCAGCTGGATGCCTGCCACCCACCTGGGTCCCAGGGCCCACCCTACAACCAATCAAAAATTCCCCTGGTACAGCCAATCAAATAAGTCCCTGAAACCAGGGGAAAGTTCATAAAACAAATTTCTCCCTCCAGAAGAGGGCAGGAATAATGATTCAGATTTAAAAATAAGTTTGCTTCCAACCAATTAGGTGCTAAGTTACAGACCACATGGGCAAGGCCAAACTCCATACAAAAAATGTTCTTGACACCAAAATAACTTCTGAAAAGAAAATGACTCACACCCCTCACCTAGCACCAGGACAACATGAAATTATTGGTTCACCTCAAGAACTTCTCAACCAGCCACAGATAGCAGGAGAACAGGAATTTGACCATCTTCCCAAGCTCCAATTACTATCCCTACCTTCCAAACTTCTGGGATTTCCTATCCCCTGGTTTTCCCTTCCAATTGCAAATATTTGCACAGGGGAGAGGACTATAAATAAAGGATCCCACCTCAGTAATAGCTTGTGCTATTATTGAGATTAATACCCTCAATAAAAGTGAAATTCAACTTACAACTAAAATTAACTTACCAATTAGCCCCTGCCAACCCTCCAATCCAAGGAAGATGAACCATCTCATCTTCACAGCTGTGCTCACAGCTTGCCTTGGGATTGGAGGCTACCAACAAGGTTCCAATTTCTTTGGGCCCTTCCCAGATGGACTAGGTCATGACCCCCACTACAACCCTGGTCAACTGAACTCCTCCCAGACTAGACCCTGGCCTCCCCTGGTGTCTCCACATTCTACACTCTCTATTGCAATGTACACGTCCATGTACTACATATTAACCTACTTTGCCGGGAGCTTTGGAAGATACAACATACACACAAAGATCTTCTGCTGGCTGATGACTGTGTACCCTATTGTTACCACCTTGGCTGGGTTCCAGCTCACCAACCAGTTGCCATGCATACTGCAAGTGATACCTACTGTAACTGGGTATTACACTGAGGAGGGCACTCAGTAATAAAGTTTCATAGGACTATGTCCTTTCCAATATAATACACTTTCTATATCTTTTTATATTTTTTATATTATGAATTATATGATGTGATTATATTACTTATTATTATTTCCTTTTTATGACAAGTTCAGAGAGTGTTAAATTAGGCCCTTCTTTTGGAGTGCAGAATGGACGTAGAAACTTTGCATGCACACGGTTGAATATATGTCCACTATCCTTATCTTTTATGTTGTAGGCGTCAGGTGAGGTTTTCTCAATAATCTCAAAGGGGGCTACCCATGGCTTGTCTAGTTTTTGGGATCTACCCCCCTCAAGTGTCGCAGAATGTGACCCCCTCCCCCTACCTCAAAAGAAGGCAATAGGGCTCTATTAGCAGAGTCCCTCTCAAATATGGCTTGGGTCTTGATAGCTGTGTTGCTAAAAAAATGCCTGCAATTTGATGAGGATGTTGGCCAGTTGTCCTAGGTACTGATTGTAGGAAAGTTGCCCAGGATCACCTGTGGTCAAGTAAAGAACAGGCGGGATGACAGGGTGGCGGCCATACGTTAGTTGAAATGTAGACGCTCCTGTGGTAGAGTGAAGCAAGATTTGTACACAAACACTGCTGCTCCTAAGTATGTTTCCCAGGAAGATGTACACAATAAAGCTAATTTCCAGAGGATCTGGGTTAGAGTGCCATTGACGTGTTCCACCATCTCATTGGTTTCAAGTGGTATGGAGTGGAGAGTACTCCACGGACTCCCATGAGGTTGTTCACTCTCAATATTACTGAGGCCATAAAATTGGTCCCGTTATCTGAGAGTAGAAACTGGGGGTAGCCATGGCAAAGTATAATGGCGTCTAATACAAATTGTGCAGTAGAAGAAGCATCTACCTTCCTTAGAAGCCGGGCTTCCACCCACTTAGTGAGGTGATCTATAGCCACTATCACATAATGAAATCCCGGGCTGCTACATGGGAGTGGTCCCACTACGTCCATTGATACAGTATGCCAGGAAAAATGGAGTTGCACCATTTGGTAAGTCGTGCTTTTCTGTAGTAACTTATTCCCTTGGAACTCAATTCAGAAGTCAATTGTCTCTTGAATGTTAAAATTCATTGCTTCCCAGAAGTAGGTGTGAGACAGGATCTCCTTGGTCTTCCAAAAGGCACCATGACCTGTTGCTTTATGAGCGGCCGTAACAATTCTAGTCCTTTTGAAGGGAGGAGGGAATATGTGTTCATTGCCATCCACCAGCTTGTATAGTACATCATTGTGTAGTACTGTATCCTTTCAAAGGTCTTGTGGGATATTCTACACCTTCTTGGGCTTGTTACTAAACTTCCCAGTCATCATTTTGAAGTACAGCTGATCTGCTAATGGGCTCACTAAGGCCACAGTGGGTAAGTGGGATAGGCAGTCTGCATTCTGGTGCTTGCTGCCAGGGAAATGGAGGATTTTGTAGTCCAAGGCCTGTAGTTTCAGCACCCACTGGTTAAGTTGGCCTTCTGGTTCTTTGAGGCTCTGGAGCCAAGATAGAGACATGTGGGATGTGACCACTGTGAACCGTACACCATGGATGTAGACCCAAAATTGTTTGCATGCGTAGACATCTGCCAGGCATTCACGCTCTGTTACCGTATAGTTGTGTTCATGAACGTTTAGTGCTCTACTAGTGTATGCTACATGGTGTTTGAGTCCCTTGTTGTCAAGTTGGGATAGTACAGCCCCAGCTGCAGTAAGCAAGGCATTGGTATGGATCATGAATGGTCTGTCAAAGTCTGGGTACATCAGAACAGGGTTGCTTGACAAGGCCAAGCATAGTTTGTTGAAGGCTCCTTGGAATTGCTTACTCCATACAAAGTCAACTCCTGATTTCAGCAAATGGAAGAGAGGTTCCCCAATGGCTGCAAAGCGGGGATAAAATATCTATAGTAGCCAACCACTTCCAAGAATACCTTTATGTTGCGTTTTGACTCAGGTTGCTTCATCTTAAATATGGCTTTGGTTTTTGCGGGTTGGGGACACAGGCTGTGGCTATCTATAACAAAGCCCAGGTATTCCAGCTGGTCTTTGAAGAACTGGCATTTACGCAGCTTTATCTTAAGATTGGCAGCTACTAGCCTCTTGAAGACCTCCTCCAGGTGAGCTAGATGCTTGGTGAAAGTCCTATAGAAGACATTGATTTTGTCCAATTACACTAGGACACAAGAGAGTTTAAGATCATCAAGGATGGTGTCCATTGCTTGCTGGAAGGTTGCAGGAGCATTGCACAACTCTTGTGGCATCCTTTTTAATTAAAATAGTCCTTGTGAGGTTATAATGCACATGTTTCTTGTTCTTTGGGGGGTAGTTTAATCTGCCTATAGCCTAATATGAGGTCTGTGGTGGAGAAGTATTTGGTGCCCCAAGGCAGTCTAATGTGTCATCCATGCAAGACAAAGGTACAAGTCCTTTTTGGCAACCTTGTTGAGGCGTCAATAGTTGATGACAACTCAGTTAGAGCCATCTTTCTTCTTGACAATAAAGGTAGGGGATTCCCAAGGACAAATTTGGATGGGATCAGCATGCCTCCTTTAAGCAGTTTGCTGACTTCTTCTGAGACAACTTATTTGTTTGCTTTTGATTGTCATATTGAGCGCATGCAGATTGGAGGAGTGGATCTTGTATCAATGTGATGAGTTACTCCTTCAGCACAGCCCAGGTCATGATTGCTTTCAGCAAAAATTGAGCGGTACTTCTCAAACAGCAATGATGCCTGAGCTTGCTCTTCAGGGCCAAGGGAGGAAAGATCTGCTAGGGATGTATTCAGGTAGCTTGCTGGTTCAGGGTTGTCCGGTATACCCATTTCCTCAAATGTACCAAATCCATTAACCTCAGATAGTTCCTCCATGAGGTAGAAGTGTAAGAAGCCTACCACTTGGTCTTTCTTGATAGAAAGTGTCTCTTTTATGAGGTTGATCAAAAGGACATGTATCTCCTGTTGGCTAGGGGTAACAATGCCTGGCGCAATGCACAGTTTGAAGCAAGAACGGCCCTAGGGTTTGATGACTTCTCCATATATCCCTTCAGGGACAACCACAGACAACCCAGTCTCTGCAATCTTCTGGTGTCCAGGCTCCAGGGAAAAAGCGGACCTGGTCCTCAGCAGAATACCCTTATGTTCCAGAATCTGTGTAGGAGGTTTACATCTATGTTTTCCAAAAAGTTTGTATTCCACAGGGACAATTCTGTTGGCGTAGGCCAAGTTGACAAATTTTCAGGGCTTGGGAGCGGTATCTTGATCTTCCCAACTGAAGAACAAGGGTAAGGTCTGCCCAAGGATTTCAAAGGTGGCAAGACCCCAGTGTTTCATGGCTCCATATTTTATCAGGAAGGAGGTGCCTATGAAGAAATCATAGGTGTTGTTTGGCAGTACAACTGCTGGAGCAGATACCGCAATAGAGCCAAATCACATAAGTAGTGCACTGTATGCTCCCACAGAGTACGCGGGTTCCTTAACAGCTGTACCAAAGGGTGATCTGTAGTCAACATCTGGGGCTATACCCAATTTCTTCACCATCTTAGTGGAGATGATGTTAATGGAGCACCACTATCCACTATTGCTCAAATGCAATGTTTATTAACTGATATGTCAATGTAGGTACAATCAATATAAGGGTCATTGTGGCTTTTTAATGTCTGTATCCCATTCTCCTTGTCTCTCTCCAAGGTGCAGAGCAGACTTTTGCAGACATTGGGGTATGCCAACTTAAGCTCCTCCAGGGGAAAAGCTACTTGTATTGAATTCAAGTTTGGGGTGTCTTTAGAGCATGGCAAACAGTGTTTTTCTCTGGCGTCCTGCAATTGGGCTGCATAAGGTTTTGATACTTTTGCTAGGGCAGACTCTTCATGCTGGACTTTAGTTTGAGAGCAGATAGTCATGGCATAGAGGTTATTGGCTACAATCATATATATTACATCCTCATGCAGATCTTTGGGGTGGTGTACTTTGGGGCAAGGTTTGATGGGAAGGTTGAGGGATTTGGCAGAGGTAGAATTTCCCTCTTCTACTCTGCCTTGGCTTACCCCTTGTTGATGCTAGATAGATAGTTTTGTATGACATGCACCTTCTTGGCAAGTTTAAAATTTTTGATTTCCAATGTCCTACTGTATTTCAGGCAATGCAATAGGGACTCTTAACCCCAGGAGGATGTGAAGAGGGCTCAGCAGAATCCTCCTTCTGGAAGTGTGGTTTTTTTTTGAAGGCTGGTTTTGGCTGCTTGGACTCAGATCAATTAGGGGGATCAAAAGTTTCAGCATAGCTACATGGGCAGTCCAAAATTTCTGGCACGTCTTTCCCTTTGGCATAGGCAGGGGTCATTGCTCTGTGGAGCTCTTTATAGGGATAAGTTGCCTGCTTCATTGAAGCACAAATGTCAAAGGTTGAGACTGTTTCAGAACCAAGGAGTACCAGTGTGTTGTGATAGAACCTTTCCGCTAATTCTTGTAGTGTTTTTCCTGGGGCAAATTTTATGGCTCCAAATTTGGACTTCCTGGTGAAGAGGATATCATCTCCACCAAACACCTTGAATACAGCCTGTATTGCTTCCTGGTAGATCCAGTTGGTTGCAAGCAGTCTTGGCATCACCAAGTTGACACTTACTGTGTCTAAGGTTGTGATAAGTGTGGCTGCTTTCTGATGATTGCTGGTGCCTCCCATGGTCATTTTGAAAAGTCTTAGGAAGGAATACATGTTCCCTTGTTTGTCAAATTTGGGGAGTTTGAGAGGTTTGAACCATTTTTTTGTGATTGTAGGCTCAGCAGGCTGGCAGAGAGAGGCAGTTGATTGCATATCTGCCATATAACTACACCTATCCCTAGGCGTGGCTTTTGGCGTGAATGGTAGTAAGGGTGATGAACACCTCAGGAATCCCCCTGTTTGTGTGTTCCACTTCCTCCTCAGAGATTTTGTCAGCGTCTTCATAGTAATCAGTAGGCATAGAGGATGACGTCTGTTGGCTGGTGGGAATGCATTTACAGCCTTTTGTTTCTAGCAGGTAAACTTGGGCTTCCATTCTGGCCAGGCGGTCATGGACATTCTGATTGTCCATCTGCAGGCTTTTCTGTCCAAGCTCAGACTCTACACCTAGTGTGGTTTTGAACAGGCGTAAAATGACATTCTCATGGTTGCTTGCTCTGTTTGCAGGGCCATTATAGTCTCATGTGCTCTAGCAAACTCCTCTTAATATCCATCAATTATGCTTTCTAGGGTTGCCACCTTTATCTCTAGGGCTGCAATCCTGGCACTGTTCAGGCAAGGCAGCAGTTTGGGCGTAGACAAGCAAGATACCTTCAGATGGCTGTCAACTTTTGCTTCCAATCTCTGAAAGTCATCTAGAACGTATTTATTGAACTGGTGGAGTTGCAAACCAAGCTGTTCCACCTCCTTGTCTAGGGTGATTACGTTCTGGTTAGTGCTGGCCAAGTCATCTGCCACATGCACACTGAACTTATCTGATTTGGCACAGAACTTGTGTACGTCCTGAAGCCATGCCAGAGAGGCTCCACAAGCATCCGTTGCCTTGTATACCATAGACCTTAACTTTGTGTTGAGGATGTCAATCAGTTCATCTATAAGGGCATAAACATCCCCCATGAACTGATTAAACAGAACCACAGCATGCATCTCCAAAAAGGAGGCATTGACCGTGGCCCACTGCTCAGCCTAATCACAATGATAGGAGAGGAGGGCATCACCCAGGGAAGACAACTAAAGATTCTGATTGACAGCAACAAGTTAAAGCTGCTTTACAGAGGGCTGTACAAAGCCAGCAAGGTATTCCACAGTGTGGTCTCCTCTAGAAAGGCGCTCCTGGAGGGCTTAGAATGAAGTGTTTTGATAAAGCCAGTAGAGCTACCAACAAGTCTCCTGGTCATGATAGTGAAAGAAGATGCTGAGGTTCTAGTCAGGTTGGTCAGAAGGACAGAGGCAGAACCCACGGAGAAGAGTCTCATCCAGCTCTACAATCTATGTGCAATCATAGGAACCAACCAAGGCAGGGCCCTCAGGAACAGAGGGCAGGGGGGCACAACCAAAGAGACAGTTTTGTGAGGGTGAACAACCACAGGGTTGCTCACAGAAAAGACAAGAGCACTCTCACTGTCAGATGATTCAATCTTGTACCCTTCTTATCAGCAAAACTGGGCGGAAGTGGAGCCAAGGACAATCCTTGGCGGGCGGGGACGGTTTCTGTGGGAATTGGAATAGGCTTGTTTTTGAGTGAACACCAATGTAGAGCAAAAAGATTTATTGCTGGTATGTTCAAAGCTACAGATAGATGTTATTCTTATTATGTACTCTACTTAATCCTATGCAAGAGCACTACAGACTACAATAGAATAGAACTTTGAAGATAATTATGTTTATTGAAACTGGAGTACAATCTAGCCAGCAGCTGCAATCTATCCAGGTGTAACTAAGAACTTGTTCTCATCTTTTCAGGTGCATGTATTAATATATACTGCAACAATCCTTGTTCTTATCCTTTCAGAAAGTTCTTGGTGTCTACCTTTGCAATAGGTCAATCTTTGCTGGCTGCACTTATCCTGATTGGTTGTCCTTGGTATGTGTGCTGCTACTGGCCTTAGCAAGGCATACATGGCACCTCAGCTATAGCCTGCGCTCTTCTTGAGCTAGATTACTGTAATTTATTGATTGGCTGTATCTTACACGCCTTTTATTGCTCTGGGGAACTATACCATATTTGGTTGACGCTTAGAAATGGTTCCTAATCAGTACTCTTACATTGGAAGGTAGAATTCCAGTATTTCATTTCCAGGGCTTAATTAGTGATCCTTTTCTGGCTGGCAAGCCTTCTGCTTATTAATGCAACAGGTTGAGTTTAAGATTATATGCCGTATAATAGCAGACTTGATCCAATATTGACTTGTGGATTATCTGCCATGTAATGCTGACCCAAACCAATAAGGAACCCAATTATACACTGTGTAAGTCTGATCCAAACTCAGAGTTTCCTAGCCATATGCACATCACTTGTTTGATATATTTATATACGTCCATCAGGATGAGTGGGGCTGAGTTGATACAACGTCTAGTAGGATGTAATGAGCAATATACACTTGATGATTTAGTGATTACACAGTGTGTAATCAATGATAAACACTATATTGGCTAACATTTATACGTTGTATAATAGTTACATCAATTATAATAAACTATTAATATACAGTTTATAATCACTACACATTGGAATAATTATCTAGTGATAATACGGCGTATAATAGCTACACTTGATTAAGTGATAACCATATTATTATACGGTGTATAATTGTTGCATCCATTATAATAAACCAACAATTACACGTTGTATAACACACTTAATAAAGTGATAACCTAGTGATAATATGGCGTGTAACTGATAAAGATCTGTGTGCAATGATTATCCTGATCATTTTTGGCCAATCAGCCTAATTTCACAGGTAGAGTGCTTGCTCACAGACCTCCTGTAAACGTATCAGGGTACATAGAGCTCTCAACGCTTCTCCCCTCCCTGGCAGCCTGTGCTACCCGCCAGGGTCTAAACAACATTCAGCCTGTATAGTGCACACTACACACCAGGCTGGACCACTCCCCACCCCAAACAGCTAAAGTTCCCTGCTAAGCTATCTCATTTCTCACCCCTAGCAGCCGTAGTTTCTGGCGGGTGAGGACCTCTAGCTATCAGCAGCCAATTTCTCCTGCTGGGTGGGGATAACATTTGCCTCTATTAGTCCTGTGTTACCTACTAGCTAGGCCTTATCCATCTCTAGTATTCATTATTCCCTACTAGGCTTCTACCTGCAACAAACCACCAAACTTTTACTTGGCCAACATTAGCCCTGCCTGCAAACCACCAAGCATGTGGACCGTCACACATATAATCTAGGCTTTGTTCTTAACCATAATAGAGACAGAATTATAAAAACAAATATCCTTTTATTCTTTACCTTCTTGAGTCCTACCTTTAAACCATAGACTGTTTTAAAATAAATAAAAAGATCTCTAAAAATTTCCATTAATACATATTAGTTGGAAAAACATCAAATAGATCTCATCAGAAGCCTTTTGATGCTGATGTAAAATCCCTACACACTAAAGTAAAATATTGAAAAGATCTGTCTTCTCACGCTACTAAAGATAAAATGTTAAAAATGTGAGTGTTAAATTCCTGGATCTTTGACTTGCCAATTCAGCCATCAACTTTATCTAAGAATAAATATTAGTAATAAATCAACCCAGAATCTGTTAGTATATTCAATATAGCTAAAGTATTCCATAAGGGCTGGTAGTGCCAAGACTTTAACTTTCTTATCAATCCTCAACAACTAACCAGACTAATCCTCTAGACCAAACTGTTATGATTTAATCTGACTATCATATTGCCTCATAAAAGTGATCAGTGTGGTGTCATACACAGAAATATATTAAGTGATTTATAGGGGCTGAAACCTGGAATTTATCACTTCTTGTTGATTCTAATTAGCACAAATCCTCAATAGTTATAGATATTCAGAGCTTTATTCCAGTTCTATCTAAACTAATTGGAGCTAAACTCATTAGATTCCCTTATTTCCAATATAAATTAAGTTATTACACTATAGATAGATTGGTTTCCCATTCAATAGTACATGTAATGAGATGGACTGACTTGAAGACAAATGCCACACCAGTGGCCCTATAACAGGGCTGGATTACACTTGCCTTAGAATAAGATCAAGAGCAGAGATAGTTCATAATAACTGTCAGGGACCCACTCTTGGGCGGGCGGCCTGCCAGTTTTGGAGGTAACTTGGGCTGGGTTTTTTGCAGGCAGTGCCTACCACAAGAGAGGGGCTAACTTTAAGAAGTAAGAAGCAGGCTTTCCTAACCAAGACCACAGGCCGGCAGCCAGTACATTGGTGTCCATCACCCCAGTGAGGGTGATGTACACTATATCAAAAAGCTTGCTGGTATGGTTGGTTGGCAGGTCAGGGGAAGAGGCTGGCATTGGTTTTGGTGTTACGGGTGGTTCCATATAAATGTTGTAGGCCGGGAGGTAGTTAAATTTTCCTCTAAATAACTTAGGGGTAGAGAATATTCACAGACCTTGGCAGTTGTAACTGATGGTGGACTGGATGCGGGCTAATGGGTCAAGTTCAATGATTTTCTCTGGTGTGTAATCCTTATATTTGGGCTTTAATGAGTAATCAGTAAAATGAATGGGCCCAAAGGGAGCACCAGGTGGACAGAAAACTGCGGGCAGAGGGGCAGGAGGGCTGGGGGATCTCAAACTTAACTTATAGACGGCAAATACAAAATATGGTAATAGCTGTATGAGCCAAAGTAACATAACCTTTATTCAAAAATGGCAATAAGTTTGGAGCACGGGGTCCTTTGGTCTATAAGGCACCCCACCTCCAAACTTAAAATTTTCCATGGGTTCATCAGGGCATTAGGGAAAGCTGGGCCGGGAGAATTGGGTACTTGGGTCCAAAGGCAGCAAAATGGCACTTGGCCTGGGAGTTCTTTCATTGGTCAACAATCTTGATTTGGCTACCTGATTGTCTTGCTTTAGTGTTGTTGTCATGGGGCTGGGCTGCAGGCCTGTGCCTTTTATCTGGGTTGGCTCCTGATTGGTTGCTTGAGAGGACTTCAAACTCATGAAGTTTACATAGGCGCCATCTCTGCCTTCATTAGGCAATTTGAGAGGCTCCTCTTTGGGCGCCACTATGGTTGGGCTGGTGTTGGTATCCTGGCTTTGGGAATTCACAGGAGCCTCAGCTGGCAGGGGTTCAATCCCCAAAAAACACGGGCAGGCGGCCCAGCAGTCCATAGGCCCGGCGGCCCGTAGGGATCCAGGGCTGGGGTTCAAATCCCGCTCCCAGGCCTGGGTTTCCAGAGGGGAAGAATTATCAATCTTGACAATAACCTCTCTAATAGAAAGCATTCATCAAAGATCATTTAGGAGATATTGGGTGAGCCTAAAAATACTGGCCAGGTTGCTCTTAGAACCCACTTGGAACTTGATTCCCAAAAAACCAATTTTACTGCTAGAATGCTTGGCAAAAGCAAAATCAATTGCCATGCACTCATAATTTATAAAATGATGATTGCCTTTAATTAAATAAAAACTCTTGCTCTCACTCAATATATTTTATTTCAAGGTACATCCATGTTAAGGATAAAAAGACTGTGTTGGTCTGCCTAGTTGAGAAAAAAGTTTAACCAACAATTATAATTGTGTATTGGCATCTTAGCCCTCATATTAAGAACCACCCTGCCTTCTATAAACCTATAAGAGATAAAACCCCCATTTTTGAGAGAATTTACTATAAAACATCTGGTAAAATTAAAATACTGGACAGTTAAGAGATGAAATTGTAATAAATTACTCTAGTAAGTAGTTTCATATGTCACATATAAAGCCTTGCCTGCTGATGAAAATAGGCAGTGTTAAAGCACAGAAAGCATCTGACAATCTACTGGGGCAACTGGTTATGAACCCCCAAAATCCTGGATAAACCCTAAAAAACGGCCCCTAAAAAATGGGACCCCAAAGCCCAGGGCTCTGACAGGCTGTCAATCCATAAACTTGGAGCATCAAAGCGCCACAGGCCTCACTCACAGAGAAATATCATAAAATGTTTTATAGAAAAAGGGCCAACCAATCACTAATTGCTCATCTTATTGTAACAAAGATAACTGGTTTAGCTCTGCTAAACTCAAAAGCCAAGCCTACAATAATTTACTGCTTACTAACCGGCCTGAGACATCTGAATCCCAACCCCAAAGTAACAGGCAATCAGAAGAAAAGTCTGCAAATTAATAAGCCCAAAAAAGATTTGCTTCCTAGCAACAATTTTCCAAAAAACCTTAGTGGCATATTGACAAGATAACACCAAGCCACTAGTGGCCTAGAGCTCATATGGCAAACAGTTCCTTACTGATCCCTACAGAATTTTTAATGTGTGTATAAGAAAAAGAAAGAAAGGCTTTATTTATTGTTAACATCATTCCTAACCAATAAATGTATTTTTAATACCCAATAATATAGAAATCAGTTTTGATGAATGGGGCAGCAAGTTGTCAGGTTATAATACTGTCCAGGCTTTGACTATGGTGTATACATGTATATATAGCAGAGTACCTTGACCTGGGTATTACATCATCCAGAACCCCCTGGAAAGTACAGTAGTTTTAAAAGGCTATGGCAACAAGCAAAAACAATCCAGATTTAAACAAAATGAACTCAGATTTAAACAAAATTAAAAATAAATGAATTTATATTGATTTACAATAGATTTGGGTCCATTTAAATTTCACTTAAATCTGAGTTTATTTTTTTTTTGTTGCCGTAGAGTTTAAAACTACTGTACATTGATAGGCAATGCATGTGGCTAAGGATGTGGTGGAGAAAGGGGACACCTGGGTTGGCCGGACACTGTGTTGCATAGAATTAAGCTGGGATTCTTTCTCATGGTACCAGCCTTTGTATCATCTGAGCAATAGCCTGAAAATAGAATTGTTGATTCTTGGGCCTCATATCTTAGACAAGCTGTTAGCACAGCAGAAAAGATGGGTCAGCCCATATTTTCCTGGGACAGGAGGACCCAGATCTTTTTTGTTGTATCTTCTAATACTAGTCTTTTCAACTAGAAAGTATTAACCTGTTTCATGTAATATACAGTGGGGAGAAATTCTCTTAGCTATAGTGTAACCTATCACCAAGAGTATTAAGTTCATTATATAGTCTTTATGCTTCAAGGCAGAAACAGCTGAATATGTGAACCAGGTGCCCTAATAACTGTGACTTGGGGTTAATTCTATTTATGGGATGAGTTTGGGCTTGGTCAGATTCAAAGGTTCAGAAGGTGGCAAAGTAAACTCATCCTGCTTAAGATAGCCCTTCTTGAAGAATCCAAGTTATAAAACTAAAATAGATCCCTAAAAATTATCATGTTTAGAGGCTCTTCTTTTGGAAAACTTTGAGTGTGAGAACTAAGTTGGTTTATTTCTAAATATGAAAACAACTGAGGGCCCAGAATTTGAGACATGAATTATTTTTCTGTCTTCAAATTTGGGGTATCCAGTGCTGCTCCAGAGACTTCTTGCTGGACTATGAAACCTGTAATAGGTAGCCCTGGGAAGTAAATGGTTACTGGCTGGTGCAGGTGTACAGGAGTGGGATGTGTAGTTGTCATGAGGCTCTCAAGGACCTGGCAGCTGGTTGAACTGCCTGCAGTTGGCTGGCAGCTGATGGGTGGTCAGCAGGAACTGCATCAATAGGGGTAGGATTCTAGAATCCAATTTTATCTAAATTCAAGTTTTTGAATTTTGATAGCAGTTTCCCTAATAAGGGGAAACTGCTGCTCATATTTTGTATCATTTCCCTTTTCCACTGTGATGAGGCTTAGTTTTGTGCAGTGTCAGAAGTATTCCTGAAAATTCACTTGAAGACTCTTGTTGTAATAGTTTTTATATTTCTTTACTGAAATTCATTTACTATTTAAACTTCTGAGAGAATACAGACAGCTACATTATCTTTATTATCAATCACTACCAGAAAGCCTGTATCTTCAGCTAGTTTTTTATTTTAAATTTCTGACTAGTTCTTTTATTGTTCACACTGTCTAAACTCTCCACAAAAGGTGGCCTCCAAGCTCTCTCTGGTGATATGCCTTCTCTTAGCATGAAGAATATTTCAGAAAGCTCTTATTTTCTCATGGTCACCCCTTTTAAAGACTACAGGAATATAATATTTGTCTAAATCACTGTGATAAGATTAACTGAATAAGTTAATTCTCTCACTGAAACTTGTCACCCTTGGTCCACTGCATTAATTACCTATTGAGATAGCATCTAATGTGCCATGGCCTTCCAAGTTTGGATGGAGCTGACATCAGAAAGACAGCTGGACTCTGGTATGAGCCATGGCAGGGATATTAGATTTAGACCTTCTTGGATGGAAAATAGGGATCTAGCTTGCATAGCTGTGAGAATAAACAAAATCAAGATAACTGAAAGAAATTAACTCATCTCAGAAAGAAATTGATGAATGTTTATTGCTTAATAATTGATTTGGGTCCCTTATATTTTGCATCAATCTTAGCTGATTTGATCTGAGGTGGGTGGATTTGATTCAGGCTGACTTGATCTTGGTTATCCTCACAGCTATGAAAACTACCGTGCCTCTATTTCTACCTTTTGCCGTTTCTTAGAAATTCTTTCAAATACCTGATTGTTCCGAGTATTTGAAATTTCTTTCATTACTTGTAGTAACCTTTTAGGGACTTGCATCTGCCGATACCATGTCCCCTGAATTAAAGCCTCCCTTTACAACTATTTCTCCTGAGCCGTATGCACTTCTACGGCTCCTCGCTCAAAGACTCGATTGGTAGTACAATATGTTGCCATACAGATCCCTTGTAATATCAACGGCAATAAATTCTATATATTAAGAAAAATTATAACATGATGGAAAATATTTAAAAGTGGTGGTTAATAAAGATTTATAATTATGTACTTTATTGTGTGTTGGAAATAAAGGGTTTAAAAGTTAAGGTGTTAATAGCCATGTTGTAAGTGAGATTGATGGTATTTGTATCAGTCTTGTAGTCTGCCTAGTTAATTTATCTGCCCATTTGATATGTAATATTTTGTGTATTAAGGAGCTAGGTGACGAATAGTGTGGAGGTTATAATCATTTTAGGGCTGGCGGTGAGTCAACAAGGCCTTTTTAGATGAAAAGGTTTCGCTAGGCCTTGAAGCAAATGGATTACATTCATGAACCCAGTCAGTCTTGTTTAAAACAGTATGGCTAATTTGAGTGAACATACAGCTTTTGTTAGTCAAATTATCTCAGTTAAGTAGTTCATCCCGGAAGTAGAACTTGGCTTGTAGATCCCATTTTAAAGTACTTCCGAATGCTGCCAGAGAAATCCTTTTCTACAGTGACTGGTTCTAGGGAGGATGGGATCGAAACTAAAAATCCACAACGGGGGCTTAGCTACAGCAAGGAGCGGTCACATGCTTTTTGGCTTCATGATTGGTCAAGTTTCGTATATCACTTATCATTGCTAGCATCCTGTTTCTTTGGGTATCAGCTGATAAGAAGCCACTTCTTTATCTCGATATAGCTTTTGTAAACCCCTTCTTAAAGCGCAAACTAAATACTAATATAAATACTAATTAAAACTCAGGTATAAATATAGCAGCTACGATAAAACAAACCCATGCTTCTTTTTACATTCTTCATCACTTGTATACTCGCAATGCAATGGTACGAACTGACGCCCCATTACATCCATGCCACCCGGGATCACCCCGACCACCGCTGTGCCGTGTTTAAACGCAAGCCCATCCTCGGTTTAGGAAAAAAGACCGAAGACCTTCCCCCCACTTGGATCTTAGAGAAGGCCTGCGATACCACAAGGTGCTTTCGCTACACCATATGTGTCCCCAAAACCGAAATAGGCGCCCGCATCGGCTGCTACTATCCAAACTGCCATGCCGCCGCCATCATCAACCCCTATTTCGAAGATATGGATGGCGAAATCGTTCTCCGCAACAAGGTACTACATAAAATGTAGCTCAAGTCGTCGAATTAAAAACACTACTGCCAGCTTTCTTAACGATGACGTCACAAATTTATATTTCTTGTTATCTTCCTGCCCAATTCTTATTGTAAATGCTTTAAAAAAGAGCTAAATTTAACACCCAAAATATAAAGGAGTCGACCTTCCTTAATTATTAAAACAACTAACTTGGGAGATACATACATGTAAAATCAAAATTCCATCTTAAATATGGTTGGATAAGATCTCATCCCCATACAGCTTCACAAGCCATATCTAACCTTTAGAATTATAGCAAACATTCACCAATACTTTCTTAAGGTGCGATACGCCATCTCAAAAGAAGCAACTCCAAATGTTTTTTAAAAGGCCCTGATTTACATAAGCAAAATTTAAAAAACCCCTAAAAGATTATTAAATTGTTGCAACTGAACTGACTATAGCCCAGTATTTGAATTGGGGAATACAACGGCCCAAGGGGAGAGCAGAGAAGGGGATTTGGAAAAGGATAATCTTTATTGAAAAGCACAAAGAAATTTGTATACTAATGTGAGCAGCCATTGGGCCACAAAAGGGGGTGGCATAGTGGCAGCAATCCAAATAAGGTTCATCTGTGTTTCAAATAAGTCATCAAATGAATTTTTTGTAGTTGGCTTCACTTCTAGTAATGAAATATGAACAGTAACTGTGATGAGATTTGACTCCCTGGTAGTCAGCTACCATGTGGTGCAGGGCGCCATTGCAATAATTGCTTTATTGAGACTATTACTTTAAAAGGTAGACTCTAGGGGAACCACAACCCCTTTTTATAATTTTGATTGGATAGTTGCCTATTGAAACTTAAGGTTTGTCTGCTGATTAGTCACTAATCAAAGCACCTGCAGCTAGCTGTGGATGCTCAGAGAGTGACTCATTGGAATATTTAAAATGGTCAGCAATTAGTGACTAATCAAAGCATCTGTGTCTAGAACACATGCATCAATCAGTGACTTAACAAAGGCTTCAAAGTTGTTGACAATTAATGACCAATTAAAAGTTGTTCTTAGTATTTTTATTAGCAACCCCAAGGGTGACAATGCTCACCCCCCTCATAATGCCCAGTCTAGATCACAACCTAGACTATTATTCCCCAAAAGACAACCCTACTCTTGTATGCTATCATCTGACCTAAGGCATGTGCCTGAATAATCCTATCCCATTCAATCTGATTCTTTTTTCCTGAATATTCTCAAGATGATTTCATCCTCTCAGAACATCTTTAGCTGCACCAGGTCCAGGTCCTAGTTGTCAGAATAACTCATCTCTCTTTTTCCTAACTCTGTCTTACTATAAAAAGCCCCTTGATAACCATAAAAACGATATAAATTAAGATAACAACTTCTTACTGTCTTACCTTACTTATAGAACTCTAGAAAGAGAGCTTCTATTGAGCAATAAGATTAAGGCCATGTGATTTTGCCTTTATTTTTTGCTCAGCTACAGAACTTTTGCCCCAGAAATCCCTGAGAACCACATACCAGATATATGAATCCATTGGTGTCTTTTATCTAACAATTTAAGCTATTTTTAGGAGTGATTTGGGGGATGAACCCAAATTGAAATTAAATACTGGAAGCCAACTCTGTTTACCAATTCTATCTGTTCAAAGACCAACTAAAGAGATGAAATATACTAAAAATTACCAATATAAATTAGACTCATCAGTGATTGACTCTCTAGATGTAAAAGTGGCCAAGTCAACACTTTAAAAAAACAACTTTCTTCATAAAAAATATTTATGTTTATATTTTTTAATACTTGCTATTATTTTTTTATCACTATTCATTGTTGTTAAGTAGGCTCACAAGCATTGATATACCAGAATTAGTGATATATAGAATTTTCAGGTATTCTCCTGTCATAAATTATTGTCAGAGCCCAGAAATGCCATGATAAAGCTTTGTTAAACATCTCAATGACAAGTTCCAGTCATGAAAGCCTTTACAAATCACTTTTTCTGCTAAAAAAGCTATTCATCAACATCCCTGAATAGCCAAGAATTTTCAGGCTCACAAGCCACAAAAACCTGGAAGTATAACCCTACAAGCAAAATTATATTTCAATGTCATCAGTTGATGGTTAAAAAAATAAGCAATTATATGCTCACACAATTTTCATAGCATTTGGTTGCAGGCCTTGCTAATTGATGTGGCACTGTGGCAACCAAAATCCTTGAACACCACAACATGGGCACAGGTCAGGTACATCCTCCTGCACATACAAGCACATTTATTTCTAAACATGAAGAGCATACCATTGATGGGCATGTCACAAGACCAGTGATGGCACCAGAATCAGTTGTCTCCTAAGTTAATTATATAAATAAGGAAGAAATCTGCTCTTGATTTTAATATTATCTCATTAATCTTATATGAAACAAGAGCAATTTCGATCTGCAGGTTTATATTATTTTCTTAAAAATCTATATATGTCACTTGGATCACTTAAAAAGTCCCACCAACAATATTTTTTGCTGTATTAGCAACCTTCATATCATTTCTTTCTTTGGTTGACTCTACCTGAATACATCCCAGACCAGGATTATTACTGTTGTGTTCTGAGGCTTGGCACAGACACACAACAGGCAATTGTAACCTTAGGATTAGATTTGTACTAAGTCTTGGTTAGTTGCAGGGAAGGTTATTGGTTTACCTTGTGGCCCTGGATGATAAATCTCTACTAGTTGTGGCTAGAGAGAGGCGCCAAATTATCTGGAGACACAAAGCCAAAAATGTGAATATAACTTAATTTTCTTGGTGAATATGAAATAAAAATATATAGTGGTTGACAAAACCACAAAAAAGTACCAGGACAGTAGGATCACTTGCCAAAAGCATGAGTGGGGCAAGTGAGTTACTCAGAATCAGGAAACCAACCAATTGAATTTCCCAGTTCAGAAACAGACTCATTTCAAAGGGCAAAAGCAAAAGGGAGCAATTTGTCCTCAAAATAACTCATCAAAGGCAAAATTGAAGCATTGTGAATAGCAGTATTCACGGCATTGCTCCCTTCTAGATTGGCCTTAGAAGGGCAGTACTTGCTGAGAAACTTGACATGCACTCAGGCAAACAGAAAACCACTAGAAAGGAGTTTCACGGTGTACTTTAACCCTTGTATAAATGTCACTTCTAAAGGCCCAACCCATAATATATCTAGCTTGTGAGTGTATCCTCCTACTCTATGCTGATAGTAGAGAACGTGATCCCCAATGCTGAACTCAGGCAAGGGAGCGCGTCCAGAATTGTCAGGAGAGAGCTCAAGCATCTTGGTCTTATATGCATAAGTATACACAGTGACCTGTATGTTAATTATATGGTTGACTAAGTCTTTGATGTGGGTGTCAGGGTCCATGGCCTTATCATAGGAGAGTAGGAGGCCCCCAGGAGCAACAGGTTGGTGGCTTCACAACCATACAACATAGCAAAAGGAGAATGTCTGGTGACATAATGTTTGCTTAGGCAATAAGCAAAGAGAGCAGCAGATAAGTATAGACCCCAGTTAGCAGTGTCAGAGTAAATGAGTTTCCTCATGATAGAAACCAGAGTCAAATTTTCACGCTCAGCAGCCACATTGGTAGAAGGATTATAGAGGGCTGAGAAGGATTGATGAGACTCCAAGGCTTCAACTACAGAAGTCATCAGCTTAGCATTGAAGTTAGTTCCATTGTCTGACAATAAAACTTGAGGGCATCTATGGTAATAGAACACATCTTGTAGAAGAAAGGCCGCAGTTGTCTTAGGCGTGATATCCTTAGTAGAGCAAGCTTCTACCCATTTGTTAAAATGATTAACAGTAATCAGTATGAAGCAGCAACCTGAGCGGGAGCAGGATAGAGGCCCCACAGCATCAATACTGACCGTATAGAAGGCATGCTGTGGAGGGACTAGCTGGAACTTGTGAGAGATAGCTTGAGGTTGTTGGAACTGACAGTCATGACAACTAACAATGACGTTTGAAATCAGCAGGCAGAGGTTCTCCCAGAAGTAGTTTTTCTGGAGTCAGTCATAGGTCTTGGCAATGCCTCCATGACCAGTCTCTTTATGAGCTTGAAGCACCAACAAGAGGTAAAGGCTAGTGCGTATATAGGACAGGTATTGATCATGCACCTTTTTGATAAGCTGGTTGTCACAAATGAGGGTGTTCTTGGATAGTTTAGACAGGGCAGTTTGAATCTCTTCAGTATCATGCTCCCAAGAAGAGGGTACCCAATTAGTTCAAATAAAAAATCATCTTAGGCAGGGTATAGGGCAAGGATAGGCATTCTGGATAATCCATTAGTGTTTTGGTGTTGGATCCTGGGATGATGTAACACTGTGAAGTCATAGCCATGTAAGAATAGGGCCATCTAGTCTCTGTTCTTATGGTTCTTTGAGCTGCTGCAGCCATTTGAGCAAGGCATGTTCAGTGATCACAGTGAAATAAAGCCATAAACATAATGACAGAAATATTTTTGACTACATGCAGTACGGCAAGACATTTTTTCTTTGTGAAACTATAGTTCTTCTCATGTTTTTTGAGGACACAAGAAGTATACACTGCATGATGATCCACTTCCTCATCATCTAGTTGAGCCAGGATGGCCCAATGGCTAGGTTGCTAGCGTTCCTGTAGAGGATGAATTCCTTATTGTAATCTGGATACACTAGGATGGGAGCCTCTTTGAGCTTTTGTTTAAGGGTCTCACAGGCCTGTTATTGACTAGCGGTCCATTTGAAGAAAACATTGCGTAAAAGTTGAACAAGAGGTTCATTAGTGTTGATTAAAGTAGGGATGAACTGTTTTTAATACCCATCATGTCCAGAAATACTTTAACTTTGTGAAGATTAGTTGGTAAAAGCATCTTGTCAAAAGCTTCAACCTTCTTGGTCATAGGACAAATCTCAGTCTGGGTTACTTCATGGCCCAATGTCAGAAATGACAATTTGGATGCTCCTAAATCTCAAAATACGGAACCAGAGTCAAACCCTGGAAAAAACCCTTTGCAGACTGCCAGACCTATAGGCTGAGAATCCAATAATCCACTACTGATTGATAAAGTTGTTGCCAGCCTGCCAGGACCTGAACCCTTAGCCGTCCTGCAGGATTCTGAAAGCAAACTTCCAGTGCAAGATGATGGGAATTTTCCCGAGGTGCCAACACCTGACACCAGTGGTTTGTTCAGTAAAATGCACAAGTTTCTCAATGAGAGCTATTATGAACTCCCCCAAAGCCCTGGGGGAGGCACTGAACATAAAGAGGCACCCAATACCCAAATTGACAAACAGAAGGATCTGAAGTCTTCTCCTCCTAAAGCAGCCAGTGGCAAACTGCCAGTGCCAAGCGCCATACTGACATCTAAGACCCCCAATGCCAAACTGCACAAGCCCAGAAAGCCTGACCAGGAATTGAATCCTGGCAGTGTGGTATAAATACCTACCAGGCCAAGATCAATCCCCATTGTCATTCTTAAATAAAGGTTATGAGAGATTGGTTTCCCCAATTATTGATGTATTTTATTCTTTTCATCTGCCAGTTAACTCAAAGATCATCTGACCCTCCTGCCAGCCTGCCAGGTGCTTTCTTTGGTCCTGTACATTTCACAGAGTACCCCTTAAAGCCTGAGTACAAGGACTATACCATCAACAACATACTAGCCTAGGATCCCTTGGCCAGAACTACAGAGTTAACCAGAAACAACCAAGAAGTCCCTTAGTACGTTACCAAACCCTGCCTGTTCAGACATAAATACAACTTCCTTCCTTCATTCCTACCAAATATGTAAATTCACTTCCCTCTTTAGCCTTAGAAAGGACAATCTTTCTGCGCTGCACAAAAAAATGTCTCAGAAGCCGGCTAAGCCCCTTAATTTCATTAAGGATTTAGCGCACACAATTGATGAGAGATTTGTATTAGCATACCCTTCCCAGGTGGTAAATACTGATGTGTTGAACTTGGTTCCCACTTGGGAGGTATCTCTGATTAATTTAGGCTATTTTTTGGCTTGGGTTTGTCCGCACTTGAAATTAATTAAGTCTAAACACCCAGGTCGCACTACTGCTAAATCATCAAATTTCAATTCATCTGGATTGGATGCTGATTCAAATCACCCCAGAAATACCAGCCAATCAGAGCCAAAGTCGTAAATTATTGCAAAACTCTCCAATTTAATGGATTCACCTTGCAAAATTTCTCTTGCAGCCAATCAAATCCTTGCCTTGGGTCAGGTGACCTTGAATTCTAAACTCCTCCCTTAAAGCAAGACAGGGGACTTTCAGTCCATGCTTGCAAATTCTTTCAAAATAAAGTTCATACTGTCAAACCACATTTTTGGTTGTTATGGACCTTTGTTTTGGGGTTTTTTATTTCCTAAAGCTGTTAGTAAAAGTATTAGCTATCCCTTACCCTTGTTATTGCCCCTGGGTTTATGGTGCCTGTTTTGAAGCATCTAGAGTTAAAGTTAGTATAGATTCATACACTTACCTCTTCTGCTTTAGAAAATCAAGTGTAATCTTTAAACTAGTAAGTATATATCCTATAATTACCTACTTTAAGTTTGATTCTGTTTCTTGTTTCCTGTTTCCTTTGTCATCTTTGCCCAGTCTTATAGGCTCTAGAACACCTCCTCCCGCTCTTTCAGAAAGTGTATAGTTTACAGTTGCTGTTCCCCCAATTTTGAGTTGGTTCTGGGGTCCTCAATTATCAGGTTCTCCTTTTTCTTTGTACTGTTCTAGGGAAAATTACATAATAATTATTTTGCTTTAATTCTTCTTCCAGAGCAAAAATGTTGATTTCTTTCTTAAAATTTGTGGCCTTTACCCTGGCTCCTACTTTGGTCTTGATTTGGACCACTTCTTCAGACCTTTGGAGTTGTGTTTCCCATTTATTCCACCATGTGGAGACCAACCCCAATTGATTCATGCAAATGTTTGAGGATATCCCTGGGCACACTCAGAGCATTCTAGCTGCCAGTTAAAATGTGGTAAAGAGTCTCACCTGTGATGACCTTGAATATTCTGCTCTTGATCCAGCTCTCTCAGGGTCCCCTAGCTTGAGCTCCCCAATGCCTCCCCACCCCATGTCCCGGGTGTTCAGGCCCAAGAGGACGGTTTGGAGGGCAAAGAGAATCCTCCCAAGCACGCTACCTGGTTACTTAGTGGGACAATCTTGATGGGCCTGGACTCTTACTTTCCCTGATTATCTGCCGCGTCCTCTCTTTGGACGCCACTTCAAGCGGCCATATCAGTCCTGCACTGGATGGTGTCCTGGTGGATTTCCCCCCAGGATGGGAGAAGAACTTAGTTAGTTTAGCCCCCCTCTCTCACAAAATAGACATGAAACCACCCATCACCCCCAAACCAATGCCTGCCTCCGCTGCTGAGCTCCCACTGGATCATACCAAAAAGCTTTTTGGAATTTTATTTATTACTCTCACAGAAGTAATAGATAATACTGTCCTTGCTGCTAGTCCATAGTTGTGGGTGGGCAAGTCAATGTCTTACCTCATTAAGTTAGCGCCAATTCTTTGGTGGGCCCTTTTCATCCAGTCTGTAACCCGCCAGTCCCCAAACGCTAGCAAGTCAGCCAATCAGGATTGGTTCCCTGACATTATGACAATCTATTTTAAGCCTGGTACCCTGATCCCTAAGATGTTTATTATTCTTAGGGCATCTTGTATGTTTTTTGTAATGATAATCACTTATTACACATTTATGATGAACAAGAGCCTAATTCCTTCCGCATGAAAGAATGCAAACATTAACCTGAACAACCCCAAGAAATCTGACCCCATTGCCAAAACCGCCAAAGGACCCTCCTCTAAAGTTTAGAATGTGATAGTCAATCAATCCCTCACCAAAGTAGAGATGCCCCAAATGGGAAAGCTCACTCTTGAAGAGGCCTGCCGCGCCATGCCAGTGCTCTAACTACATTTTCAAGCCAATGTCCTGTCCTATTCCAGTGACACCAAAAAGGTGCTTGGAGTAGCCGCCATGCTATCAGGAGACGCCCTTGATTGGTTTGGCAAAGCCACCACCAAAGACGTGGAATTCTTCCTAGATTATACCAAGTTCAAAGCTGAGTTAATGACCACGGGAGAAGACCGTGTCACCAGATACTACACCTGAATGCCTTGTTGGAAATCTGGTAGGACACCCACCCCATCCAAGCGTACATTGACAAATTCCTCAAACTAAATACCTGCACCCAACTAGAAGCCAAACTGACAGACATTATCTTCCAAAAGAGAGTCAACCTAGCAATGAAGGACCTGTTAAAGAACCACCCACCCACCCTCAGCCTAGACAAGCTAATTCCCCTGTGAAAAGGTCTTAGCATGAACCAAGAGAACGCTGGCTCCTCCCAGGCCCGCCAACCCCAAACACTGACCCCCAACAGAACAGGGATGACCCTGAAGAGCTTCAACAACACTACCGCAAAGGACTCTGCTTCCACTACCCCAATCTCACTGGAGCAAACAAACACTTCTTCTCAGTCTTATAAGTTCATCCAAGTGAACATAGAAGTAGCAGGGAACAAGTGCAAGATTAAAGCCTTTATTGATACAGGGGCAAATGAAAGTTTTATTGACGCCAGCCTAGCAGAGGAATTAGGCTTGACAGCCTTTGAGCGCAGTCTACAAGTAATCATGGGGAAAAAGCTCCTTGGACACCGGCTATGAGTGTGAAAAAGAACTCCTGTTGACCATTGGACACACTGTATACCTGTTGTCCCTGATCCTCTTGCCAGGACTACTCCACCCCCTTATACTGGGTGACTCCTAGTCTGACAAACATGGCCTGATCCTGAACTACCGCAAGCAAGCCGCCATGTTGGGCCAACTGGAATCCTATGACACTGTTCTTTTTTGCATGAGTCATGAACAACCCCCTACCAACAAACTCTTGGCTATGAAGATAGAATCTAGCGTTGGAATACTGTCTACCCCCTACAGAGATGGAACAATGTGTTTAGTGAAGAAGCAGCAACAAAACTACTCAGCCGTTCAATCTACAAACACGCCATAGACCTACTACCAGGGACTCAACTGCACCACACCCCATCTACAGCTGTATCCACCACAAGCAAGTGGCCTTGAAAGCATACCTTGAGGATATGACAAAAAAGGGTTCATCCAGGTGTCAAAAGCCCCCTGCTTGTTGCCCATGCTGTTTGTAGGAAAAAAGATGATGGGATGTGTCCATGTGTGAATTACCAAAAACTGAACAACATTACAGTAAAGAAACGTTCCCTCATCCTCAATGCCAACAACCTCTGTGATGTACTGACTGGGGCCCAGGTGTACTCAAAAGTTGATCTCTGAGATGTGTTCAATCAAATCCAAATCAAGGATGGAGACAAGTACAAGACAGCCTTCACAACCCAATATGGGCTGTACAAGTACCTTGTAATGCTCTTTGGCCTCTGCAACGCCCCCAGCACTTTCCAAAGGATGGCCAACACCGTCCTAGGGAAATACCTTGACTGTTTTTGTGTGGCATATCTGGACAACATTCTCATCTACAGCAAGTCTCACAAGGAACACCTGCACCACCTGAACCTTATACTGGAGAAACTCTCCCAAGCCAACCTACACGCCAAACTTAAGAAATGTGAATTCTTTCAGACTGAGGTAAAATTCCTGGGATACGTGGTAAAGACTGATGGTTTTGCTATGGCACGGGAAAAAATAGAAGCAAAAACATCTTGGCTGGTACCCAAATGCAGAAAGGATGTGAGAAGTTTTTTGGGCCTGGCAAATTATTGCAGGGATTTAATCCAAATTTTTTCTCACATTACTCTCCCCCTAACCCGCCTTTGCTCTGACAAGGTCACCTTTGCCTGGACTCCTGAATGTACCATCGCCTTTGAAACCTTGAAACTTGCCTTCACCTCTGCTCCTGTCCTGGCCATGCCAGATTCCTCCAAACCTTTTGTTCTGTAAACCGACACATCAGAATTTGTGGTAGGCGGGGTCCTTCTTCAAGAAAGAGAGGATAGTATGCTACATCCTGTAGCATGTTAATCCAAGTAGATGCTACCTGCAAAGAAAACTACCCAATATATGACAAGAATATGCTAGCCATAATAAAGAACCTGAAACATTGGTGCTAATACCTATGTGGCGCTGAATACCCAGTAAAGGTCCTGACCAACCACAAGAACTTGGTCTACTTCTTCAAACCACGCCAGCTTAACCAACAACAAGCAAGATGGGCCTTATAACTGGCTGACTACACTCTGACTATAGACCACAAGCCAGGAAAGATGAATGTGGTACCCAACGCCCTAAGTAGAAGAACTGACCTGGTGCCTACCCACCTGGAAACCTGTGACTACAATACCCAAATCTTCTTGGACACAGCAAGCCTAGGCATTCACATCAGATTGATGAAAATCAGAGCCAGCAAACCAGAAGTACTAAGGGCCCAAGCACTAGAAAATTTCACCAACACCTTGATCTCTGACCTCTCTAAATCCTTGGATAGCGCCCACTACTGAAAAGGCTACTCAAGAAGGGAACCACACTAATGCTCCACAACAGGATCTTTGTACCAGAAGGAGACATCAGAACCAATGTCTTGAGAGACTATCACAATTCTGATATGGCTAGACACCCAGGTAGGCTCAAAACCCTCCAGAGTATCAGAAAGAACTTTGCTTGGCCAAAAATGGATCAAGACGTAAGTACATACCTGAAGGGGTGTGAGACCTGTGATCAGACCAAAACTTGCAGAAACAAACCTGAAGGACTCCTAAGACCCTTGGATATACCCCATGGACTACATTGTGGAACTGCCGCCATCCCTCTTTTACAATGCAATCCTGGTCATGGTAGTCTGCTTCACCAAGATGGCATACTTTGTACCAACCATCATCAATTGCACTGCAGCATAAACAGCCCAACACTTCCACAACTGCATCTTCACGCAACACGGAACACCTGAGGAAATCATCACAGACAGAGGACCCCAATTCAAGTCAAACTACTGGACACAAGTAGTGAAAGACTTAGGAATCAAGAGATGTGTATCAACCTCCTATCACCCCCAGACGGACGGCCAAACTGAGCAAGTGAACCAGATCCTTGAACAATACCTTCAATGCTATGCCAACACTGATCAGGATAATTGGGCCAAAATTCTCCCCATGGCCCAGTTTGCCTACAATAGTAAGGACTACGCCTCACAGGCATGTCCCTATTCAAAGCCAACTATGGGTTTGACCCCAACTGGGGCCCCCAGATTGGCAAAAAGGAATCAAACACCACTGGGAGCTCCTGGATTGAACAGATTCATGACACACAAAAAACATGCTTGACCAACCTGAACCGGGAAGTGCCGACATAAAAAGCCTTTGCTGACCGCAAAAAAATCCCAGGCCAACCCTACAAGTTGAAGACAAAGTATACCTAGACTCCTGGAACGTACCCCTGCATGTGCCCTGCAGGAAATTAGCTCACAGGAGAAGCAGACCCCACAAAATCACCAAACTAGTTGATGAGGTCGCCTTTAAGCTAGACCTGCCCCCCTCCTGGATGATTAATGATGTGTTCCACTGTTTCATGTTGTTCAAAAAAGATGGAAATTTGCTTCCCCACCAACAGATTAAGACAGCCCCCCACCTATCCAAACAGGCCGCGCTGGAGAATATGAAGTTGAATACATACACAGCAACCAAACTCACTATCAAAAACCCCAGTACTACATCAAGTGGAAATGATACCCACTAGAAAAAAGTACTTGGCAGCTGCTGAGCAACCTGACTAATGCCCAAGAAGTTGTCCAACTCTACCTGGACAAGAAGAATTGGAAGAGAGGGCCCTCAGGGGAAGAAGGGGATGATGTCAGGATTGACAATTCTTCCTCTCTAGAAACCCGGGCCTGGGAGCAGGAATTGAACCCCAAATCTGGATTTATTTGGGCCGCCGGGCCTGTGGACCGCGGGACTGCCCGCCCGCGTTTTTCTGGGATTGAGCCCCCACAAGCTGATACTGAGCGTATTGACCCATGCGGTAAAATGAGACAAACCAAAGAAATCATCTTGCCAAATGAAGGATTAATCACAGTGCCTAATGGAGGTACTGATTTGGCAACTATTTGCTTCATAAACTCGAAGTCTACACCAGCAACCAATCAAGAGCCAACCCAGGAAAGAGGCACGGGCCCACAACCTGGTCCCATGACCTCAACACTAAATCAAGGAAATCAAGTGACCAAGTTAAACGTTCTGACCAATGAGAGAACATACAGCCAAGGTGCCATTTTGCCACCCTTGAACCCAAGCGCCCAGTTCCCCCGGCCCTGGTCTTTCCAATGCCCTGATGAACTCCCCATGGAAAATGTTAAGTTTGGAGGGGGGTACTATATAGACCCAAGTACCCTGTGCTCCAAACTTAGTGCCATTTTTGAAAAAAGGTTATGTTAATTTGGCTCATACATCTATGGCCTTTTTTTGTATTTGCTGTCTACCAATTCAGTTTGAGATCTCCTGGCCCACTCCCCCTAATTCTGTCCTCCTGGTGTACCCTTTGGACCTGTTCACTTTAACGACTACCTTCTGAAGTCTGAATATAAAGAATACATCCCGGAAAAGATACTTGAACTCAATCCCCTGGCCCACATCTAATCTGCAGTTAGATACAACTGACAAGGTCTGTGGATATTTTCAACACCCAAGTTGTTCAGAGGGAAATTCAACTATCTCCCTGCTACAACCTACCCATGGAACCGCCCGTGACCCCAAAACCTATGCCCGCTTCCTCACCCAACCTTTCAACTGACCATACTGGTAAGCTGTTTGGGATTGTGGACATCACCCTCACAGGGGTGATTGACACTATAATCCCGGCTGCTGGCCTGTGGTCTTGGGTGGGTAAGTCTGCCTCATATCTTTTAAAGTTAGCTCCCTGCTTGTGGTGGGTGTTGCCTGCAAAAAACCCGGCCCAAGTTACCCCTGAAAACAACAGGCCAGCTGCCCAAGACTGATCCCTGATAATAGGCTTTGGTAGGCCGCTCAGCATCTTATCTCATCAAGTTAGCACCCCTCTTATGGTGGGCTCTTCTTTTTCCCAAAAAGTAAGTTGGTAGCCAAGACTAGCAGAACCCCATCTGGGATGCAGTATACTGACACAAGGGGGCTTTTGGTCCCCTGCTTGTTTATTATTTTCTTAAAATAAACTTTAGCTGGTTGCCACACTGTTTCAAGAATTTTCTTGCTTTTTTGAACAGTCTTTGAGTTTTTTAGATCTTTAAAAGTGTTAGCAGTTATCCTAATAGTCCTTATCTTTCCTGAATGCTTCAAGCCTGGCAGTTCTTCCAAAGCCCCTAGGAGGGGTGTTGGCGTATAGTTTTACTCTGGGTGCTATTTCCTTCCAAAAACACAGTTCAATCTTTAAATTTAAGTTGGTAGTTGATATTAGTTCCTATATCTATACCAAAAATTCCCTAATTTCACTTGTTTTTGAACCCAATTTTTATCTTACAAATTGTTCAAGTCATCCAAGACCATCTCCAAGTCTACATGAGCTCCTGTGTCTGCCCCCACTTGAGTTTTCTAAGGCAACACCAGTTAAATTAATTGTTACAAACTCAAGGCTTGGCAATTACCCCTTCTGGCTCCAAGTTTTCTGTAGAATTCTAATATTGTGCTCCCTGTCCCTAAGTTCTTCATATTCTCTCTGGCCCCATCCCTGCTGCTCCTTTGGTCCACCTCTCCAGATCCTTGGGTCTTTATCTCCTCTTCAGTGCCCCTTATAAGTGATGATCCTTCTAGGCTTTTGCACCTCCTTAGCAATCTTCTCTCTTCAGGGGACATTCTTTTCAAGAGGTTGGCATATGACAATCTCAACTTGTACTCGCCCAACTACAAACTGTATACTCCCTTTTTGAGGAAGTTCCTGCATCTCCCCCCTTCAGTTAGAGGAGTAGGTCTTATCTCCTCAGCAGGTGCCTGAGGTCCTGGCACGCCTCTTCACACACACACCTTGGTTGCTTGTCAGACTGATGCTGATGGGACTGAACACCTACCTTCCCTAACTATCTTCTGTGCCCTCCCATTGGTCCTTGTTTAGAGGGGCTGTCCCAGTGATTTGCTGGCCGGCATCTTGGTGGTTTGTCTCCCCAGGATGAGAGCCAGACTTAGTTGGCTTAGCCCCCCTTGCCCACTGAGAATTTGAGAGGCTTCTTCCTAACCCTGGATATAGGTCCAAAGTCTGCTGTCTCTATGTTTTATCATCAGAACCAATACTGTGTGGCAACAGTATGATCTTTTGCTCCCCACCACAATTAGGATCAAACCAGGGAGAGGGTTAAGAACACCAGCTCTTCATTCAACAGCAGATATTAGCCAGCCCAGCTGCCTGAATTTTACAAGCTAGCTCACAGCGCTAAGAGGAGGCTGGAGTAGCTTCAGGGCGCTGCTGCAGAAGGCCAACCTGTGGTAGGTATGGGCTGTGAAGGAAGCTTGGTGAGGATTTCTACAGCTCAGCACCCTTTCTGACGCCGTACAGTGGTTTCTTGGCCAGAGCAGAGTGGCTGTCTAATTGATCACGTTCCAGGGCTAGCTAGCCTGGCTGACAACTAGCTGGTAGGGGTGATTGTTACTCTATATAGTATCTAATCAGGATACTATAATAAAGTAGGCTCAGAGCCTCTTATCTTTGAGTGATTGGCCTGGCAGCCCAGCTATGATGGGCTCTTCTAGATGTAACGCAGATGGCAGCATATATGCTGGCCCTTCTGTTCTAGGCTATAAACAAAGTTTAAACAGCAATTATTATGTGGTAGATATTGATGTGCTTGCAGATAGGAACTTATTGATCAGAAGTAGTTGCTTGTTCTGTTGATCAATTACAATACACAAATTTTTTGATGCCAGGATATAGTTTGGCTGCTGATCCATTGATCCGCAGCCCAGGTTAGTTTGTTGAACCTGTTGATCAGCCAATAGTGTGATATCTAACATCACGTGCCACCTGCAAAAAGACAGTTTATTCCTGCTCCTCCCAAACAGCCCCTACCTGTTGAAGCCAGGGGCCCCTTTAAGAAGTGGGCTCTGAACATTTTAGGGCTCCAGCATACTGCATAAAACTGTTCTAAACCGTGTAGCTACAGCCTCATATGCCCACAAGCCACTAGGCAAGTGAAAGATTTGAATAGAAGGCTAGTCCAGATTATTGACAAGCTTTCCCAGGAACATCAAATCACCATTTGATTGGAACACCTTTCAGTGACATTCCTTATCCTACCTTCTAGAATCAACTTCTTTATGAGGTCAAGTACAAGGAGCTGTATTTGGGTACTATCAATGAATGGCAGGGGGTAAGGGCAAGTTGAGGTCACCAGTCCTGACCAGATCCCCCCTCAAAGTCACTCTTTCACTGGTGAAGTGGTGGGATGAAGCTTGCCATATTGAACAAGAATTTATCAGAGGGGCAACCAAACATCTTAAGGCTCACTATGCTGTGGATGATCCAGGTTGTGTCTTAAGTTCCTAAACTGCAAAGCTTAAACCCCAAATTTATCTGGCTCCTTAAGGTCACAGCTGCCTATAATAACCACACTTTCCGCTTTGAGGCTCCCAAGGTAATACTAAGTAGCTTGGTTGGAATCAATTTTTAGCCTGCTATGGTTTAACTGTTCAGATGTATATGTACACAACTTTCTGGACCTTGCATAGATCCTGATCCTGGTCAAGGATGACAAATAAGGAAAGGGTGGGTGTTGCAACCAAGGCTGATATCTTTTCTGAAAATGCTTCTAATGGCACACAGAAGGCGCTCACAGAGCTACCCCATGATGTATCTCATGGCATGGGACATTCTGTTGCCAATGTTGAAATATGAGCAATACCTTCAACCCAGAAGTGTGGCTGATTCCAGGGGATGGGGTCTGGATTAGTTGTTTGCTGCTCACATCATACCTGGATCCCATCACAATACTATCATATTATAGATTATTAGCTTTCTTTTGAAGCATATTAACTACTGCTTCTCAATAAAGCTACTATCTTATCCTCATCTCTACCCTTTCATCTGATAATGTTGTCTTTTCCAAATCAAAGTACTGAGCTATAAATGGTTCAGCTGCAACATTGAAGTGAGGAAAGCTGGCCCTCCAGTAAGCTCTAACCTACTTCCCAGCAACTTCTGGATCATTGAGCTGCTGCTGTGAAAACCTCATCACTGGATGTTCTGGGACCACAGAACATCTCTTAAGACAAGGGGAGAGTCAAGATCAGCAAAACTGGCAATTCATAGCTAGCTGCTGTGTACTTACTGCCATTCCCACCTTGACTTGCTTCCAGAATGCCTTTTCAGATCCCCTCTGCACATCTGAGAAATATGTCAATCCCGTCTATGGTCTGTTCTAGGCTGGGAGGTCAAGAGCTGAACCTGATTCCTATCAAAGCCCAAATTTACTAGGTTTAAAAGGATCTTGGGTTGGAGAAAGGTTCTTGTGTAGGTATTTTAAATTTGTTGGCTTGGTATTTTTTGAAATGATATCATTTCTCATCTGCCAATATTGATATGGTTCTTCAGATGGCAACAGCGCCCATTTCAACACTTTTAATGTCAACACTATAGTAAAGTGACAACCTGGTTTTACTTAATGTCGTTTCCTGGATGTTGACACTTTTTTAATTAACGGCACACTTTACCCTGAATATTTTTAATATGAAAATTATTTTAAAATACTTTATTATACTAAAATGACCCCAGAAAGTTCAAAAATGTAATAAAAAACTACCATAAGTAATAAGAATAAGGAGATATAATCAACTATTTTTCAGTTTACTATGTAATTTACACTCTTTATTATAAAATTATTTTTTATTCCCATAAAAATTAAGATTCCAATGAAACAAAAATAAAGATATTTTTTATATCATAATAAATAAAAAATATAAGAAAACTCTAATTTAAACATATTATAATTTATATAAGCACAACTGAAAATATCTCATAGCTTAAAGATAAATTAACAAAATATAAGATATTTCTTATAAAACCACATTGAAACTGTATCTGAAACTTACCATTTATACTTAAAAAGATTATTACTATCAAAAAAATTTAAAAAATTAAAAGTTTAAAAGTAAAAAATATATAGGCAAAGCAAAGCAAGGTTTATTGGGCTAATTAAAGCCACCAGCAAGAGCAGTTGTGACATCTTCTAGGCACTTCTTAATCTCTGCCACCTTGTACTTCTTCTCCACTACCTTCTGCAAGTCCTCCTGGTAGTCTTGCTCCTTACTCTTCCTCTTCTTGTGGGCCACCCAATTGGCCAGGTTGCAGAACTTGGAGACAGTCCGGGCCTGCTCCTCCTGCAGCTTGGAGAAGAACTTGTTGAACTTGGGGTTAGTACCAAACTTGGTCTTCAAGTGCTTGTGCCACACCTCCAAGATTGACGTTGTCTTCATCTCCCCCTTGAGGCAGGCGCCCTGGCAATTCCAAGGGGCAGTGGCCCCGCTCTTACCTCTCCGGGAAGTCACCTTCTTGCCCACCCATTGCTTTTCAAAGTACTCAAGGTAGCCTTCAAAGATGGTGGAGTGCTTCTTGATATAAGCATTATCAAGGAGGGCGTCAAAGCCAAGCCCAGTATGCTCTGGGCGCACAAAAGCCAAGGCAGCAAACTGGGTCAGGGCAAAGCGGCACTTACCCTTACCATCATTAAGATACTTGTCAAAAAGGTCCTTCTTGCTCTTGAGGTGTTTGACAAGGGCCTGTCAAAAATGGAAGAAGCAGCCCTGAACTTCTTCATTGAAGGTGGTCTGGAAGGCTCTGAACTGAGCCTGCTCAAAGTCCATAATGATCACCTTCAACCCAAGTGAGCGCGCATGAGCTAGCTGCTCAGCGGCTATGGTTGCCTCATCCTTCTCAGTGGAGGAGGGATTGGCTCTTGTGGTGTGGGCGGGAGGGGGGAGCTGGTTGACGGGAAGGGAGCTCAAAGCATTCTGGACAATCTTGAAAGCTCTGGCATAGACCTCTGTCTTGGCACCAGGAAGGAGAAAGAACACAAGAGGGATGACCTGGTCATTGAACTGCCCATGCAGGACCCAAAGCTGCTTGAAGAGAGGGGGGCAAGTAGCAAATGTGCTGTCGCACAGCCAGATGGGAGCAGTGTTGAGCTGCTCCAGGTTTTGGGTTGTGGAGTAGGCTACAATCCTATCCTTCACTTTCTGCCCATTGTCATGGAGCAGGAACATCTCACCATCCTCTGTCTTATTGAGGGCATCAGTGAGGACCAGGTCCTTGATGTTGGTGGTGCTCTTGGCCAGGGGATTGAAGGCTTGACGCCTATCACTCATGAACTTGACCAACTGATTGTGGGTTGGCACCCTCTTCAAGTTGGTAGGGGTCAGGTACTTGCAAGCAAGCACAGCCAGCTGGGTGGCAGAAAGGTCTTTGAAAGTGGGCATAATCTGCACATATACCACTTCAGGAGGCGGGAGATGGTAGTATTGGGCATGATGCAGGTATGCTTGCCCTTTATGGTTTGGACCAGGTCCTAGCGCTCAGTGTTGAGCCGCACTGGGCAAGAGCGGTTCTCACAGGTGTAATGGCGGCTCTTAAAGCCCTGGTTGGCATTGTTGCATGAGAAGATGTATCCATTGGCTACCAGGGCCGTCCCACCTTTAACACTCATGATGGGGAAAAACTTGGGTAGGGTGGAAGGAACCTTGAACTTGCCATCAACGTTGCAGATGTTGTGGGCCAACAGAGGGTCCCAAGGGCCAGCAGGAGCATGGCGGAAGCCAGGAAAGTAATTGGGGTGGGGCTTCAAATTATCCCCAGATGAGCTTGAAGGGGGGAGAGTTTGGTGGGGATGGGGAGGCAGAAGGGGGCTTGTTGTGGTGCTCCTCATGTGCAGGAGACTTATCTTTGGGAGGGGACTTTTGGGCTGAGCGCTTTTTCTTGGTTGGCTCCTTGTCAGAAGCCGAGTTGTAAAAACTGTGCTCTGTAAGAGAGCCATCAGTTTCCTCTCCCCCAGTGGAATGAACAGGGCTCTTCTCATGAGAGGGCTCAGGGGAGGGCTTGGGGGATGGTTTGGGGGTGGCCTTCTTTGACAAGACAGGCTTTTTCTTGGTGGCTTTGGTTGGTTTAGAGGGACGCTTGGTACCCTTTGGCTGTTTGGAAGTGTTCTTGTCCTAAAATAATAAGTAAAATGGTTTAAAATAAAGCAATGAATTTAAAAAACAAACAAAACAACTTAAAAAGCATAATATACAAAAATTAAATCTTAGATGGTTTTTATTGGCATTTAAAAGTTAAAAATACTTGTATAGTTTTTATTTTATTAACGTTATAAATAACAAGATAAAAGTTAAGAGAAATATGTGAAAGTATTATATTTGGATATAGATTTTATTTTAAAAATTAGAAAATATGAAAGAGCAAAGTCAAAAATACAACTTATAAAAAAATGAGAAGTTTTTATTATATAAAACATAAAGTTTTATATGTGAGAACTGAAAAGCGTCGACATTATGAGTGACAATTAGTAAAAAAGCTGAATTCTCACTGTCAATTACAAAAATTGTAGACATTATTTTTGACAACATTCTCACTGTTGACATTATTTTGAAAATTTACTATGAAAAAACATAGTACGCTTAATTAAATTTACGCGGGCTAGCAAAAAATTAACCGTTTCCTGTGTATTTTTGTTCACATAAAAAATTAAAAAAACATATAAAAATAAGTAAAAAAAGTATCAAGGTTCTTTATTATTTTATTAAAAATTATATTTGGGTAGTAAGAATATGATTTTTACCATTGCGCTTATATGAAGTTGTTAAGAAGTTGTATTCAAGTATTGAAAAGGGTAAAGTGTTGACAACGTCACTTACGACATTATTTATATGACGTGGCATATTAATTTAAGCTTAATTGCACCACTCTAATTTGCTTAACTCCACCCCAGGGGGTGATCACAAGCAAATAAACAACATTTACGAGTGTTGACATTATTTTTAATAATAAATTCTATAGTAACTTACATAGTGAGTCACACTTAAATTATTGGATCACCGTTAGCATCCAATCTACTTAATATATTAAAGCCAGAATAAGTGCCACATATATATTTATAACATGAACATTCCAACAATCAAATGTATGTGCACTGTCTTTTTCAATATAATAATTAAATAAAAAAATATTTTTAAATGCGCACTTAATTTCTTTGTTGTAGATGCTTCAGTTTTGTTATTTAAAATAAGTTCGGCTTAAAAAGTGTCAACATTGACACTTTTACGTTGTGAAATCAAATAAAAAATAAACTAATTTTTATTAGTAAACGTAAAGGAAAAATCAGGTTAAATTGAGTTTTTTTATTAAGCTTAATATTAAATTGTGTCAAGATGGCCACAATTTTGTCATGTTTTCTGGGTTCACACCCCTGAACGCTTTAAAAAAAAGAATTAAGCTAGTGCAACTAGCAAAAAACATAGGAGATTTAGATTTGAGTCGACAGTGGCCATGTCGACAAAGTGTCAACATGGGTGCTGTTGCCCTTCAGATAAAGTTAAGCCCTAAGTTGGTTGAAATTTAAATTCAAAATAAAACTTTAAGTAGTGGTATGTTTGCATCAAGTGTACTTAGGAACTTAGGATTTAGTTGATGAATGCATTAAGGCATAGTGTGTTGTATAGTGGAAATGTGGATTAGAGATGGTGTTTTTAGGTTAAGATTGATGAGTGAGAGATGTTTGTTTTGGGAAGTCATTGTAGGATAGATGTTTTTGGATATAATCTTTAGAAAGTTATTTGATGATGATTTTTCCGTTTTCGTTGCGGAAGTAGATGGGGTTGAAGATCCAGTTATCGTACCCGCCGTCGCCGTTGCGGATCATGTACTCGCCTTGGGCGGATTGCTCGATGCAGATGGTCCATAGGTTGCAGTAGAAGAAGTTGCAGTCGGGCATCACCTTCCAGGAGCTCGGGCGCTCGCTCGTTGTGGCGCCCAGACCATAGAAGGGTTTCTTCTTGAATGATGCACAGGCGTGGTTCGGGTACATGTCTGAATAATGGTTGTAACTGTCAGCGAGGTCTTCGGCCGATGTCGCCTGGACCACAGAGAAAGGCAAGACTAATAAAATGAAACCTAGCATAGTTGTAAGATGTTGATGATGAATATTTTTCATGTAGTGCATGGTGAGTGATAAGGGATGGATCATATGTTTTCCACCCATCCGCGGATCTAAGATTGCTGGAAGCAGCGATGGTTCAAGAATCCCAAGTTTAATGGCCATGTGTCGGCTAATTCCCCTTCTAGAATCCATGTTTCATATCAAAAACTGGTTTTGCAATGGCCACACCCGGGAAAGCTTGCTTTTTCGAGACGATTTATCGTGGTTTTATGTCCTGACAATCCCCCTTTTCTAGCCCATTTGCTTACCAAGCCTTCTAATAGGAACTAAACAGCCCCCGAACACTCAGACATTGTTGCCTTCCTGATTCTAAACATCTATTATGATTTCTGGGGTTCCTTCCACTTGTTCCTTCTTTACGTTTTTTCTTTAGCCTTTAGCGATGTTTTCTGTTTCATCCAATCAAGTCTAAGCCAACTTTTCATTTCTTTACCACCCATTGTTTTAACTCCTACTCGAAACTTGGTACATGAGCATTAAAAAATGCCCTCAATTATGAACCCTTCAAGTTATTTCTATGGCTGAACCAGATAATAAACCAACCTTTACGATTTACCCCTTGACATTTACTAGCGATCGAACGGTATCTCACTTTGGAATAACATGAATACTCTGGAGCAGCATATATTTTTAAAACATTTCTTCCGGAGCAAGAGACAATTTACTACATCAATCTCAACTATTACCAGAAAAAAATATACGTAAATAGATGCCAAATTTATAATTTATATTTCCTGTTTGCATGGGGCAACTTCCATTGCGAAAGATCTAGCCTGAAGGCACTTCTTTATAATCATCGCAAACCAGATCGGCAGGCTATCAACCCTCTTTAAGCTCCACGGATTTGTGAAACGTTTCATACTCTAGCCTAGTAATCAATCTAAATATCCCTCCGGCTGCTACCTCAGATCTTTATAGGCCCTTGGACTTATTAAACTGGTTTAAACAACATTAGGCTTTGGAACAGAATATTATCAGATTGGGTATTTGGGTCAAGTATCTTTACATATTTTACTTTATCAGGTTATCTAATGCACCGATCAGGTTAGGGGTCAGACCAAATATAAAAAACCAATGTATTACCATGGCCCATATATGTACTAATCATAGGAATCTTACCCCTTTCAAACCATCTATCAAGAGGTAAACACAACTGTTGGTATAATAAGGTTGGACGCTACACATAGCAGCATGGAACCATTGGTAGTTGGGGTTTTAGTGAGAACAGTTTGGGTCATTATGGTACTGTTTTCAAGCTAGTTCTCCCTCAGTTGCAAGTACCAATGATGGAAATTCCATCTTATCTCCTCTTAATTTAGTCTCAGTCAGATAACTGCAGCCCATGGTGTTATACCATCCCCTGGGATAAAATATTTTTATGCCAACACTAGGAATGTCCAGGAAAACCCTGGGGCTTTGGTATAGACGCCAATCCTTAAGTTCTACAGATTCATGTTTTCTAACAAGCTTATAGCCCAGAATGTGGTGATAGATCCCTCTATAAATCTGTGAAATATTTTCTTTGCAGTTATACATCCATACAAGGATTGTGTTGTATGGAACAGCATCATCCTTGCTCCAGCCACCAATATAAATCATGTCAGAAATAATTAAACATAAGGGACTAATCTCAGTGTTAAGTCCAAAGAGATAATTGATAATATATATGACAATATACTCTGACCCACCTACCCATATCAATTCTGAAAGCCTGATTTTACTGCTAAATAAGAGGCTTGAGTAGTCTCAGAGCAGTGCAGTAAATGGCTCAGTACAAAGTATTTCCTATAAGGTGGGTATAATAAAGCACAGTATACTTTGAGAAGTTGGCCTAAGAAATTGATCAAGTGTTCATTATATCAGCTTTCAGCAACTTCTCTCATTAAAAGAGCAGAGAAAGGTTTTTTTCTGGATCAAAAAACAGGGCTAACAGGCCATCTGATGGTCGCTACAAAAGAAGAGTTATTGGCAACTACACTGGTTAAATCTAATCAGATCTCCCCAAGGACAGGTGGCTACTAGGCCTTTTATCTTAAGGTGATTAACCTGACAGTCCAGTTCTTAGTGAATTTTTCTAGACACTATATTGAAAATTATACCTCTTAAAGCCTTTTATCTAGGGTATAATAACATTAATAATATATAATTTATAAGTTGAAGACATTAAATGAAGTTTTTTGGCTATATTCATTAATTGTGTGATGAACACTGGCTGCATCTTCTCTTAGGAATGTTAGTTCAACACATGCCATGATCAGGCCTGATTTTCAATTTAACTTAACCTGCTGCCTGAGCCCAGGCTTAAAATTCAAACATGGTGTTGGCCTGGTCAATTCAGCTTCACTGGTCAAACCCTTTAATTAGACAATTTCCCAAATCTCTGATAGCCTTGCTTCTTCATTTACCTCAAAAAATATATAAAGGGTTCATATGGCTGCCAATTCATAGGGAAAAGGATTATTACTCCTCACTAGATTACCTACAATGGGCTTCTTGTCATAAGCTAGAGTATTTAGGAAAGCTTTTAAAGCATTCAAAAATTTCCTGCATGGTGTTTTAATCAAATCTCAGCTGCCATCATTTTTAATGAGAAAAATAAGTTTCTTGGTCTGCATCAATTTTTGCTGAGCCTAAATGCATTTCAATTCTCCCTCTGGGATGAAAGTGTAATTATTATCAGCCTTGCTTGTTGGAACTGCCTGTTTAAAATAGTCAGCATGGTTCAGGGGCATGTCAACTGGCAAAAATTCAGCATATATAGTTTATAAAAGAACAATAATGGACAGGTACCCTGATCTCTCATAGGGGATTATTGAATAAAAATAAGGTTTTTTAAATCAGATAGATAAAATTTCAGATCTAAAGGGGGTTAACTCTTTATTGGTAAATTATTAGCCATGAAGATATTTCAGGTAGGATTTTAACAACAATACAACCTTTGAAATAATATATAAACCAGAAACATAAAATAAAATATTGGTTAAATTCTGAGGGTGAATGAGGCAACTCTCAGAATATGGATTTAAATTAACTTGGGGGCTTAAAAAGCATTTAATTGGTTGTTTGAAAAAAAGTTGGCAGTGCACTGAGATCAAATGAACCCTCTGTTAAACTGAAACCAAGGTCAATAATGTCGCAACTTCTAGATGAATGACATCCATTTGATGAAGCACAGAGAATACTTGATCAGTTTGCCCTTATTGTCTGGACTAAAATTTTGCATCTTCAATTGGGTTAATATCATCTCAGAGCTGATTGGCTATTTTTCTAAACACCTTTATCAGTGAGTAAAGTTAAGCTCATATTTCAATATCTACTGCTTCCCTATTATATTCAAGCTATCTTGAAATGTACCTGGTTTATTTATTTTTGACCTTGGTTCATGTTGGTTATTTCAATTGTCTCAGACAGATTTTATGTAAGAGGGTTTTATCTTGATCCCATATATTATTGGCTTTATATCTTGTAAATAAGCATCAATTTAAGAATACAACCAATAGAAAACTTTTATATATGATTGAAATAAATCAGAATCAATCATAGAAAGATATTAGGGCCTGGGCCAATATTGAAAAGATATTGAATATGGAGTTTAGCATTGGTGTAATAAACAGCCATTACAGACCCATTAGAGTTTGATAAGTAGTGTACCAATGCATAAAAAATCAAGATAGCTAAACTTCTGCTTATATATGTCAAAGCTGCTGTATAGATTCACTGGCAAGTTTAAAGCCAGATGAGAACCTCTTTTTGGCTTGGCTCACTCTTTCTAGACCATCAATTCAAAGTTCTTCAAGATAAGTCTGGCTGCTGAGATTTTACAGCTCCATTTTTAGAATAACATCTCTCATGATAAGTCATCTATCCATCATAAAAGCCACATTTAAAAAACTAACTGCTTTAATTTAAATGGTTCCACCTTTAATCTTAAATATGCCATTTATTTTTTTAAATATTCTAAAGCAGCCCATTTAAAGCACTATGATATTTAGCTTTGGTTTGACCTTGCCATTATAAAACCCACCAGCTCTCTAAAATGATGCTTTTGTAAGCTATCTGATCAAAATTAAAAACAATGTATCATTTACTACACCTCAGTGTGCCTTATGGTAAATTTTAAACTTACTCCACAGATATATCTTAAAAAAAGATGTGTTTAAGATCTTTTATACCAAAGGGAATTCTTGCAGCTGAGAAAAATCAAAAGATAAAATCTTGAATAACCCCATATATTCAGATACATGACTGAACAACAGTCACTGTTAAGTATTTGGCCAAATAGATACTCCAAGATATAAAGTTGCTCAGTTTTTGCTGTTTGGTTTGTGTAGATAGGTTTGGCTGAAATTCTCCAGATAAAGATTTCTGAAAACTTAGTATCTATCTTCAATAAAACAACAGAAGGCAAGATTGGCTGAATCAATCTTGGAGACTAGGCATCTCAAAAATAATTTAACTAACCAGAAGATTAAAAAATAAATACATGGGAATATAATTAATGAGTATTTAATTATATTGGTTAATCACCTTGACTGTGTCAAGAAGTATGGTTGAGGTTGACCATAGGTAAACCCTCAAATTTGGGCTTAAAAATACTGTGGTGGTGTTTTGTTTGAGGTTCAAAGCGTTTTAACGGGTTTGTAAAACGCAAGAAAACCATTAAATGTAACAATACCTGAATAAAGGCAATGATGCCTAGGAATTCAGGTTTAATCAGCTGGTTCCCATTTGGAACATTAATAGCTGAGTTTGGGATGCAGAATCCACCGGGTTTTGGCGCTGGGAGCTGGGAAAGCTCCATGCTATATCGGTACATTGGGATGAATGGAGTCAGGTGACTTCTTCCCATTTTAGATTGATTATCATAGGCTGAGAAGTATTGGTGATCTTTTAGGTAAAGATATAGGTTGAGATGACTAAATTTCATAGACCATGTGATATGAATCATAGGTTGATTCAAGAACCAGAGGGGTTTTCAGCTGAATATGCCCCAAATGGTATATAAGCAAAAGCAGCTAATTTTAAATAAAGATATAATTGTCAATTTTGACGCTTTCCCTTCAACTACTTTTTAGTTATCATGTCTTCTTTACTATCATTTGAAAGAGCAAAATTTGGGGTTCTTTGTGTAGAAACAGCTGCTGCTAGGAAGGATGTCCCTACCAGTTCACTTGGGGAGGCTTGGGCAAGTCTGGAGGTTTCTAAGATAGCACATGAGGAATCTTTGGTAGAAGTGAAAGTGGCTTTTGAAAAACTATATTCCAACTATTTTTCCAAAGAGAAAACACCTGCACAAGGAGATTGAGTTTATGCATGGGACTCCTGGAACTTGCTTTTAGGGTTTGATGAAATTTTACAACAGGTGAAAGACAGAGCCAATTGTGAAATTGAGGCATTAAGAAGTAGGGAGGAGAAGAGTGTTGAAATTATGGCTTGTTGGCAAGATGACAATAAGGTGTTGTCTCATAAAATTGCCTCACTGGAGGCAAAGCTCCTTGAAGCTTTGTCACAAGAAGGTAACGGTAATAAGGGTCAAGGGCAAGATAACGGCAAGTTTGACTGGTTGGACCTGGATCTGTCACAGGATAGCACCTCAAAAATATAAAAATGTTAATGGCCTCTGACCCAATATTAAATCAAAATTATTAACAAGAGGTCTTTAATAAATTAATACAAGTAAGATTAAGGATTATTATCTTTTATAGGCATAGCTAGAACAGATTCAGAAGTAGTGGGTAAGGTAAGGCAATATTTGAATAAGCAACTGCCTCACTCAGCAATTAAATGTCAAGGTGTGAGCCCTTGGAAAACATCCTGTCAAATGAAACTTGCTCTGCTAATTCCCTCAGTAGCAATAGCAAAAACTAGAAGAGCAGGGTAGTATTTATGAAGCCCAGAATATTAAGGCAGGGAATTTTCTAGGGATATCAATGTCTCATAGATATTGCTACTAGGTATAGATTAAGGACTGTGCTTATTTTGATATTGTATAAATCTACTTACACTTGACCTCAACTTTAAATGATGAGATTGGTAATTAAGCTAATATTAATCTTATTTAAAATTTAGGTCAATTGCAGTGAAATAGACTTTTATTCATTAAAAATCAAAGCTTTGATAATTTTGTCAAAATAAAAATACTACTTGTCTATAGCAGCTTTCAGAGCTGTTAGAATAAACAAAATTGAGCATTTTAAGCAGGGCTCACTCAGACAAGAACAGATCATCTCAGCTTAAAAAAACCAAGAGCAAATGAAATATAATAAATTACACTAGATTTGGGTTTCATTCCATTTCATCTTGAGATGAGATGGTTTTTTTCTCAGCTCAGCAAAGTTTTTCTAGTGTTAACTGTTTTTTATTTTAGCTGTCCTAAAAGCTAATGTATTAAAATGTTACTTTTAAAAGTAAAAAGATTTCACACTGCACAAAATCTTTTCCTTGCCTCTACAGACAAGTAGACAGCTTATATATTACTAAATATTCATAAAACAATAATTTTTGTAAGGTGAAAAAATGACATTAAAATGTAGTGCTTGGGGTACTTCTGATATCTAGAGACTACCAAGATGGGACCTGGTTCAAAGCCAGGTCCCAGTGAAGGTTGAGGTGCCATACTTCAGGTGAGCTAGTTTGTAGAATAAAAATTGTGCTTTATTGTAAGCCTGCAAACTTTTTCACAAGCTTTTCAACAAAAATCTGTACTTTTGTTGCATATACTATTGAATCTACAACTCTAGCTTTTTTGAGGTTATTAGAGGCACTGAAACAGCTATGTCAACTCTTTTGAAAGAGACTCATTGACTCTTGGTGAAATCTTCATACCTTTTGCAATCTTTAATAGCTTTGCATCTGGAAATTAGCTATATATCAACAGTATACAGTTCTGTTTAAACTGATTCACTTGTCCCAGAGTAGAATAGATAGGATGAGAAAATTTTTAATGTTCATGAAAGATAATTTTTCTAAGGGTCATGAACAATCTTTATTGATCATAAAAAGAAGATCCCCTTAGAGATCTTCTAACTTGACACCACATTTTATCATTTCCTTGCTTTAAAGTTATATTTTTGTGGTTCTGTAGCTTTTGTTTGATATAAATTTATGTATTTCTATCAGCTATTGCTAAATGGCTTTTTAATTTTTTTAGTTCATCTCAGATGGTTGGATAATTTTTTAATTATCTCCCCGGATCTAAATCAAGCTTTATCATTTTTCCTTTAATATATAGCCTCTTGTTGCAACAGTTATTTCTTTAATGCACTTTTTTCAAAGGTTCAAACAAATTCTTGCACTTTTTCTAACCATATAATTAGCTTTTGGTCTTATCTTACTAAAAGGCTAAAAAGATTCTTCTGTGTTTCTCTATATTTTAATTAAACTTTAGGATCTTTCACTAATGATCTACATCAGTGAATATACCTTAATATTAATGATGATCTTTTTTCAAATGCTCTGCAGCGCTTTACTTCTCATCTGAACAGTTTTATTCAGCTTCAAATAGAAATATTGTTTTTCAAAGCAAGGGGCTAATGTTTTAACATCTGTCATGCCCTGCCCCAAAGGGCAGGCTCTTTAGTACATTTTTTATCTTTTTTGTCAGGAACTCATCCAATCAGAAACATACCACCCAAAATGTGTATGGCTGTGGATAGATTTAACCCTGTGACTAGAGAACCAATGGGGACAGAGACTATTCCCATATGGAATAAATTTTCAAGAAGGCAATATTGACCAAGAAGAGGATTAAATCTTCCCAAAAAAAAGTAAGCTCCAAGATAACTGAGAAGGAAAACCAAATCCAAGGGATGGAATAAGGAAGGAGCAGGCAGACTGGCCCCCATGACCTGTGGTTTCTCTGTGATGAGGGGATTCTGTGACAATGGAGTGGTGGTGTATCATATGCCTGGTATCACTCAGCGCCATGAATTTTCAAGGTAATGAGGAGAAGATGAACCAGAATTGGCTCTGATTCCAAGGGATACACTTGAAGTAAAGCACAGGACAAGGAGCAACTAATCCAATCATTTATACCCAAATGGTCCCCATTGGGAAGACTTGGGTAGTATCATGGTGTTGGATTTCAAGACTGAGAGAGCAAGCAAGAATAAATCAACTGGTATAGAAGAAATTGACTTTGTTAACTGAACAATTAATAATCCTGACAAGATGGAGCCTTATATAGGCATCAGGTGTATAAAAATTTGCAGTTCGGGGAAATGAAGCACAGTTTGGGGGGTTTAAAGGGGAAAACTTGGCATAGACACCTTTCTGATTTAACCAGAGAAAATAAAAGAAAATATTCTTTTACCAAGCCCCCCAATTGAGCTTTCCAAACAGCTAGGAGCTATTTACCCCAGCTGTTTGAGATCTCAGCTTGGGGGCTTCTGGTGGTTGAGAAAACTACCAGAAGGAGAGGCTCTGTTGCCTGGAGTATCCAGAACAAGTATGGAGCCCCGTTGATACTTAACAGCATCAGGATTCAAATCAAACACAAATTCAAAGGCTCCTGACCCAGTTGTAACATCTGATTGGTCACAGAAAGTCATGTTCTGTGGTGGCAAAGGTAAATTCAAATCTGAAATACTAACATTGTTTAGGCAATCACCAGGTGAGCGAGAGAACCCAGGTTCAATCCCTGTATTGACCAAAAGGATGGCCTCTGGGCTTGAATTAATGCTGTTCAAAGGTAATATGGAGCTGGTGCTACCTTCTAATAACCAATTTTTAGGCCCTGGAAAAAAGCCCAAATAAGGTAAAGAGTTTCCAGACCCTGAAACCATTAAAAATTTCTTGTTGTTGTCAGGAAAAATAGAAAAGACATTCCTGACACTCTTTTTCACTTGAACTAGTCTTTCTTCTTTTTAAAATATTAAAATTTTAAGTCAAGTGTTAATAACTAAGTATTCTAAAGTAGTTACCTTGTTTTTTTACGTTGATTTGTGTTTGAATTGCCATTGTCATCTCCTTTCTTTCTAGCTATTCAAATAGCTGAATATTTTCTACTTTTAAAGTTAGATAATTCTAATTTTTGCTTACTCTTTGAAACTCTTGGTTATGTTATTGCTGCTCTTCTCCAGTTTCATGTTGCTGATCTGCAACTTCTACTGGGTTTCTGTTTCTCTTTTTCTCCAGGTTCCCTTCAGGTTTTTCTCCAGTTGCCCCTTCTCTTGGCTGTGTTCCCCTAGGCCATCATTCCCAACTGTATTAAAAATAAGTATAAATAAAAAGCCTTTGAAGAGTAGGCTTTAAGGACAAAACTCTAAGTGATTTCTTCCCTTTAATCTTTTATCAATTTTTAAACTTCAGATTTTTATTTTAAGATTTTTAATTTTTAAGTGATTAGTTCTTAGTTTTTCTTTTTTCTTTCTTCCTAGTCAAAAAATGGAAGTTGTATTCATTATTTTCCATTAAGGAATCTTTTAATATTTATATGGATCAGTTTGCTGATGGAGAGTATCACAATATCAACATTTCCTTAGTTACTAATTGTTCATGATTAAATACTTTGTTCTATCCTCTTTGTTTAGGATTCTTAAATTCTATCACTCCTTTTTTAACCCAGTACAAGTTTTTAGCAGGATTCTGTAAAATTATATTACAGACCTTACCTATCTTTTATATCTTCCGAATCTTAACCCTAATGCTTTACACACTTTATTTTATAGCCCTGCATCATTATGGCAAGACCTTACATTCTCTGAAGTGTTAATTTTTCCCAATCTTTTAAAATTTCACCAAAGCTAGCAGTGTTTCCCCATTGTAGCAAAGTGCTCTGGAAAGTGTTTCTATATAAATTGTTTAAGCTTTGCCATAATAGCGCACTGCCTCAGATTAATGTTTCAGGAGTCCTCTCAACATATTCTGGGATGCTGAGGGATTATTCAACAGCATGTGATGGCTAGCATCTAGCTTTTTAACCATCACATAATACAATTATGGTACCCCTTTAATTATTCATCTTATAAGATGATACTACTAGCATTTTTTGCTCTAGCTGGCCTAGATGATGAGCCTAACATTTCCAAATTGAGAATAATCATCTCTGTTCCCTAAGCATATCAAGTAATTTAGTTCTGGCAGCCATTTTTCAAATTTCCACCCCAGATGGCGACCTTAGGCTTATTATCTAACCTGGGACTTGTAGGTGTCTTTTTTATAGGTTGAACAAAGAGATGGCAGAGAAACCACCAATTATTGTGAATGAGCATCCAAACTGTACTACAATCCCAGATGGTTTAATGACTTTGATACCTTATGACATATCCATCACAGGATTTTTTCAATCCTTAAATGGCATCAACATCTTCTTTTCTGTACGCGCTCAAAAGAGATGGAAAACAAGCAGCCATGACACTGTTAATTGTGATAAAGCAACAAACCTAGATTATATGCACTGATGGTGTATGCCTGCCAGGCCTAAGAACTGTACTCATCACATTGCATTCATGGGAGAAATAAACTTTTTTAAGCCCAAAGATAATAGAATATAAAATGAATACTTGTTATAATTGCAGCCAAGTATTTAACAAAGAAGAGCTTTTCACTAAATTAGTATTCATATTGCCTAGGATACTACAACTTGACAAGAACTATATCTAGAGGATGAAGGAGAAGATATGATTGATATGTGGTGCTTTAGGTATAGCTAAACAATTACAAGAAAGCTTTAACCATAGGATCAGGGTTTTACTAAGCTGAGATTTAGTCTTCAGGAATGAGTGAGATATTTATATTAAGGCTTGAAGAATACATGATAAGAAATATTTCTCTCTAGGTGAGGCTAGTTTGGGTGCACTAAAGTACCAACATCATACAAAAAAATATATTGTATTAGAGCTTATTTTTATTAAATAATATAATGGAGCTTATAATGTTACTTCCAGCACAAAATATTAATTGGATATAAATATCATTCATCACTATCATAGATGAAGCAAAGATTGTTGGCGCTAATGGGAAGGGAGGAAAGTAAGGGCAAATGCCTAAAGTCAAAGTGTGGAGATAAAATCTCCAAATTGATGGATTTTTTGATCTCCACACTTTTTTCCCATAAAAATTTTCCCCAAAAAAATTGACATTTTTCTTAAATTTGGCTTTTTTAAAATGTTTTTACTAGTAGCTAAAATTGAAAAACTAAGTTCAAAGTGCCCAAATTGATGCAATTTAAAACACACCTTAATTTAATTTGATTTTTAAAATAGAATTTATTTACTAATTTTAATAGAGTGAAGAAAATTGAAAGTGCAAAAATCAAAGTGCAAAAAATCTTCAATTTAATATTTGACACATCAAAATTTTAAAAAATTTTCTATATGCAAAAAAAGAAATCAAGAGCTAAAAAAAGCTTTTTTAACTTTAGATGAATTTTTTAATTTTTTTGTTCAAATATTAATATAAAATACTATTATAATATCTTTATTTTAAAAAATAAAATTTTGTCTCATAAAAATTTATTTAAAACTCTACATATAGTTTCTTAATGGGTGCAGAAATCAAAAAGTAGTCAAATCAAAAACCAAAAAAGGTACCAAAATTTAGTGCCGCTCAATATTAAATTTTTGCAAAAAAATAATATTTATTCATTATGTTTTATTAAGTTCCTCAAATCAAAAGTGAGGAAATCAAAAATTGACTTTTTAGATTTAGTCACACTTTTTATAAGCTTATAAAATTTTAAATAATTAATAAAAACTTTTGAAATTCCTCATGTAGATTTTTTAAGATTTGATATTTTAATATATAAAAAAGAAATGAAGTTTTTTGGTAGGTTTTTATTTTATTGCAATATTAATAAAGTGGTGTGTTTTGGAGGCAATTTCAAAAAATATTAAATCAATATAATATAGTACTATGTTTCCCTATGTTATTTTAGGGGACAAAATTGAAGTGCACAAAACAAAGTGCAGAAATCAAAGTGCCTAAATCAAAGTACAATAAGCTCTTGGGTTTTTTTTGAAGTTTTCTCTTTTGAATTTTCTCCTTTCCACCTCTCATTCATCCTCAAATTTTTTAAAAGGTTTTTGGCCCCTTGGCTGCGCTGGGGGCCAAAAACCTTTTAAAAATTTCTGCGTCGTCAAGAGGGTGGCTTATATAAAATCTGATACCAAGTAGAAAAAAATTCTTTTTTCTTCTCTTCTTCTTTTCTTTTCTCCTCTCCTCTCCTTTTATTTTATTTTCTCCTTTCTTACTGTTATAAAAGTAACAGGTTTGAAGCCCTGGGCGGGAATCAAATCTGCTCCTAGCCACCAGGCAGGGCTAGTGAGCAGGGGAAATTTGCCTGCACCTGGATTTTTGCTTTTCAAAGAAAATTCAGGTGTGGGAACTATTTCCGCCCTGGTGTTAGCTGAGAGGCCTGCTTTGGGCCAAAAAGGCTACAACCAAGCCTTGGTGGGTTTGGCTGGGCCTGGGCAGACTATTTTTAGCTGCCCAGTAAACCCAGATCAAGCCCATCCTCCATTAAGTAATTTGGGGTCCCCAATTGGGGACCCCTTTTTTAATCAAGTTCTTTGGGCTCAAGAGAGCCTTTCAAGCCAGTCCAAAAATGGTGATCAAATTGGAAAAACTCCAGAAACCATACCTGCCAGAATCAATGACCATCCAAGCCAAGATGGAATATCAAAAAGCCAAACAACTGTTCCTGAAAACCCCAAAAATAACCATGAAGCAGCCAACCAAACAACAGAACCTGATATGCCAAGCCTTGCCACACAGATAGCACCAGAAGAATGCCCAGAGGCACCTGCATGTGAGTAAGTATATAAATCAGAAGCACTTGAAAAAGTTCTGTATTGTCATACTTACCAAATAAAGTTGTTATGAACCTTTGGTTCACCAATATGTTTTCATACCTATTTTTGATACTCTTCCATCTGCATACACCCAAGCGTCAGTACCCATCTAATGGGATAGATAGTCAGACTCATGTTGATAAAACCAAAGCCTTTGACTACTATCATCCACCCAACACTCCATTTGGCCCTGTGCATTTCACCGAGTACCCTGCCAATCCTGATCACAAACCCTGGACATTAGAAGACTTACAGTGATACACCCACCCAAACGCTCCCAAGAAACCCTACCAAATTGTCTGTGATGGCAAAGCAATCACCATATACCCTTTGATCTTCAATGGGAAGTACAATTATCCTGCTGCCTACCTGGTCCCCATGGAACCACCTCTGACACCCAAACCAACCATCTCAACCCCACCCACTTCTGATTCCACTGGACAGAGTAGTCAATTCCTGGGAGTGCTTTACCTGGCGCTCACAGGATTGATTGACTCTGCCTTGCCAGCAGGTGGACCTTGGGCTATGGTTAGGAAGGCCCTTTTCTACCTGGTAAAGTCAGGTCTCATCATCTGGTGGGCCATGTCAGTACCTGCTTTGACTTTTCCCTCACCTCTGGAGCTTCACAGTGCTCTTGGTATCCTGACACTTACCCTCAATTATCTTCTACTATCCTCTTTCTATTCTAACCCTTGATTATTTTTTATTATTCTCTCTTCATTATTACCCTCAATTATCTTCTACTTTTCTCTTTTCATTCTTACACTTGATTATCTTCTCTTCATTATTACCCTCAAGTATCTTCTATTATATTTTTTTACTATATGTATAAGAGCAAAATAAGATGTATAAAATGTATCTCTTTGATATACAACTTTGAACTATCTAGGTCGTCTTTTGGTGAAAGTGCTGTCTTTTTAACACAAAAATATTCAAGGCTTCAATTTATGAGATGTAAGTGGCAGGTTCTTGATATCTTTGAAAATTGTGACTTATATATAAGATGTAAGACTATATATTTTATTAGGTATAAAATTGTATAGTATAGATTTATTAAGAAAGTAATGTACTTTATATTATTTTAATGATATACTTCTATAATTTTTATCATTGAAATAAGATCACTAATAAACCAAAATACCTAAAATCATATGCTTGTATCTTGCAGGAAAAATTCTTTATTTTGCTTATACTGAAGTATTATTATAGCTTTACATAAGCTGGGAATTAAATTAACTTTTTTATTAAACTTATAGTTTGTAAAAAGTTTTTTGTGTAGCTTCATATTTTATATTCAATTAAATACAGTTACATATAAACTCTAGTTTGATTTTGCTTTTGAAACTAAAATAAACTTCCTTTAAAAAACAGCTAATTTAATAATCTTTTTAATATCTAGCATATATTTTTATTGCAGAAATGGATTTCTTGGGATCTTTTTAGTCTAGAAAAGACTCAAAATATATAGTTTTATATTATACTGTAGATTAGAACCTGTTGGGAAAAATGCGGGATTGCCAAATTCTTTTGCGTTAACTCACCAACTTACTGGAATATTTTTCATCCATTTATATAAAAAGTCAGTTGTTCTTGGATGAAATTTACTCCATTAAGTTGGTGAGTCCATGCAAAAGAATTTGACAATCCCACATTTTTCCCAACAGGTTCAGAATCTACAGTAAACTGTATTTTTTTCTGCTTCAAAGTTAACCTCCGGAAAATTGATTTTTGCACTTTGATCTTTGATATTTTCGATTTTTGCACTTTTTGGGGGTCCCATTTTTGATTTTTACACTTTTGACCTTAGGAACTTCGACCCAAGGAACTTGCCCAAAAGTAAGGGTATCCCCTTTAAGGGAATATCAACCTAGCAAAGAGGTAAATAGAAAAAAAGATGGGATACCTTTGCAATTCGAACCAAAAACAGATAAAATCTTTGTTGTCTGAATATGCTGATTTGAAACAGAGATAATTCTGGCCAGTTCTAGTACAGGTTCAGGGAGGATAGCTTTAAAAAGCTGATCCTGATGAAATTCCAATACTAAAAAGGCAATTTGATTGTTTAAGAAGTAGCTTTGCATTATATAAGGTTGGGTTGAAGATATGCCATGAGATTTTAAAGTTTCTCAATAGGCTTTTATAATGTAGGTTGTTGGTTAAAAAATATGCGTAGAAATGTGAAGTAAACATCGGGAAAAACTCTGACTCTGGGTTCTTAATGCACTTAATTAGCATCGTTGAGAAAATTGGGTTTTCTTTCAAGATGACTTATAAAGTTTCTTCACTTCTTCTTTAGCTCTGAGAGGCTCTCAACACCAAATGGGCTGGGAAAAAGATAGAGATGTGCCGTTTGGGGCAAAGATAAACCTTTATCTGAGACAACTATTTTAGCTGATTGTTGTTTACTGGTTAAATTTTCACCATTTAAGAAAATCATGGAGTTTAATATTCCAAGTGCAAGATTTTTTTGGTTCATTACATCCTTTGTAATGTTATTCTATAGAAAATATAATATTAAAATTAGTCAAGGAAATATTTATCCTTCTCCAAGATATTTTTAAATGAGAAGTTAACTGATCCGCCAATCTATTGATTGTTGGACAAGCCTTGTTAAGTAGGGTTTTCTCAGCTTGCTGTCCTCTATTTGGTCGAGGCAGTAACCAAGTTCAGGTATTATTGGGCCCAGATAATAATATATTTATCACATCAATCCATGGAAGAATACATTTTCAATTGTTTAACCAAGCTACATTGGTATATATGTTATATTTGAAAGTATAAAAAGTAAATCACTAAAAAATATAAGTCATTAAATATCGAAGTGATATTCCCAGCCACGCCATCTCGTACAACGAAGCTTACAAAGCCAGAAATTGGAAATATAGCTTTTGGGATGAGCATGAGATGTGCCTTTTTTGGCGTCATCCCCAGCTCTGGTCAGAATGAAGGATATATTTTAATTCTCAGTCTTCCTCATAAACACTATACGATCCATAAGTAAATAACTATGAGTCTATTGTTCAAGGTTTATGAAATAACCAGACTAGATTAAATAAAAATACATGAATCAGGACATTTTGGGGGATTCAACATCTAGAAAAATTAAATGGTTAACGTAAGCTAAATCAAGTTATCCTTGGCGATGTCTTCTCAGAAGATTGAAAATAGACATACACTTGATTAAACTATCGAGGATATATGTATTGTAGTATAAAAATATTTTCCTTTTTGAAAGTTAGTTATTTCTGGCCTTAAACTACAGTGATGCGGTGGTCGCTGGTGCGGATGAACCCATCAGGGTCGTAGTGCCAGTTGTCGTATCCGCCGTCCCCAGTCCGTTCTATCCAGTCCCCGTGGTTCAATCGACTAATGCAGACATAATACGGATACTCAATAAACCAGTTCACGCGATGCACCCACACCCAGGATGCTGGTACGCCATAGGGATAGGGGGTCTTGGGCCGGTTTCGAAACACTGCACAGGTGTGGTTCGGGTACTCGGCGGTATACCTGTCCCTCATCAGGCCCAGCACATCGGAGATTGCGTCGCTACTGACAAGGGCCGCAGCTAAAATTGAAATTAATAAAAATTTCATAGCCCAATAAACTTTTCAATTTACTTTATATATTGATTGCTTGCTTGAACTGTTCTGATTGTCTGAAAGGAAACAAGTAACAATTGGCCAATTACATCCCAAGATGATATATGAAACTTAACCAATTAACGTCATTATATTTTAATCCTAGTCAAAGGCTACCATATCTAGAATCCTAGTTTTTGGAAAAATTGGTTTCACCCTACACATCCTGGATTGATGCGCTGACAAGATTCCAGATTAGGGATTGGACCACTAGGAACACATGCTAAGCCACTTGGATCTACGTATAACCCTATTTATATCCACTTATAAGTTGAATGCAAGAGTTAGATCCCTCTAGTACATCCCAACGAATACTCCTTTCCGTGGCATTCATTCAGCAGCCACCACCCCTGCTCCAAGGAACTCCGGAAATTATCACCAGGAGCGCATGGATATCTCCAAGGATCGCACCCTTTTTCCAAGGATTCAATCCTTTATATCCACTTGGATAACCTCTTCCGGGACGGAAGTTTGTACAGCTGCAGTAACCAAAGCTCGGTGTTCTTTATTTGACCATCCAGACTTGGTCAATCAAAATCCATCATCTAAAAAAACCACTTCCCTGGCCATAACGAAATAATCAACCCACACCACTACAACATAACATTCAAACCATATCAGAGAATCCCACTACACCCCCCACAAATAAACTGCTACATCAGACATTACATGAAAACTATATCAAACTACATATTCGACATTGATAACACATGTAGGTTTCACACCATACCCATTTTTTTTAAAAAAGCCCATAGGTTTTAAATATGCTACCAAGAATAAAAACAAAGCATTATGGCTTAATTCCCCTACCTTTGATTCTCTGCATCTTGGCCATATCATACCTAGACCTCTTGGTATGCCATGCCAACGTTATAATAGTCATTCACTGCTTGCCTGATATTGTTTCAATAAGGCTGGATGCATAGGCTTTCAAATAAAGGTTCATTAGATGTATTATTCCTGTGATGCTGGGTGCCACTCCCTAGTAGTGCCTTATTTGGACAAAAATAAGGGGAACTGCTGCCCTTTTTTATTATTATCATCAGAAGGTAACCCTCCAAATTACATAGTGCCGTCTCCAATTACAGGCCAATTGACGCACCTGCGGCTAGCCGCAGATGCGTTGGAGAGCAACCCATCAGAATGGGTTTTCCTATGGCAATTAGTGACCAATCGGAGCATCTGCAGCTAGCTGCAGATGCATTGATTGGCAACCCATCAAAAGAGGTTTATATATGATGATTAATGACCCATGGCTTGTGCCCACTATGTAAATTGGTATAGTGATCTTCCGCCTCTCTTTTTGCCAAAGTGATAACCCTGAAAGAGAGTAGTCTGAAACCTTATTCTACCCTCTATTCCCCAGAGACAGCCCTACTATGTGCTGCAACCACCTGACCTCAGATCACATGCCCAAATGTTCACTTCTTGCCCAATCCAACCCATTTCCTTCTGAATATTCCCCAGTATGTTTCAGTCCTCCAAGAATAAGCTCATTGCCTGATAGTCTAGACCCTAGTCAGCATGACTCATCCTTTCTTTTCCCTCCTCCTCATCAAGTATAAAAAGACCCCCTGGGGTCCCTAATAAACAAGAAATTATACACATACACAACAATTGACTTACACATCTTAGACTTTCTTGCAGAGCCCAAAAATAGAGGTTCTGTTGAGTAAGAATATAATAGTCCAGTTGTGTTTCCAGGTGCTCAGCTACTTTCAAACCATCCCTCCAACCCTTGAGCACCACATTTTCTGATGCTCACTATAGGGGTATCCGCCACTGCCCGTCGCACCGCTGCTGGAGACCTCTAGTCCAGGGACCAAACCTGTGACCCCAAAACCATGGACCGCCTACGCTGTTCCACCGCCAACTACGCTCGACGCAACGCTAGCCCACCGCGCTCTGTCTGTTCAACTCTGGTACGCAAAGGCCGGGGTTGGCCCCGCAACACTGAGTGAGTTTCAACCCCCACTAAAGTCCCCCACCCTGAGGGTCAGGCTGTCCCTAGCACAGGATCTCCCCAACTGCCTATAGAGGTTGAGGAACCTGCTGTCCAGGTCTCTGACCTTTCTTTACGAGCCCAACCTAGACCTTGCCCGTCTGTCTCTGTTCCTCAAACTGTCGAGCCCACAAGACAGCACCCTACCTCAGTCTGCCCACAAAGTACCTCCCCTGCCTCAGATGAGGATCCCATAGAGGACTACTTTGAGGTAGATGAGGAACCTCCTGCCAATCTTCCACGGACTCCTTCCCGGTCATCTACATCAAGTGGAGACCACCGCCATCCTAGGGCTCTGTCTGAAAATCCTGTGCCACCTCCCCAAAGACGTCAAACCCTCAAGCAAACTAGCTCCTGTGCCCTGTTTGTCTCATGTATAGAGCCTCTTCCTGTCCCTACTGCTCCTCCATCCTACCAGTCCGTCCCTAGTGCTCCCCCTCTCTGATGCACCAAGTTGCCCACCTTGGCCTCTCTGATGATCCCACCATATCTGATATGGAATATGTCTGCCGGTTCCTGAGCAAGAACAGGGATGTTCTCACCTCCACTGCCATAGACAACACCTGGAGGGTCAAGGCATATCTGATCCAATTCAACCACCCTATGGTGACTGCACTGGTGAATTGGCTGAAGCAACAAAATATCAGCAGTGAACAAACCATCACTGCTTTGAACCAACTAAGAGACTATATTGACTCAGCAGTAAACCCCCTTCAAGACTGTCTTCACCAGATCAGACACAAGCATGAGGTTCTGGGAGCCATGCACTCAAACACTGTGATCATTGCCTGGCAGATAACTGAAGACCACTCCGCCCTCCAACAGCAAGTAGTTCAACCCTTGGTTGAAAAAGTGGCCAACCTTAAAGGTCACTCCAACCAACATGACATAGACATCAGTGATATACAAGCTCAGCATACAGATATCCAAAAGGCTTGCAACCGGTGGGCTGGGAACGCGGTGTCTAGACGCAACCAAGCTCAGGATGACCTAGAGGCCCTGAAGACTGACTTTGACCTACTTCAAAGTGATCTTGCGCAAACACAAAAAGACCTTAACGTTGTGGGAACTGATGGCAACGCAACCTATGCTAAGGTAGAAGCGGTACAGGCGGACCAGGTTGCCTTCTTGACAGAAACCAAGGCTAACCAAACCAAGCACCTTGGCCTCATCCAACAATTAACGACCCAAATTAAGCGTGTCCAACAGGAGCTGACCATCCTGACTCAGAAGCAGGAAACTCACGCCTTTACTTATAACAAGGAACTCTCCTCTCTTAAGGAGAAAGATGCTAGCCTACAGTTGCTGATCTCCAACTTGACCAAAAGATTTGACTCAATGAACCTAGGAGAATCAAGTAGCAATCAACCAGGCCCAACATCTGCCTCTGCCTCAGAAAAAGTAGTGTGTTCTGTCCTCAAGTCAGTAGAAACCACAACCACCTCGTCCAGTACTCACCTGGTTGGAGAGACATATCAAAGTTTTCCCTGGGCTACCCAAGGGGTATCCGCCCCAATGCCAACTGTCTTCCTGCCCATCCCAGACATCTTAACTCCCGGCCCCACCTCAGTATCAACTGCTGCCAATCAAACTCCTGGGGAACATCTCCCTGACACTCCATCACCGGCCCCTGCTAATGATCCTAGGGCAGACCCTGCAGCCGCACACTGGGAGACCCCCCCCCAAACCCTGGACACTCACATCCCCAGCAATACCCTTGTAGTTTCCCCCCTCCAGGTACTCAGGCCCTAACCTGCAACCATATCCACAAGAGGGGTCTTTCTTCTAATCGAGTTACCCATATGGGGCTTACACCCCCACTGGACCGCCGCTTTCACCTCAAGGCTATCCCAGAACTTTCTCTGGGGGACCCCCAGGGCCGCCAGGACCCCCACTAGGCCAACCCTCAGGACCACCAGGGCCGCTGCCTGGCCCTCCAGGACCACCCTACGGGCCTTCAGGACCAGCTTTTTCTGACCCAGGCCCACCTTCATGGGACTCTTGTGCAAGCTCTGGCCCTAGTCTCAAGCTAAATACCAAGTTCAAACCAGGAGGACCCATCAATATTCATGTCTTTTTCAAAGGGTTTGAGCTTATGACCAGGGACAGCACAGAACCAGTTGCCTGAGCTAAACTATTAAATAGCCTGGACAAAACTGCCTTTTCCATCATGGTTACCTCTCTTAGTGGAGAGGAGAGGTCTTACAAGGAAATTAAAAATATCCTTGAAGATACCTATGGTTCCCCTGAACAGCTAGAGGACAAGAAGGCCAATTTCTTGATAATCTCAATAAAGAAAGACGAGTTGCTTCCAGAATTTGGTAGAAGATTTAGGGTTGAGGCTCAAACCCTAATGTCTATCAACTTCCTGACCCCCCAAGAAGCAGCAACAGCTCTTCTACATACAATCTGCCCCTTCCCACACTTGTCTGTCTTCCATTGACAGCTGTTGACACCTACTTTAACCCAAGCAGTGCTTTGCATAGCCACCTCTCTCCAACAACATACCTTATGCCAGGCTTCACGCCCTGTGTACCCATCCCGCCGGGTAATGAATGTGGTGGAGGATTATGAAGAGGACAATGACGGAGTCCTCTATGCTGAAAGACGCCCCATGGAAGAACAATAATGTTTTAAGTGTGGACGGAAAGGACACTTTGCAAGGAACTGCTCACACTGCCAACTAGACGTGAAAGAAGAGCCCGCTGACTCAAAACCCAGTGTGAATGCCTTGCCCAACACATTGCAAGAGGATAGTGCCTTGAAAGGGCCAAAAAAACTACTAAGCAGAGCACACAGGACCAGTGTGTCTCCGCCTAGTAAAAAGGTCCCTCCCGATCTCCCTAGCCCCGTCTCAATAATAATGACCGTGGCCAATCACACACGCACAAAAGCCTCAACCCACAAGGAAGTACCCCACATGAAATAAACTCCTTTAAGGTTGATCCTGCCTTGCCATACATTCTTCAGGCCCAGAACCTCCAGAAAACTCACCCTACTATCAGCAATATAACCAAAGCCCTTTCAAAAACTGTGATCACTACTCTGCTGAGTGATATTATCCACATCCTTCCCACCCTACAGAAAGCCATCAACAAGCTAGAAAAGGGACCCCCGGGTCTTTTGGGTAGAAGGCAGAAATGGCCTCTTGGTTGGTTCAAGCACATGGGTGCAAACTGAGGTATTTGGCATCCCAATTTGTGCTGTCCTGGATAACAGTGCACAGACCTTAATCCTATCCTCCTAATTCACCCGTAGGCTTTGCTTCCCCCCAGACGTTTAGTGCAGTAGAACCTTTGGTACAGCAGGCAACAATCCTGCCAGATCCAAAGGCACATACTCATCAGTCTCTTTGAAGTTTGGGGATACCGTAGTCACCTGCCCGGCCATAGTCCTGGAAGCCAAGAACTACAACATATTGATTGGTTCCTCCTTTATGGACCAATTTGGGACCACCATAAATCATAAGACTGGTATGTTTCACCTCCTAGGCCAGGAATTCCCCCTCCTGACACCAGATGGCCGGCCTAGAGTCCCTCTCAAAGGCATGAACCCTAGAGGATGCATCCTGCTGACCTGTCCATCTGGGATGATAGAGGTCCCCTATGAAACCACCTTGACTCAAATAAACAAGCTACCAACCAAAGTTTGCTACAACAACCCTATCCTGATTTGTTCAAAGGACAGCGTAAGTATTCCTCCTAAATCACATGCCATCATAGGAACAGGTATCAAGCTACGCATATCTAAAGGGTTGCATGGGGAAATATTGACACTAGATTTTCTGCATCCCAGGCTACCCACAGTTGCAACTCACCTCATCCCAGGGGAGACTACCAATGAGCTCACTAACCTGGTGGTCAACCCTCTCTCCTCCACTCTAGAAATTGGTTGCAACTCTGGAGTAGCCTTCTTAAAAATTGCCTCAAATAAATCTATCTCCTCTGCCTATTCCATCAGATTTATGTATGAGCTAGGATTACCAGACCCTGGTAATGGCCTAATAACACCCATCCTACAAGACAAACAAATTAGGGACATAGACTTGTAACAGAAGGAACAGTTTATGGAGCTCATCAAGAAGTACAAGCACCTTTTTGCCAACTCCAACGCCGAGCTGGGCTGTGCCAATAACTGCTTCCATAAAGTTAACACAGGGGAAGCACAGCCCCTATTCCAGACTGTGTACCACCAATCCCCTGTGGCAAATTGGATAATCCAACAGGAAGTTGAAAAATTATTGGAAGGAGGTTTTTTAGTACCATCCAATAGTCCCTGGGCCAGTTCTTTGCTCCTGGTAAAAAAGAAAGATAGGTCCAATCAAGTGGTAATTGACTACAGAAAGTTGAACACCGTCTCCAAGAAAGACAGATATCCCTTACCTCAGATCAATGACACCCTGGACAAGCTGGGAGGCGTGCAGTTCTTCTTGGCCATGGATCTTGTAGCAGGCCATTGGCAGATACCTATGGAAGTTGAAGACCAGGAGAAATGTGCCATTGTGACTGTGGATGGTCTGTACCAACCAACCCGGATGCCGCAAGGGCTAGCCAACGCCCTGGCCACCTTTCAAAGGCTTATGGACACCACCTTCTGCGACCTAAAGTCCATCTGTGTCCTTGTATATTTGGATGACATAAACTTTTATTCAAAAAGCTTTAAGGATCATCTTAGAGACCTAGAGCAGGTCTTCATCAGGCTAGACAAAAATAGGGATGGAACTCAAGCCAAAGAAGTGTCAATTCTTTAAGGAAAACCTTGAGTTCCTAGGCCATGTCATCAATAAGAAAGGCATTGCCCATATCCCAGCCAAGGTAACAGCTATCTCCAAACTTGCTGCCCCCACTACTGTCAAAGACCTACAATGCTTCCTTGGCATGGTTGGTTACTATTGCCATTTTATAGAAGTATTTGCTAATCTAGCCCAACCCCTTTTTTGCCTCCTAAAAAAGGATGTGGAATTTGTATGGGACCATGATTCCCAAATTGGGTTCAAAGCACTCAAGCAAGCTTTGGTAGAATCCCCAGTCTTGGCATATCCCAACTTCTCTAAGGAGTTCATTCTGTACACAGATGCCAGCTTAATAGCCATAGAAGTGGTCCTTGCGCAACTTGATGATGAAGGCCACAATCACCCCGTTGGATATTTCTCTAGAACCCTGAATGTCCACAAAAAAACTACTCAGTAACTGAACAAGAGTGCCTAGCAGTCCTATATGGTATTGAGGAGTGCCGTCCCTACCTATATGGGTCCCACTTCAAAGTTGTGACTGATCATTCCTCCCTGAAGTGGCTAGCTAACTTAAAGGACCCTGAAGGGAGATTGGCTCATTGGGCAGTAAGTTTGCAGGCATATGACTATGAACTTGTACATTGCCCTGGAGCCAAGCACGCCAATGCTGATGGATTATCTAGACTTCCACTAGTAGCAGCCCTTGCCCCCAAAAAAGACACCCTGTTTGATCTCATTCCTTTTCCCTCCAAATGGGACAATATCCCTCCTGAGGCTCAGAAAACCCTAGCCAAGCTTGCTCATAACACCATGATTAGAGACGGCTGTCTATATAAGAAAGTCAAGGGACATCAACTGCCATATATTTGCCCTTCTCAGCGGCTAGCTATATTACAACAATTTCATAACCTAGCCACCGGACCGCAGGCAAAAAACGCATGATGGCAACACTTGCATCACATTGTTATTGGGAAGGTATGTACACTGATGTATTAGAATATTGTTGAAGCTGCATGACTTGCTCCAAGTATTGCCCCCTACCCAAGGCCACTAGCTATAGACTGCATCCCCCTACCTATGCATTTCACACGGTTAGCATTGATGTGGTAGGACTAGTAGGCCCAAATAAGACTAGTCGTGGGAATAGATAACTTATTGTAGCCATTGACCATTTCAGCAAATGGGTTGAAGCCAAGGCTATTCCTGCTCCTACAGCCAAGCACACTGCCCAATTTTTTCTATCACATATCATTGCCAATCATGGCTGTCCACACATCATTTTGACAGATAATGAAACCAACTTCACTAGCAAACTTTTGTCTGAATTAAATGGGGTCATGGGAATTAAGGATGCAAAATCTACTCTGTATCACCCAGAGACAAATGGATCTGTTGAACAAGTCAACGGCACCCTTAAGACTATTCTCAAAAAACTTATGTTAGATTCAGTCTTGTCTTGGGATACTTTAGTCCCTTTGGCACTTATGGCGTACCAAGTAACTAATCATACTGCTACTGGTTGTTCCCCTTTCCAGATGGTTTATGGGAGACAACCCTCTCTATCAGGTCTCCTGGCAACCTATCAGTTAGATCCAGGCATATCCCCTGATTACCACTTGGGAGCCCTCACCAAAGGATTAATAACTCTTCATCATGAAGCATATAACACTATGGGGACAAATTGACGTGCTGCGTTTGCCCACAACATAAAGCATCATCCCAAGCTAGCATCTTTTGAGATTGGTCAACACATACTTGTCTCCAGGGTTTGTACTTCTGGACGTCCTCACAAGCTCATTCCTATATTCTCAGGCCCATTTGTGGTGATTGAGAAAAGAAGTTTTGATGCATACACAGTTTGACATATTGGCTCTGGTCAAACTTATCAGAGGGTGCACGCCAAGTTTATGAAAGAAGCCCCTGTAGTTGAAAAGGAGTCCCCTTGCCCCTTGTCAACTTCTTCCTACATGGGCACCCCTCAGTAAGGCCATGCAGTCCTACATAACCTCTGCCAGCCTTGCTATTATCTCTTCTATATAGGGCAGCAGAGGAAAAAATATGTATGAATATAGAAAAATTGATGAAGCAAGGTATCCTACTACCCCTTCATAGGATCAGGCTGAAGAGACCAAATGTTGGTATAGCCTGCATAAATAAAAAAGGGATTTATCCCAGAAAAAAAAGAAAGAAAATAAAAAATATATATAAAGTAAATATAAAAGAAGCAAAAAGGTTTATTCTTGCAGTGGATGAGGGGTCATGAACCCCATATAGTGGTTAGTGACCTTAGCAGCCACAAAGAAAGGGAACATGTGATTGTTGTCATAGGCTGCCATGTGGTTGCTGATTGGAGCCTGTAGCATCCAATTATACATGCAGCATTTCTCAGGAGGATGGTGGCTGGTGTAGATGACTGCCAAGATAAGCACATCTTGAATCATATACTTTTATGATTTGAACCCCTTTGCTGGGCAACCTGTGGACAGCTGGGCGTGCATGCCGTCAATGGCAGTGGCCACCTTCTTGTGCGACAAGTTTGCACGATTTGATAGGTTAAAGGAGAGGCCCAGAGTAATGAGTGCTTGTACCCACTGATGATACAAGTTAGGGTTCAACTCCCCAACCTGGTTGGCAAACAGGCGGTACCGCCGGCTCTGAGAAGCCCCATCAAACCCGTGGTACAAAAGAATGGGGCAAACGTCCTGTTCAACCCCCAAAGTCTCCACCGCCAAGATCAGGGTGTTCCAGGCAAAGGTGACGTCCGCCATTTTGCAGGGACAAGTTGCTATCAGTTGGGTGAATTTGGTTAAAGTGAAAGAAAGGGCATGTCAGGTGTCAACAGCCATAGCATTCTCCACCAAGTGGCCTACCCAGGTGCTAACTGGCCTAGCCACCTGACATCCTAGCCCAAGCAGGGCAATGTCAATAAGGTTTAATGAAGAAGAAAGGCGTCCTACTAGAGGCACACGCGCGCGTAGGCATTCACCGAGGAGTTCCGGAACCACACTGAATCCTTTTTTTGGACTAGCTCCAGAATTTGTGCCATGGGCTTGACCTGAAGGGCGGCCCTAACCTCCCAGTAGTTGTTTTCAGACTGTTTGTCCAGCCAGACTGCATTGATAGCCATCTGGCTGTAGGGACCAAGTACTTGCTTGGAGCAATCAGGCACATGATGGGTGATAGTCACATTATCCAGCCTCATATCAGCAAAAGTTTCTTTGATGGCCACCCAAGGGACCAGGGTGTCCTCAACGGGGTTGTCTGCACCCAAACAATCAGCCGCCTCCAGAGCTACACACCACTTCTCATCAACAAGAGCCTAGAAAGCTGCCTGCACAGCAGCTGCGTCACAAGCAGCCTGGGCCATTACATCCTGCAAAGTTTGCTCATTGTTGGTTGTTAGGGACGCCTCTGCCCCACAGGCCAGGTTGCAAAGACATTGGCGCTGAGTGGCCGGGGAAGCAGGGCAACTTGGGGGGCTGCAATCCTTAGGGTCAAGTTGTGAACTTGATCCCTCTTGAGCCTCAGACCCTGAAGGCTTGGACGTGTTGGTCTTGGCAGTTTTGAACTGATCATCCTCCTTGTCCAGTTGAAGGTAGTGATGCCCCTTGGCAGTGTGCACCCAACTGGGCGCAATGGCAAAGGTCACATATGTCAATGGGGCCCATACAATTTCGCGGTCCTCCTCTGGGAGGTCCTCTAAAATGTGTTTTTCCTGTTCTATTGAGGGGCCCACCCCCTGTTCAAGGGCCTCAAGCTTGGCTTGACAAAGAGCAGATAAAGTGACCTTTAGTGAGGTGGACAATTCACAGACGCGGCGGGCGGCAGAAGATAATGACATTTTTTAACTAAGGAAAACCATTCAGGACGCCTCTATTTATACCTGATTTTACCCAATTAATTTGGCTTGATGATCATTGGATGATTAATCATGACTCACTCCTCTAAGTCTATTCACTAAACATCATTAGGTCACTTGACGTTTAATTGGCTGTTTTAAATTGGTTTCAGGTGTGCATCCACTTACCATTATGAGGGCCTTGAATTTCCTTTTTTGGATGGAGCCCCATCCTGATCCGGGGGTATGTGGTGCTGGGTGCCACTCCCTAATAGTGCCTTATTAGGAATGCCTTCTTATTTGGACAAAAATAAGGGGAACTGCTGCCCTTTTTTGTTATTATCATTGGAAGGTAACCCTCCAAATTACATAGTGTCATCTCCAATTACAGGCCAATTGACGCACCTGAGGCTAGCCGCAGGTGTGTCAGAGAGCGACCCATTGGAATGGGTTTTCCTATGGCAATTAGTGACCAATTAGAGCATCTGTGGCTAGCCTCAGATGCATTGATTGGCAACCCATCAAAAGAGGTTTATATATGACAATTAATGACTCATTGATGCATCTGCAGCTAGCCGCAGATGCATCAATTATTGACCCATTGCTTGTGCCCACTATGTAAATTGGTATAGTGATATTCCGCCCCTCTTTTTGCCAAAGTGAGAACCCTGAAAGAGAGTAGTATGAAACCTTATTCTACCCTCTATTCCCCAGAGACATCCCTACTATGTGCTGCAACCACCTGACCTCAGATCACATGCCCAAATGTTCACTTCTTGCCCAATCTAACCCATTTTCTTCTGAATATTCCCCAGTATGTTTCAGTCCTCCAAGAATAAGCTCATTGCCTGACAGTCTAGACCCTAGTCAGCATGACTCACCCTTTCTTTTCCCTCCTCCTCATCAAGTATAAAAAGACCCCCTGGGGTCCCTAATAAACAAGAAATTATACACATCACAACAATTGACTTACACATCTTAGACTACTTGCAGAGCCCAAAAATAGAGGTTCTGTTGAGTAAGAAGATAATAGTCCTGTTGTGTATCCAGTTGCTCAGCTACTTCCAAACCATCCCTCCAACCCTTGAGCACCGCAATTCCCTTCTCTTTAAAAGCATTAACTTAAAAGCAACCCAATATTATCAATATGGCAAGTTAAACTCTCACCTTTTGATACATCACGTATCCTGAGCTTAAATTGCCTTAATAAATCTATATAAACATGGTAGACATATTTCAATATGAAATTTTAACCATGTTTCATCAAACATAGTGTGATACTGTGCACTTGAAATCTATTATACTCATGTAGAGTATATAACTCTTGGAAGTATAATAAACAAGATATAGGGAAAAATTAATAAGAGAATGATACTTTTGATGAGAACAACTTTTGGTGAAGCTTTGAATATGGAATTAAGAAGAAGAGAAGTTTAATTTATTGGATAATACTTTAGACTTATATAGCTTGCACTGTAGCAGGGACTTGTGTTGGATCCAAGATAAGGGAGGTCATGTGCAGATTGGATTTGAGTTGCTGGATACCTGGGCAAGTCATATGATATTGGTTTCTTGCAATTTATGGCATGTTCAACTGAATATTAGATTGGCACCAAACCAGGCAATGACTGGATGTTAAGTGTGTTAGCAACAACCAGAATATCAGTACATCTAGCTCCTTGACACTTTATTGGATAAGCGTTTAGAGTATTATGTAGTATCATGAGAAGCCACATACCGTCCATGTATGCCATGGCAGTCACAAGACTTGGACAAGTAGTATTCTGCTTAGGGCTCAAAATATTTGATCCTGTATTAGATAGATGATTAACAACAGTGCCCCAAACCTAACAGTTAGTCAGGAAGTTGCTCAGGAATCACTTTCCTGGGAGGGAGTAATAAAATATGTTGAGATGTTATCTTTCTCTATATTCATGCTGAATTCTATATACTTTTATATCTATAAGCCTTATATTCTCATGAGTGAAAAAATAATTTTTCTAGTAAAGATAGCTATAAATCAGAGAGAAAGTAAAGGGGTTCTACGGTGCTTTGAATAGAATTTTTTGTTTATTTCATTTTTGAACCGTAAGTAGGACATTAATGTAAAAGGTATTGTCAGAACCTTTGGTTATCTCTCAGAACTGGCAGTCATATTGTCATTATTTTTATGAGAAATGGTTCTGGCCTTAGCCATTTAGGGTTGTCAATAGTCTTGTATGACACCAAGCTGTTAACATGATGTCTATTTGGCTTCCTGATTCAGTGATGGCAGGGCAGGGATAGAAGAGACAACTGCCTAGAAGCAGCAGCATCTCTATGTGACAGCTTGTGTGTATCCAAGAGTACTGATAAATATCTTTGAACTCAGATCAATAGTATACAGTGAGAATTTTCTACAGTAGATATGTCTTATTTGTCTGTCTTCCACTATCCAAATGTAAGGTTTTTCATAGTACCAATGTCTTCTTGCAAGGATATTTATCTGGCGCTTTGAAATTTTGCTCAGGTCATCTATTCATCCCTGTCAGGGATCCAGTCTTGGGCAGCCAGCCCGTTGTTTCCAGGGGTGATCCAGGCCGGGTTTTTTGCAGGCAATGCCCACCACAAGAGAGAGGCTAACTTAAAAAGGTAGGAGGCGGACTTTCCCACCCAGTACTATGGGCCGGCAGCCGGGATTATATTGTCAATCACCCCTGTGAGAGTGATGTACACAGTCCCAAACAGCTTGCCAGAATGGTTGCTTGGGAGGTCGGGTGAGAAAGCAGTCATAGATTTTGGGGTCACAGGTGGTTCCATGGGCAGGTTGTAAGCAGGGAGATAGTTGAATTTCCCTCTGAACAACTTGGGTGCTGAAAATATCCACAGGCCTTATTGGTTTTATCTAACTGCAGATTGTATGTGAGCCAAAAGGTTGAGTTTGAGTATTGTTTCCGGAGTGTAGTCCTTGTATTCAGACTTAAGAGGGTAGTTGGTAAATTGGACAGGTCCAAAGGGTACACCAGGAGGACAGAAAACTGCAGGGAGTGGGGCGGGGGGCAGGAGATCTTAAACTGAATTGGTAGATAGCAAATAAAAATAAGGCAATAGCTGTGTGAGCCAAAATAACATAACATTTATTCAAAAATGGCAATAAGGTTTGAGCACAGAATCTATAGGCATATATAGCATCCCGCCTCCAAACTTAGTATTTCCCATAAGGGCTTCATCAAAATATCAGGAAAAATGCAGGCAGGTGGCCAGAAGCCCTGGGTGTAGGAGCGGCAAAATGGCACCTCAGCTGGATGTTCTCTCATTGGTCAGAACGTCCAAATTTGTCACTTGATTTCCTTGATTTGTGGTTGTGGTCACAAGGTTGGGCCCAAAGCCCGGTTTCTCCTTGGCAGTTGAGTTTGATTGGTTACTTGAGAGGACTTCAAGCTCATGAAGTTTATGGGGCCACCTTCTCTGTCTCTATTAGGAAAAAAACTCCTTCTGTCAGGAAGCCAGTCATAGGTAGAGGCATTGGGCGGCTTGGGGTGAGGTGAGGTTGAGCCGACGGGTAAGGCCCACCATAGAATGGGTGCTAACTTGATAATGTAAGATACAATTGCCCGAGCAAAGACCAGGGTCTGGAGTTGGGGACCATGGAATCCACCAATCCTGTCAAAGTAATGTAGATTACTCCAAACAGTTGGGTGGAGGTGGTCTTGGCTGCAGTGGTAGGTTCCAGTGGGCGGTCCAGTCTTGGAGTTAATGGCAGAGTCATGGGAACAAAGTATGCTGGAAGATAGTTGTACTTGTCCTTGAACAATAAGGGCGGGATCTTGATCCTCTTTTCTTTGTGTCCTGTGTATTTGGTACTTCTAGTCCTTGCCAATGGGTTGGAAATGAGGATGGTTCCCAAGCCGTACTCCAAATAGGCCAGGTTGGGCGGGTATTCAGTAAAGTGCATAGGTCCAAAGGGGGCTCATGGGGGATGATATAATGCCTGGGGCGGTTCAGCAGGTTGGTCTCTGAAGGGGGCAGCGGCCTGGTTGTCTACTTGACTGGAATTAAGATGGAAGATCACTAAGCCTATATAGGGTAGAATTTGTTCAAACCAAAGGTTCATAAACTTTATTATCAAAAATGACAATGTGGTCATCACCACACTGCCAGTGTTCTTATACCATGTGATTTTGCTTCTTTGCTTTTTGCAGGCTTCAGGTCCATGGGCGCTTTGCCGGTAGGGCATGGATCTTGGCTTAGGGTCTGGAGGGCATCAGGTTCTGGTTGGGTACACTCTGGCAAACAGAAGTGGCAATGCTTAATTTTGCCGCTTTGGTTCACCATGTCACCTGAGCAGGCTAATTGCATTTCTCTTTCTGGACTGGGGACTGGCAGCAGTTGGTGCTTATTGGCAGGGCTAGTAGTGGACCTTGCTCAAGCCACAACTTCTGCATAGGTCTGGGCCCTCAGTAGCACCGGTTTGGCGTTTCTTGGCTGGACTGGCTCTGGGGAACAGAAGTGGCAGTGCTTTGTTTTGCCGTTGTTGTTCACCATGTCACCTGAGTTGACCAATTGCAATACCTTTTCTGGACTAGAGACTGGCAACAGCTGGTGTTCATTGGCAGGGCTAGTAGCAGGTCTTTTCCCAATCTTCTTTAGGCAGGCCACATTTCCTGCATAGTTATGGGTCCCCAGTGGCACTGGTTTGGCGGCATTCTGGCAACCATTTGGGAAATCCTTAGTATTAGGCTGGCAAGTTGCAGGGCAACTTAACAAATCAAGTCTGTGACTTAACAGATTGGCAGGTCCTGGACCATCCTGGGGGGTTCCAATCTGCCTTCAGGGGACTGGGGTTTGACTCTTGGGTTTTTAATACAAGTATTGAAATGTCATTCATGACACCTCCTCAGGAACCTTCATAATTGATCCTGTACTGGTATTCTGACTTTGGGACTTAGCAGGGCCTTCAGCTCGTGGGGGCTCAATATCAGAAAAACACAGGCGGGCGGGCTCTTGGTCCATGGGGCCAGCGGCCTGCAGGAATTCAGGTTCAGGGTTCAAATCTTGCCCTTGGGCCCAGGTTTTGAGGGGTAACAAATTGTCAATCCCAACAATCCCAGACTTCTGGTATCAACCCTCAGTCCAGGCATCCATGAAATTTCATAGGGTCTAATTGTATAATACCCTGGGCTGGGTAAAAATTACCTCACAGCTATGTATAATCTTTTAGTGCACTAGTGGTAGCAGCGCTAATTAGTTACTCTATTTATAGTGCATAACTTCCACATAGTTGGACGCTTTTTACATTGCAATATTTGCAAAGGCACTGGTGGGCTGTTGATGCAAAATAATGTTGGATATCCCCATTCCAAGAGAGTCTGATAAATTCCCTGGTGCCTCAATTATCATCCCTATTTCACTACTAACCCAGTGGAGTGCTAGAGCATTTAAGTATAATGGTGACCAACCAGGATTCTTCTCAGTGGATATCTATATGAGCTTCCAATTGTCTTGGTGCCATTGGCTAAAGATGGCTGTACTAAAGACCCAGGGATTAATTGGACCTGATAAAGTGGTGTTGTGAATGCCGCCATTCACCATGTTTTGGTTTTGCCTTTGTTAGGTTATTTTGAGGACAAATCTCTCTCTTTTGCTTTTGCCCTTTGAAATAAGACTGGCTCCAATTTTGGAAATACAATTGTTCAGTTTCCTGATCCTTCTCAACTCACTTTCCCCACTCATGCTTGTGGCAAGTGATCCTACCGTCCTGGTAGTGTTTTGTGATATTGTCTACCACTATATATTCTATTTCCTATTTTCCAATAAAATTAAGTTATATTCACATTATTGTCTTTGTGTCTTCACGTACTTTGGCACCTCTCTAGCCACGTCTAGCAGATAATATCCAATCAGGGCCACAAGGTAATCACATAGCCTTCCCTACCATTCTAACCAAGACTTAGTACAAATCTAATCCTAAGGTTAGGATTTCCCGTTATGACTCTTTAATGCGCCTCAGATCACAATAAAAATGGTGCTCACTACAGGGGCTGTAAGCCCCTCAGTTATCCCTTTTGCAATAACGTTTTCAGGGCCTTTGCCTCCTTTTATACAAGAGCTGACTTTGCCTGAAAAACCAGTCTTCCTATTGAGGAAAACATTGCCAATACGCTTATTGTCCTTACTGTGCTGAACCTTGGGAGTGGTCCCTGCCTAGTGGCCTACCCCCTGGATACCCCTGACTTGGAACAAGTCATGGCAGTAGCCCTTGGAATAGCCCGCAATGGAGCCATCCCTTGCCTTCAGCTTCAGCTTAATCAAGCAGAATACTACAAATTGATTGTAGCTCCACAATTTCCACAGCATCTCCTCTCAGCAGCTGGCTCTTCTGAACATTTATTGTCCTCCTTTGTACAACCTGCCTTAGCCCATCATCAAATGGTATTAGGGCTCCACATTCAAGAGATTTCATTGCTGCAAGCCGCTGTCACTCATCACTGGGATCAGTTTGCGGCCTACCAGCAGTGGATTCATTCCCTGTTTTTCTTAGTATCTGACAATCAGTGCAACTCTATCACCTCCCAATCTTGCTTGGTCACCTCCATTGAAAGAATGCGCCAATCCATCCCCAAGTATGTCAGAGAGCGCCTTCATGAGTCCCACCAGCTGGAAAAGCCCTGGAGTGCCCAAGTAGACTCTACTTTAAACGCCTATCTCACCAACTTCAAACAACTTGTGCAGCAACTCAACAAGTTCAGTGCTTACTTCTTTGACCAATTATAGCAAGTAGTGGTCCATGCTTCAAAGGTACTCCACAAACTTGGCAAGGACATTGATCAAGAAAGGCCTGTTACTGCCACTACCATTGCCAAACTCCAGACTCAAGTAAATGAACTATATGCCTCCAAAGCAGATGCCCTGCCTTCTTCTTCATCCAACAAGTTAACAGATAGAGAACAGAGACTCTGGGATGCCATTTGAAATTTAAGAGCATCTACCTGCAGTCAGTATTGCCCCCAACACCCCTCAGCCTGAACCTCAAGTGCTTGCTCTGACGGCCCAGGTTGCTGATTTACAACAAGAGGTTGCTACTTTGTGTGAGGCAATGGCGTCTGTTGTTAGTTCACCTGAAGTTGTGGGCAAAGATGGTTGTTTCCCTGGCTTGTCAGGAGCCCCCCAAATTCATTGTGCTAGAGATTTGATAGCTCTAGCCAATGAAGTGGACCTCCTGAAGCAAGATCACTCTGAGCTTAATAAAGAAGTACAAGAACTAAGTAAAGTGATCAATTCAGTAAATGACAGGTTTTCCCCTTGCCTTTCAGTAGGTACATCTATTACTTACTAACTGACTGAACTGTCCTTGGTAGTAACAGCACAGGGTCAGCCCCTGAATGTTACTGAGCGGCAGACCACCCTAGATAATAATATGGGCACCTGCACTGTTGAAACCTTGACTACCCTTGAAGAAAGTGTTTGCCAGCTGTGGGCCAGACAGCCTCCCTCCAAATCCAAAGCTGAATTCTCCCTGCGCATAAATGTACTCAATAGCAACAATGGTGGCCTGACCCCAGAAGCACATTTCAAGCCCATCTTTAAGCAAGTCTTTGACCCCAAAACCTTGACCATTTCAGCTTTCCTAACTATCTACAAAACTGCCATGAGAAGAGCCTCAGATGAGGTTAGATGGAACACATTCTGACCTGTCTACACCCAACCTGCCAAGAGGTAGTAGTGTTATAGCTGCCCACCATTAAAACCTGGAAAGAGATGAAACAGCTGTTGATTGACAAGTTTGGTAGAAATCTTAGTTTTGAAGTGAAAAATGATGCTTTTATGTACATTGCTTTCAAGCCAAATGAGACCCTAGCTGAATTTGCAGATAGATTCTACATAGAAGGACAATAACTGTTCACAAGCCTCCAGTTGACCGCACATGAAGCATATATGGCTTGCGCTAAGTGTCAGGATTGACAATTCTTCCTCCCTAGAAACCCATGCCCGGGAGCAGGGATCAAACCCTGAACCTGGATCCCTTTGGGCCGCTGGCCTGTGAACCGCGGGACCACCTGTCCGCGCTTTTCTGGGATCAAGCCCTCACAAGCTGATACTGAGCGTATTGACCCATGCGGTAGAAAGGGACAAACCAAAGAAATAATCACACCAAATGGAGGATTGATCACCGCGCCTAATGAAGGTACCAATCTGGCAGCTATTAGCTTCATGAACTTGAAGTCTACGCCAGCAACCAATCAAGAACAAACCCAGGAAAGAGGCACAGGCCTGTGCCTGGTCCCATGACCTCAACACCAGAGCAAGATAATCAAGCAGCCAAATCAATATTCTTGACCAATGAAAGAACTCCTGGGCCAAGTGCCATTTTGCTGCCTTTGGGCCCAAGCACCCAGTTCCCCTGGCCCTGGTCTTACCAATGCCTTGATGGACCCCCCATGGAAAATGTTAAGTTTTGGAGGGGGTTGCTATATAGACCCAAAGACCCCGCGCTCCAAAATTATTGCCATTTTTGAATAATGGTTATGTTAATTTGGCTCATACAGCTATTGCCTTATTTTGTATTTGCTGTCTACCAATTCAGTTCAAGATCTCCTGGCCCGCCTTCCCCACCGCCTGCTGTTTTCCGTCCTCCTGGTGTACCCTTTGGACCCGTCCATTTTACTGACTACCCTCTGAAGTCTGAATACAAGGAAAACCCCAGAAAAGATACTTGAACTCAAACCCCTGGCCTGCATACAATCCGCTATTAGATACAACCAACAAGGCACGTGGATATTTTCAACACCCAAGTTGTTCAGAGGTAAATTCAATTATCTCCCTGCTTATGACCTGTTCATGGAGCCTCCCGTGACACCAAAACCCATGCCTGCTTCTGCACCTGACCTCCCAACAAACCATACTGGTAAGCTGTTTGGGATTGTGTACATCACCCTCACCAGGGTGATTGACACTATAATCTGGCCGCCAGCCTGTGGTCTTGGGTGGGGAAGTCTGCCTCATACCTTTTAAAGTTAGCTCCCCTCTTGTGGTGGGCATTGCCCGCAAAAAACCCGGCCCAGATCACCCCTGAAAACTACGGGCCAGCTGCCTCAGACTGGATCCCTGACACTAAGCCCTCAAGGTTAATCAGCTCCTGTGTCTTCACTTCAAGGCCCATAAAGCCATGCTTTCTTCCATGAAGAGCATAAAGACACTGTTGCAGGATATGCACCTTGACCATTCTGGAAGCAGTTGTTAGGGAAAGTCAAGCTCCTTCTAACTCTGGTTTGTCTTCTTGTGGTCCCTGTATCCTTACCATGAACTTGCAGAATACTCCTCAACAACAGGGTTGTCATAACTGTGGACATATAGGTCATTATTCCCGAGTCTGCACTAACCCGCGGGTTGAGGGAGCTGATCCCAAGGAACAGATGGGAAAAGAACAGTTAACCTAGAGGCAGAGACACTCTTGGTTGACAATTCTTCCCAGTCTTCTCCAATCCCCCCTTCATTGCTGACTCTGAGCCTGCTGACACTTAGGCTCCTCCCATTCTGATGCTATTCCACAATATATCTGATGACTCTGACATGGATGATTCTGATATAGAAGATTCTGACGCCTATTGGTATTTTGTCCTGGCCGTCCCTTAAACTATTGCAGTCTCTTATAAGCTATGTTCTGGGAAAACTACAACAACCGCCAAGCCTCTTCCTGAAGCCAATGAATTTATCTCTTGCCCTTACCTCACCCAAGCCAAGAGATCTCCTGTGCTTGTCAAATCTTCTGAAGAAGCTGCTGAGGTTGCATATGCTGTATTCAAAATTATCTCCATCTTGCTCCCTCTCCAGACAGTCTATAAGTAGTTTCCGGGCCTAGGATGCATGATCAAAAAGTGGGACAAAGAAGTAGCAGAAGCCCAAGACATTCTGGCTGTCCTTCCTCCCTTTGGTTGTACCACCACTTGTGTGGAAATATCCATCCAAAAGATGAAATTAAGGCTGTCTTGGACATGGGGTCTTCTGTTAATGTTGTCTCCTCAAAGCTTGTCAAGAAGCTCAAACTATCCCCCAACCTTGAATATCATCAATTGTGTGGCACAGCTGGGCTGTCCATGACTTGCCCTATAGGAGCTTATTCTGCTCTGCCCATGCAATTTGGCAAGCTACTCTTGGCTGCGCCTGCCATTGTCTTAGAGAATGAGAGCTATGACTTTATAGTTGGTACTCAATTTCTTAGAGAATATAATGGGATCATCAACTTAAAGGACGGCTACCTCTCTATCTTAGGATACAAGGTCCCTCTGATCTTTGAAGAGCCAGTTAAAGTTCCTGGGAAGCGCCTCAAGACATGTGGCTTGGAATATCCCACTGGTGTTTACTTTAAAATACTGTACCCATTCCTCCAACATAAAGTGCTTTCCCATGGCTTGTCCTACGTCTGAGAGAATTCATCTCTTGGCCACTTCTGCTCTGACTATTCCTCCTGGATCTCAGGCTATCCTAGACTCCCAAATATTGTATGAGCTGCCTGAGCGTACATTTCTAGAGTTGTACTCTCCTCCCTTGCTAGGACGCAACAAACCCTATCTCTGCCCAGGAATCTTGGATGTCTCTCATAAAGACCCTGTTTAACTGCTTGTTGCCAACTTGACTGCTATCCCCATAAATGTGTCTAGAGGGCAGGTTGTTGGCTATGGCAGGTTGCTGAATGCTCCTGACGTCCTATCATTACATCTCTTTGGTACGTTTCAGGACTTTAACTTACCTGAGAATGAGCCACAAGTCCTATCATTGTTTACTGCTCAGAAAATCCTGCAGCTATATCTGGTTTAATAGAAAGATGTGCTTGACCTACTGGACCAGTTTTTGGATATCTTTGCTAAGGAAAGCACAGATTATGGGGTAGCCAAAGGCGTCATTCACCATATTGATACTTGTGATGCTCCCCCCTTTTGCGCTAAACCCTACCGCTGCAGTCAAGTAGATGATTCTCAGGTGTCTAAAGAGCTCAAGAAACTTCTAGACGCTGGACTGCTTGCTCATTCCCAAAGTCCATGGACCTTTCCCTTACTCATACTGAAAAAGAAGGATGGAGGTCATTGTATTGTGATGGACTAACAACACTTAAATTCCTTAACCAAAAAGGGTTCCTACCCCTTACCACGCATTGATGATGCTCTCTGCTGCCTTGGGGGCTCCAAGTTCTTCTCTGCCATGGACCTAGCCTCTGGTTACTGGCAAGTTGATTTCTCTCCCAAAGATAGACAGAAGTCTGCGCTCATTACTTCTGAAGGGTTGTTTGAGCCTACACAAATGCTGCAAGGACTCTGCAATGCTCCAGCTACTTTCCAGAAAGCCATGTACTACATTCTCTGTAATTTAAAGCTCTTAGGTGTCCTCAGGTAATTAGATGATATAACTGTCTTTAGTGCTACATTTAACAATCCCCTGACCCATCTTAAGGAAGTGTTCATAAAGATTTGAGAAGCTGGACTTAAGTTAAAGTCATCTAAGTGTGCCTTCTTCAAGGAACGCCTTGAGTTCTTGGGGCATGAGATGACTCAGAAAGGAATTTGCCCCATGACTAAGATGTTGAGGCCATTGAAAAAATGCTTCCACCCACCAACCTGCAAGAAGTCCAGGTCTTTCTGGGCATGATGGGATACTATAGACAGTTCATCCCCAATTTTGCTGACACTAGTGAACCCTTGGTCCAGCTGCTGCATAACATCCCCTTTGAATGGGCTGCCAGCTAACAACAAGCCTTTGAAACCCTCAAACAAAAACTCAAAGAGGCTCTCATCTTAGTATATCCTGATTACAATAAAAAAATTATCCTATATACTAATGCTAGTGACCTGGCTATTGGGGCTATCTTGGCTCAACTGGACAATAAAGGTGTGGATCACCCTGTAGCCTATACTTCTTGTGTCCTGAATAAGACAAGAAGAACTACAGTGTTATCAAGAAGAAGTGCCTTGCTGTGCTGCATGCTGTCAAGCAGTTCTGCCATTATGTGTATGGCACCCATTTCACTGTGGTCATTGACCATGCTTTGCTCAAATGGCTACAGCAACTCATTGAACCAGAAGGACAACTAGCTAGATGGGCTCTACTCCTGCAAGGGTACAACTTCACTATGCGCACTGCCCCAGGATTTAACATCAGAATGCTGATGGACTGTCCAGAATGCCCATCCTTGCCCTACATCCTGCTGAGGCTGACTGGTTGTATGAATTAATTGGATATCCTTTGTCATGGGAAAACAAGACAGAGGAAGTTTGAGTTGCCCTTTCTAAGCTATCTGAAGACACCTTCATTTGTGACAATCAGTTTTTCAAGAAATCACAAGACTACTACTTGCCCTATGTAAGGCCTAGTCTTAGCCTTTTATTGGTGCTTCAAGCTCGTACAGAGACAGGACAAGAGGCTTTGCCGAGACTCATGCCTGGCTCCAGAAGAATTACTTCTGGGAAAATCTTCACTTGCTGATCCCAGATGTTATTGCTAGTTACCATGATTGCCAAATCCAACAACCTCAAGCTGCCGCTCACAAGCTCAAGCTAGTCCCCCCTCAACATGCATTTCACACTGTCAGTATTGATGCTGTAGGCCTCTCCCTTGCTTCTGCTCTGGTTGACGCTTTATCCTAATTGCTGTTGATCATTTTAGCAAGTGGATAGAAGCTCGCCCTACTAAGGACATCACTGCCAAGACAACTGCTGCCTTTCTGCTGAAAGATGTATTCTTCTGTCATGATTGTCCTCAAGTGTTTTTGTCTGACAATGGGACTAACTTCAAAGCCAAGTTAGTGACCTCTGTGATTAAAGCTTTGGAGTCTCACCAGTCTTTTTCTGCCCCCTATAATCCTTCTACCAATGGGGTAGTTGAGTGTGCAAATTCAACTCTGGTTTCTATCATGAGGAAACTCACTTACTCTGATGCTGTAAACTGGGATCTACACTTACCCACTGCTCTCTTTGCCTATCACCTTAGCAAACATTGTGTCACTGGCTATTCCCCTTTTGCTATGCTGTATGGTTGTGAAGCCACTACCCTGTTGCTCTTGGGAGGCCCCTACTCTCCTCTGATAAGGCCATTACCCTGATGAGCCTATCAAGGATCTAGTTAACTGAATCATTGATATCCAGGCTTCTGCCTACACATCTGCCTATAAAACCAAGCTGCTAGAGCTCTCCCCTGACAATGCCAAGAGATCCCCCCTGCCTGAGTACAACATTGGGGACCATGTTTTCTACTATCAACATAGATTGGGAGGACAAGCTCATAAGCTAGACTTGTTGTGGATTGGGCCCTTGGAAGTGAACTTCAAGAAAGGGTCAAAGTATGCAGTGAAACTTCTCTCTGGTGGTTGCCCTTTTGCTTGCGTGCATGCCAAGTTCCTCCACAAGTATCATCCCCCTAAGGCCGATATAGAGGGGGGAATGTTGTGAATGCCACCATTCACCATGTTTTGATTTTTCCTTTGTTAGGTTATTTTGAGGACAAATCTCTCTCTTTTGCTTTTGCCCTTCAAAATGAGGCTGGCTTCAAATAAGGAAATACAATGGTTCAGTTTCCTGATCCTGCGCAACTCACTTGCCCCACTCATGCTTGTGGCAAGTGATCCTACCGTCCTGGTAGTGTTTTGTGGTATTGTCTACCGCTATATATTCTATTTCCTATTTTACAATAAAATTAAGTTAAATACATCTTTGTCTTTGTGTCTTCACGTACTTTGGCACCTCTCTAGTCACGTCTAGCAGATATTATTCAATCAGGGCCACAAGGTAACTACATAGCCTTTCCTGCCTTCTAACCAAGGCTTAGTACAAAGTCAATCCTAAGGTTAGGATTTCCTGTTGTGACTCTGTGCCGCGCCTCAGATCCCGACAAGTGGCAACCACCCAGATTTAAACTGTCTGCAGGTGGCATCCTCCATTTGACAACCTAAAATCTATTTTGGCTCTGCTTTTTAAAATCTTGCTCAAGGCTTGGGAATAAAACCAAGCTTATATCTTAACATCAGGAACAATTTTTTAGAGCAAAAGAGATAATTGAAATGCTGGAATGTTTTTTGGAACTGTCGGCATGCAGGATGTTACTTGTTGACAGTTTAAATGCTGACGGCTGCCATTACAATTTATCACAAGGCTTCTTAGATTGATACTTTCTTGAGTAGCCAGGCAACTGGTAGGCTAATGTTGTAACTGTGCTGTTTTAGCAGAGTTACAAGGGGGAAAATATTTAAAAGCTAGATAATAATCTTTATTGAGAGATAGTGATTATATAGTCAATATGAATCAAGGATAACAGGAACATATTGTGTTGATCACATGGATGGATGAAGAAGGGGGTGGCTTGATCCTGGTAATGAGTCAAGCACCAAAATGAGGTATCCACCATAATTTCAGGATACCAAGAGTACCGCGGAGCTCCAGCAGGTGAGAGAGGAGTCAAAGAAGGTACTGGCATGGCCTACCAGATGATGGGACCTAACTTTACCAGGTAGAAAAGGGCCTTTTCAGCCACAGCCCAAGGTCCAGCCGCTGGCAAGGCAGAGTTAATCAATCCTGTGAGCGCCAGGTAAAGCACTCCCAGGAATTGACTGTTATGACCAGTGGTGTCAGAGGTGGGTGGGGTTGAGATGGTCAGTTTGGGTGTCAGAGGTGGCTCCATGGGGACCAGGTAGGCACCAGGGTTGTTGTACTTCCCAGTTGAAGATAAAAGGGTAGATGATGATTGCTTTGCCATCACGGAAATTTGGTAGGGTTTCTTGGGAGCATTTGGGTGGGTGTATCACTGTAAGTCTTCTAATGTCCAGGGTTTGTGGTCAGGATTGGCGGGGTACTCAGTGAAATGCACAGGGCCAAATGGAGCGTTGGGTGGACGGTAGTAGTCAAAGGCTTTGGTTTTATCAACAGGAGTCTGACTATCTATCCCAGTAGATGGGTACTGACGTTTGGGTGTATGCAGATGAAAGAGTTTAAAAATAGGTATGGAAACAGATTGGTGAACCAAAGGTTCATAACAACTTTATTTGGTAAGGATGACAATACAAAACTTTTTCAAGTGCTTCTGATTTATACACTTACTCACATGCAGGTGCCTCTGGGCATTTTTCTGGTGCTATCTGTGTGGCAAGGCTTGGCATCTCAGGTTCTGCTGTTTGGTTGCCTGCTTCATGGCTATTTTTGGGGTTTTCAGGAACAGTTATTTGGCTTTTTGATGGTCCATCTTGGCTTGCTGGCCATTGATTCTGGCAGGTTTGGCTTCTGGGGTTATGAGGTTTTTTCCAATTTGATCACCATTTTTGGACTGGCTTGACAGTCTCTCTTGAGCCCAAAAAACTTGATTAAAAAAGGGGTCCCAATTGGGGACCCCAAATTACTTAATGGAGGGTGGGCTTGACCTGGATTTACTAGGCAGCTAAAAATAGCCTTCCCAGGTCCAGCCAAACCCACCAAGGCTTGGGCGTAGCTTTTGGGGCCCAAAGCAGGCCCCTCAGCTACCATCAAGGCAGGAATGGTTCTCACACCTGGATTTTCTTCAAAAAGCAAAAATCCAGGTGCAGGTGAATCTCCCCCGCCTGCTAGCCCTGCCTGGTGGCTAGGAGCAGGTTTGATGCCTGCCCAGGGCTTTGAAATTGTTACTTTTGTAACACATAAGAGATCATCATCTGTTCATGTTGTTGTATTTGGTAATTTGAGTTGACTTTCTAGTCTGGCTTTGAGTGGCTGGGTAATCAGATTGCGGGTCACAAACCTGCTTGTTTGGAACCTTGCTGGTGGACCAAGTCTGCTGGTTTGACACTAAGGTGTAATTGTCAGGAATATTCCTGACAACACTGTGGTTCAGGATGATATTTTGTGTACAATTAATTGTAAAAAACAGAATGAAAAATGGCAGCAGTTCCCCCTTATTGGGGAAACTGCCACGGAAAACTGGGGCCAGAAAACAAGAATTAAAAATAATTTTTTTAATTCAGACGGGTTTTATACCCTGCCTGCAGGCCGCACAGCTGGCTGCTGCCCGCCACCCAGCTCCTGCCCAGGCCGCTGAATGGGGAAATTTCCAAAAGGGGAGATCCAAAAAGGCAATTTCCCCTAAACCCAAATGGAGGGAGAACTGCTGCCCAGATTGGGAATTTACCAAATTTGGGAGGGGCTGACAATCTGCTCAACCCATCCATTCCTGCATTAACTGCAGAATTCAAAATTGGATGCATGAACGCATCCAATGATACACCAAGCCAATGCAAGCCCAGAGATAACAATTCATTGCCTGCACACCACTACTGATTCCCCTCCCAAAAGGGAATTCCAGACAACACCAAGTGTTTGGGATTCCCTGTCCAATGTTTTACTCTATTCATGTCACAACAAGGATGATAGTATATAATCAAGCCAATTCACTTGATGGTAGTTCATGCTATCATTGAGTGAAATTACCCCTCAATAGTATCACATAAATCAAACCAGAACTTTTACTCTACAAGAAAGTTAAAGACACTAAGCTTTGTCTGCCCTTTCCCAGGATCAGGAGATGAACCATTTAATCTTCTCAGCTGTACTCACAGCCTGCCTCGGGATTGGGGGCCACCAACACAATCACCAGCATGGGCCATACAATAAGCCACCCGACGAGTACTTCTACGAGGAGCCAGCACAGCTAAACTCCTCTGATCAGTACCCCTGGCCCACGCTGGTGTTGCCCTGCTCCACCCAGCATATAGCTATATACACCTGTGTATACTACATACTTATGTATTTTGCCAGTAATTTTGGAAGATTTAACGTATACACCAAGGTCTTCAGATGGATGATGACAGTCTACCCCATTGTGACAGCGCTCACCGGATTCCAAGTCACCAACTTGGTACCCTACTTTGCTAAAATACTCCCTCATATTCTGGGGCTTTACAGTAATCCTCTTCCGGGTTGATTATTGTTTTACCAGGGTCAGGTGAATTTGATATATGGAACTGGGATTCCTTGGAAAGTACTGTAGGTATTAGCTTAATCTTTAAAAGGCCATTAAAAGTGTTTCTGCTTGCTTTTAACGTAATAGCATTTAGTTATCTACATTAGCATAAACTTAAGTTTGACCTTTCAATGATGTCAAACTAAGAATGTGTTTAATTATGACTGTTGGCATGTAATGGGTTGACATGTTGCGTTAGGTCTTTCTAGTGGTTGCATGGGGTATATATTTGAAACTACCCCTCTAGCTTATTGCTTTAGATTTCAACGCGACAAGAATTAGAAAATTTTGTGTTTCGTGGCTCTTTGTCGCTTGGTTTAAAGAGACTTATTCTTCTTGGTGATATGGCAAACTGGTTGGCTTCCACATAGAAGTCGCATATATACATTTAAGATATAAGTATTATTTGAAGTAAATTCAGAAACATTAGGGAACGGTTTATGTTTAATCCTTAGATAACCGTGATACGGCGGCCGTTGGTGAGGTTAAAGGCTTCAGGATCGAAGCACCAGTTGTGGGATCCGCCTGGACCTCTACGCACCATCCAATCCCCATGTTTTGATCGAGGGATACAGAAATAAACCGGAGTGACGTAGGCTCTTAACTTCATACCGAAAAAACGATCCGGTGCACCTGGGAAGCCATCCTTGTTGTGTTTGGAGACGGGTTTATTGCGAAATACGGCACAAGCGTGGTACGGATAAGCCTTGGCAAATATGACCATGTCTTGACATAGATCTTCGTCCGTAGAATCGGTGCTGACAACAGTCGCAGCCAGCGCTAGAGCGGATAGAAGATTCATACTCTGCTTGGGTTTGCTTGTATGTTATATACCTGTTCTTGAAACGATTTTTATTGGCTGTAAATACCCGATTTATGGCTGGCTGGATGTATCTAGAGATTAACGATGCTGCCAATAGATAAATATTATACTTTGTCATGAGATAGGGCTGCTTCGGTAAAGCTCTCGGCAGCCACGGCCAGTCTCTGGTTCTGGGCCACTCCTATCAAAGAATTATTTAATATCACTAAATATTAATTGCCGTTTTGCTTCTGTGGCTTGGTGGAAGCATCCCTACGCATGGCTATCGTCGCCAGAAACCTGGTTTTGGACTATCGATTTTACCCTGCGTCTGTTCTGATGTATACACGCGTGATTCGATATCGGACCACCAGGAGGCTGCTTGAGCCACTTGGGGCTGCACCTTGGTTCCCTTTATATCCATAGATTAGAGAAATCCAAGAAAGCTAAATCCCTGGTGAAAGTCTAACGTATGGTTCATTAAAAGAATATCCTCAAATTATTAATTCTCTAAGGTAATGTTTGCGCCATGCAATTGTTATGTTATTTGTTACAAAAGCTTTCTTTTTATATCGTGGGTTTCAAAAAATGGATATTATTTTTAAATAAAATTGTAGTAGGTTTTCACGTTCCAACCCACATTCGGCTGAACCGATAATACCAGGGTTAATTTTTCTATAAAAGCAAACAACACTTTAACTTGAGTTTATTAAAGACTAATTTAGTTTGATCGAGAAGAGTTCGTTTACGATCTCTTTTTTCTGATATCGGTGAAAATTCGATGTGGCCCCTTTTGGAACTGATAAGTTAATATATTATTTAGTTGTAAAATAATCGTTGGTGAGTAATTTTACGATATTCTTTATCGAGAAACGCTCATGAAGCTCTTTAGGATAGTTAAATAATGGGGTATACTTGTTAATTGGATCATTTCTAGAATATAAATTTACAAATCCTGCTTTTGGACCTTTACGCTTTAGTTAAATTAAGCTCTTGTTTGAGGATCAAATGATGATCAGTTGTCTTCACAAGAGCTTGGAGTGCTCTCATAATATAAATCCTCTTCGTGTCCATTAGCCATAGACTTGTAAATTATGAATTTTAAGCTCTGGCTTAGATTGAATGCTCCAAGCGTGAAATTCCCTCCCTAAATGATTTAATCCACATGGCTGGGAACAAATTAATCCCCTGAATATCCTTGGAGATTTCCAACTGTAATAGGATGATAGCTACACGGCCAGCTCCCAGAAGCAGATGATGAGAAATTGCCACATGGGTATCCTTTAATAATCATTTGCTAGAATTTACTTGTGAATTTAACTTTCTTGAGTTTCTCTAATTTATGGATATAAAGGGAACCCTGATGCAGCTCCAAGTGGCTTAAGCAGTCTCCTGGTGGTCTAATATCGGATCACGCGTGTATACATGCAGAACAGACGCAGGGTAAAATCGATAGTCCAAAACCAGGTTTCTGGCGACGATAGCCATGCGTAGGGATGCTTCCACCAAGCTACAGCAGCAAAACAGTAATTAATATTTAGTGATATTAAATAATTCTTTGATAGGAGTGGCCCAGAACCAGAGACTGGCCGTGGCTGCCGAGAGCTTTACCGAAGCAGCCCTATCCTCGCGACAAAGTATAAAATTCATTTATTGGCAACATCGTTAATCTCTAGATACATCCAGCCAGCCATAAATCGGGTATTTACAGCCAATAAAAATCTTTTCAAGAACAGGTATATAACATACAAGCAAACCCAAGCAGAGTATGAATCTTTTATCCACTCTAGCGCTGGCTGCAACTGTTGTCAGCATCGATTCTACAGACGATGAACTATGCCAAACCATGGACAGATTAGCCGCTGCATACCCTAACCACGCATGTGCGGTATTCCGGAAGTATCCCAAGGTAGCTTACTACCCACGCTATCATCCCCGTACATGGATCAGTCATATCCCTTATCCGAGGACGTTTCTTAAGAGTCTCCCAGTCTATATCTGTATTCCTCGATCGGAGCACGGGGAATGGTTGGAGCGTAAAGGTGATGGCGGTTTCGACAACTGGTGCTTCGATCCGTCAGCCTTCAACCGCACCAGCGACCGCCTTATCTATGTTGTCTAAGGGCCTGGTTTTCCGTCCTAGGTCACTGTCACACATAAAATATCATTCCACGCTATCTTAAAATTATCGGCCATCTGTTTTCTCTAATCCAAACGATTTAAAGCTCTATATCTCCAAGCCACACTGATATTTTTTAAGGATGGTCAATACTGACCTGCTTTAAAAATAAGCTGAATAGCTTGGGCTTTAAATAACGTAAATCAATCGTTACAGAGCAGCTTAGCTATTTTGTTTCAATATAAGAAATACTCAAGTAAATAGAGTTGCCATATAGTGTCAAATGCTTTTGGGGCCTTGAATATTTATTGCGTTTATTATTTAGTCAATTTAAAGACATCTTAAGGGGTCATTTATAAGAGTTGGATCTGTATCACAACATGTGTGCTTCCTATCAGTGGTGGTGGTGAACAGTGCCAGGCAGGCTTCCGTTCTACAGTCACTGGAGGGTGGGACACACCATCTCAAAAACGGCATTTTGATTTATGCCATCTCCAATTAAATTCAAGATGGCGTTTTTTGCATTAGTGATTTTGAATCACAAAAAAATAAAAATAAAACCAATATAATATTAAATTTTACATATACTTTTATAATGCAGCATCTTGGATTTATGCCATCTCAATTTCATCATTTCAAGTCAGATTAATTGAATCTTATTTTGCTAACTATTTTTACATATGAAATCTCTTAGTGTGGGGCATGTTTACACCATCTCACTTTATGTCATTTTGAATTACGCTATTTATCTTTAGCTAAAATAAGCCTATACCTGAACTAAAATAAAGCCTGTTGTATAGTGCCAGAAGATGTCCCTATAGTATTAATCCAAGACACTTATACTAAGAATAACCAGAAAGACACCACTATGATAGTCCTTCAAGTGATTGTCATTGCTGGGTAAAAAAAACCAGTTTTGTTATATGTAATTTATAACTTTATTATACATGGATATGTTGGTAGGGTTTACTTAATAAAATATTTTAATTGTGATTTCAATATAGAAGGGGGTGATTACGCCATTTTGATTTATGTCTCTTTGAATTCCACTGGGTTTCATATCACCCAATCAATTCAATGTGCACAATGGAAAAGGGCAAATAAAGGAGATTGCATATGACACCAGACTACGTTATATTGATTCCCCCACTGCAATTCTTGCTTTCCACTTTTCAAAAGTACAAATTGATGGTAAAAACCATATCAATAAAAATGTAAGAAAACATATGAAAATGTATAAATATATACTTTTTGACCTTCTCTAAACAACTGGGTACTTTTTAGCCCCAGTTGTATAAGCTATTTTCTGAAATATTCAAGTTTTACTCTTTGGTCCAATTGAGGTACTCCACTGTAAAAATTTTCAAATTAATATAGGAATGGCCAAAAACATCATGTTCTTGAGCTACGGCACCTGGATTACGTCACTTCAAAAAGGCCATTTCAACTGCAAGTTTTCAGTCAAACCTCAAAGCTTTACCTACTTACATTACTGATAAAGTTTTATTCTTAAAGAACAAAAAGCATTGAAATTTTGACAATGTATATTTTAAGGCTTGCTCTACAATTCTATGTAAAAATAGTGACTGCTTTTATATTTGAATCATTCTCATTTTTCTCTTTAAATCAACCCCTAAATTGCTCATATTTTGATACTAATTCACTTTTAGATGCCTCCCAAGTCCATCAACAAAGCTGCGTTCAAGGCCACTAAGCCCCAAGTTCAATGTCACTTCTCCCAAGGCTAAAAAGGCCAAGATAACCCCAAAAAAGTAGCTTTCTAAGGCTAAAGCTCCTCCCAAGATTCTCACACCAGCATCTGAACCAGAGAAAACCAGCCCAATTCATCCTTACTCTCCATTTGTTTACTCCCCCTCTGATCCTCAAGAGAAGTTATTCAACTTCAATTGTCGCTCTGATCCCACCTCAGAGCCTGAAGAGGAAGAGGAGCAGGAGCCTGGTGCTTCTGTGAAAGAGACAATTGAGCTCTGGGATCTAAACACAGTTCATAATATATGTAATTAAAATGGCACCTTAGCTGTGCCCACCACATACCCAGCCAGCTACCCTATGATGACCAGAAAGGGGGTGCTAGCTTTATATACAAATGATACAGCTTCAGCTTTAACAACAAGAAAAAGCCTATCTGTCAGCATCACTACAAATTTGATAACGTTGGGTGCCCTGCTAGGCTCACCACCTATGGATTTCCCAGATTCAAAGCCCTGAATATTGGCCATGACTGTGTTAAGCCTTTTGACCCTTTGTAACAACTGATCTGCTGGTTTCTTTGCCAGGTGATTCCAACCGCCAGGGATCAAACCTGCACCAATGTAGTGAATGATGCCCTCCTTCATGATGACGGCCAACATGCCCATGAGCAAATCATTTGCTTTGCTATCTCCCAAGATCTTTGCAACCTTCTCAAATGCAAGACCTGGCTTGAATACAACACTTTCTCTACCTGCCCAAAGCTATTTAGCCAGCTTTGGAACATTCATGGGCAGATGGGAAATCTAGGTTTTCCCCCGGTCTTCTTTTCCCTCTCAAATAAGAAGCAGGAAACATATGTCTGCACTCTTTCAATTTTGAAGGCCAAGTTGGATGAGATCCTCCCAACCATTGAAAAGGGGCCAAAGGAGACTAGAGGGTGTAAAAAAACCCATCTCCAAAGAAGGAGACTCTCTCACCCCAAACAAGAAAAAGCCTTAAAGCCTTCCCTACCATGAATATCTGGTAGTAATTTTGAACAGATCAGGCAAATGCTTTCATTAGAGTCTTCAAGAGCTTTCCTCCGGGATGCTCCTTTCACTTTTGGCAGGCACTCTGATGCCTTTAAAAATTCTCAGATCTGCATGATCTCATCAATGCAGAAGGCAAAAAAGTGGCCAAGGACATGTTCAACTGCTTTGCTGCCCATGCCCTAGTAAGAAAGAAGGATACCAATGCCTTCTATGACGTCCTCCTCCACCACCCCTATATCCTTGCCAACCAGGCAGCCTTTGCTCCATTCATTGAGTATTTTGAAACTCAATGGGTTGAAGTTTTACTAAGGAGCTAGCCACATCACAAAAGGTGGTGACTCAATCACCTAGAACTTCTATAAGCAGGTCAAAGGCAGGTTGATCAAGACCACCTCTTCCCTTGAAAAATGGCATAGACAGTTTGTAACAAGAGTCAGAGTCCAGAAGCCCAAGTTCAAAAAAATCATGGTGCATCTCAAGACCCAACAAGCCATCTCTGCCTGCCTCTTCAAGACCGGCATGAAGACCAAATGTAGCCCTTCCAAGCATACCAAAGCAGTTAAAAAGTACACAGAGATCAGCAAGGTGGTTCTTGCATACTATCCTAGGGATAGAAAGCTTGAGCATCTCCAAGCTATCTCAGTTGCTCTTTCTACCAATGTTTGAGCCCTTTTCTAATAAACACTACTTTATCTTCTCTCTTATTTCCTTTACTTTTATCATAATTTTAATTTATTTAGTATTTGGTACAATTATATATTTTTCTTTTAAAGTATGGTTCATGGTTATAATAGATTGAAGAGGTTGTTTTTGGGTATATTTTAGCTTTTGGGCTTTATGCAACCTTGTTGCTACTAATTGACCCAATTTTTATTGCAGATTTGGAATCCTGAGGGCTTTTTAAGCCTAGAAATGTTTTTTAACATAATTTTTTAGGTTTTTTGGGGTTGAGAAAATCTAAATTTTGAAACCCTGTTTTTCATAGTTGCAATGCTGTAAATTGAAATAGTGTTTTACTATGAAATTGAGATAGCAAAAAATTGAGATAGTGTACTTCAAGATGACGTGTCCTAACCACTAAAGGCAGTTAGAGAAAGGATCCTATTAGTCAACAGACAAAATATCTGCAGCTTTTAGCAGAGGTGGCTTAGAAAGATCCTGCAAGTACCAACAATCAGCCTTTTTATTTACTTGACACTCCTGAGAAATGTTTATAGCAATATGATTGGGCTAAACTTTTCTGTCTTCCAAGCCAGATTTTAAGAGCTTTTTATATAGAGAAGGGGCTCATAGCCAAGTGCTATTGGGTCACTACTAACCCTTGCTAGTCAACCTATCCTCCCCAAGCCGCTAGCTTAAACCCCTAGAGTTATGGTTCCAGCCTCCAATTGTGGTTTGGAATGATGTTGTTATTCTTTGATTAAATATTTCATCTCCAGTATTAATAACCCTCAGATTTAAGGAAATAGTCAGCATTTAAACTTTCTACATGTAACATCCTTCATGTTGCCAATTCTCAAAAAATATGTTTGTATTTTTATTGCACATTTATTGATTTTTTTGCCTTGAATAATTGTTCCTAATGACAAAAGTTAAATTTGATTTTAATTTTCAAGGTTTAAAAGAAATTGTAAAAAATAAAGACAAATAAAATTTGAGATTGTTGACATGGAAGATGTTACATGTAGACAGTTTAAATGCTGAATGTTCCCGGATTGAAGTGTCTTTAAAATGATGGGATGCATTGGGTGGTATCCTGTCCTAAATAACCATGAAATATAAATCAAAAAAGTTGTGCTCTTTCCAACCTCTCAGTGGATTGGATGTTTACTTAGCATGACCCTCTATCAATCATGGAGTTCTCTGCAAAGATTGTCTTGGGTACAGCTCTTGACAGCGGCCCATCTATCCTTGTCTTCTTGGCCCAACTTGTGTGTCCTCTTAATTATTTGAGCAGCTAATAGTAGGTGATCCATTTTGTTCCCAGTGCTTCTTGAATAGGGAACCCCTATAGTTAGATTTGAATTGTCTCATATGATCTTAATGTGCTCAATCAATCTTATACCCTATGGCATAGCACCTAGAATAGAGTCCCCTGTTCTAACAGTGGCCCATCAATTTCTGGCAGTGTTTATTGTGGTGGACAAAATTGGTCAGCCAACCTTAATTGATCAGGACTTTTTGAGATTTCCTCCTTTGACTGGGCTATATTTTCTTTAAAAATATCTTGCATTATATATTTATAATACCTCTAACTATTCCAGAGTGATTAACAAGCCATATGTCCATCAGATAATTGTGCAGATGTCTGAGGAGGACAGATGCCTTTTTTTGGCTTCTCTAAGGGGAATGTTAGATATTCTAATAATCTGAGCCATCAAATGAACTTCTTGGCTCAGGAATTGACTTGACTGGCCAACCGTTATTTTCTGCTGAGCCATTCATCAAATTGAATAATAGATCTTTTGACAATGAAAATATAGACCACCCAACTTCTTTTGGGTCTGTCTCAAAGATGTCAACCCTGAGAGGGAATGCAACACAGGTGACAACTCTGAAGAAGCTAGCATTCATTAAAACCTTTTTTCATTGCCGCTACATAAAATACCCAAGAAACACCTAGATATCTCTTAAAATCATCTCAGCCTGTCATGGCTATAATATCTCTTCATTTAATCAACAATAAAGGTATCTTTCTTGCTCTAATTTTATAATTGGAGTGGGATCCTTATGAATTGTAAGATTTATTGATCTAGATTCATATGCCCACTTCACTGCTTTCAAATCTTACAGAGCATCTTGGTTCTAGATTGCAAATATCTCTTTAACCTGCACAAATATTGGAAGTTGCAATATTCTGCTTGTCACATCTGAGTTCTTTTGAAGAGCTGGCTCAGATAGTATTTGAAGCCATCTTGTTTTTGTGTGAACGCACCAATGATCTGAAGGCTAGTGCCCTCTGCCAGAGATCTTCTTAAGAGCTATATGGGTATAGATCTCAGCACCTCACCAGATGACATTGGACGGATCAGAAGCAGAATCTTTTTAATGATGGCTCTAAGCTCAAAATCACTCTTCTTACTCCTGTCTCACACAATGGTGTGCCCGTTTGATATATCCCCCTATTGTTTCTAGGATCCCCCTTCCAAAATCAAAATTATTTTACCGCTGTAGCACAACTCTTTTGAGGAGAAAACACTCCAGATGCTACATCTTGCTGAGCTTTAGGCTTCTCTTCTGCCTCCACTATGAAAAACCTGTATACCACTGCTCAGTCATACATCTTTGCAGTAAAAGCCTCCTTCACTGATCAATATTTTTATAGCTTATTCATCCAACAATCAATCATTAATTACAATTACAATAAATTCATTATTAAGAATCTCTATTTCATTTAAGGCTATTCAATCAGCTCTTTCTTGATTGCTGCAATTACAACAACATTTCTCTTATTTTTAACAGAGGATTAAAATACCATTATTGATCTACACACCACAGTAAAAGCTATCCTCTCTTGAATATAGTCACTAGATTCCAGTTCTGAGAGTTTCAACTGTCTTTATATAGAACAATTAATCAGGTGTGGCTATTGGTGGATAGAGCAACAATTAATACAGCATTTGCTCCTGGATCCAGTTGGGCCTCTCATGCTCAAAGATTCATTCTGGGTGAGGCTTATAACAATATTGTTAGCTCTCCTTTACCTCTTTCTATAACCCTATACAGCTTCTTTATTCTGATTTTGATTAAATTTGAACTGAGGCTATCTTCTATAAGCCCCATCAAAATTTTAAGGGTAGTGTTACGGTATAAAGACAAGTGAAAGAGATAAAAAGTCCTCAAAAAACAAGAAATTAGCAAAGAGCGGCAGCTGAATCTTTGAAAACATTAGAAAATTTAGATGCTGCTGTTGACAAAAAATGGATCGGCGCTGGGGTTACTCAAATAGCTCAGGAAAGCCTAGACTTGCCCTGTGTTGAAGCTTGGCGTACACCAGCAGCTTCAGCAGGAGATTAAATGAACAGTGACATTCACTCACTGTATATTTTTAAATTTGAAGATTCTGAAGACTTTGGCAGATTGTACTTGATAAGAGCCACTTTATTTAATCTTATACAGGTAGGGGGAAATCTGCCCCTAGGCATTCACTACCAACACCTTAATAGGGGCGTTCTCATATCACAAATTATTAGTTGCTGGCATGTCTTCCAGTTTATTCCAGCGCACTGTAGAGACTAAGCCATGCTGGCAAAAAAGGAATGGCTTCCCATAATAGGGCACAATCCTGCAATACCTATCACAGGGGCACCCTCTGCTAGCGCATCAATCAGGGATCCTTTTTTGTATCCAAGAACTTATGTATTTTTACTCCCAATGAGAGCCAAATCAAAACTCAGATCAACCCTGGCACCTCAGTATTATTTCATTTAGAAGCTGGCATCTTGACACTTGATGTAAGGTCTGAGATCGGGGGATAATTATTATAGACTAAGGTCATTAATCTAAAAATATCTATATCAGTTAAACAAGAAAGGTAGGCAAAGTTTGTAACAATAACTGAATAAAAGCTCCCAAGAACCCATAAGAATTAAAGTAGGGCTAAGTTGATTGATCAAATCTAAGAAGATAAAATAAGTTCCAGTCTTAATAACAGAAGACTGGGGTAAAACCCCTATTACTAGCCCAGGTGTAGGGTACCGCATCCCAGGGGTAGGCCTGTTAGCCTTGGCTGCCAACTTGCTCTGTTGGGAAGAGGGTAGAGCCCTCCATAAGAGGGGTGCTAACTTGATGAGATAAGATGCTGATCAGCCTACTAAAGCCCAGAATCCAGCGGCTGAAACCATAGTTGTTGTGTTTTGAGGCGTGGCACAGACACACAACGGGAAATCCTAACCTTAGGATTGGATTCATACTAAGTCTTGGTTAGATGACAGGGAAGGCAAATGTGTTTACCTTGCGGCCCTGGAAGAATAATCTCTACTAGTTGTGGCTAGAGAGAGGCGCGGAAGTACAGAAGACACAAAGACAAAAATGTGAATAGAACTTAAATTTTATTAAGTATAAAGATTGGGAATATATCCTGTGTAGCTTTACCACAAAACAGTACATGGAAGTTAGGATCACTTGCCACCTGCACTAGTGGGGCAAGTGAGTTGTGCAGGATCAAGAAACCAAATAATTGTACTTCCTGATTCAGCCATCAACTCATTTTGAGAGGCAAAAGCAAGTGATTTGTCCTCAAAATAGCCCACCAAAGGCGAAATCAAAACATGGTGAATAGCGGTATTCACAACATTGCCCTCCCCTAGATTGGCCTTAGGGGGGGGGTGATATTTACGAAGGAACTTTGCGTGCACTTGAGCAAAAGGACAGCCACTAGACAGGAGCTTTACAGTATATTTGGACCCTCGCTTAAAGGTCACTTCTAAAGGGCCAATCCACAGAGAGGCCAACTTATGTGCTCAACCACCTACTCTGTGTTGGTAGTAAAGTACATGGTCACCAACATCAAATTCAGGCAGGGGGAGCGTCCAGCATTATTGGGAGAGAGCTCAAGCACCTTAGTCTTATATGCAGAAGTGTAGGCAGTGGCCTGTATATCAATTATGCGGTTGACTAGATCCTTAATGTGGTGTCAGGATTCATGGCCTTATCCGAGGTAAGCAGGGGGCCCCCAAAAGCAATGGGGTAGTAGCCTCTTGCCCATACAGCATAGCAAAGGGGGAGTACCCAGTGACACAATGTTTGCTAAGGCAGTACACAAAGATAGTGAAGGTAAGTATAGGTCCTAGTTGGCAGTGTCAGAGTAGGTGAGCTTCCTCATGATGAAGACCAGTGTTGAATTTGCACGCTCAACTGCCCCATTGGTAGAAGGATTGTAGGGGCAGAGAAGGATTGGTGCAATTCCAAAGCTTCAACAACAGAGGTTACTAGCTTGGCATCAAAGTTAGTCCCATTATCTGAGAGCAGCACTTGAGGATAGCCATGGTGGTAGAAAACATCTTGCAACAGGAAGGCAGCAGTTGTCTTAGCTGTGATGTCCTTTGTAGGGCAAGCCTCTACCCACTTGCTGAAGTGATTGACAGCAATTAGAATAAAGCAACACCCATAACGTGAGCAGGGAAGAGGACCTACCGCGTCAATGCTATCAGTGTGAAAGGCATGTTGCGGGGGAACTAATTTGAACTTGTGCGCAGCAGTTTGAGGCCTCTGTAGCTGGCAGTTGTGGCAGCTAGCTATGACGTCTGGGATCAGCAGGCAAAGGTTCTCCCAGAAGTAGTTCTTCTGAAGCCAGGCATAAGCCTTGACAATGCCTCCGCCTCCTGTCTCTTTATGAGCTTGTGACACCAACAAGAGACAAAGACTGGGTTGTACATAAGGCAGATACTGGTCTTGTACCTTTTTAAAGATCTGATTGTTGCGTATGAGGGTATCTTTGGATAGCTTGGACAAGGCCAGTTGTACCTCTTCTGTCTTGCTTTCCCAAGAAGAAGGATACCCAATTAGTTTGTATAATTGGTCGGCCTCTGCAGGATGCAAAGCAAGAACAGGCATTCTTGAGAGCCCATCAGCATTCTGATGTTGAATTCCAGGGCAATGGAGCACTGTGAAGCTGTATCCCTGCAGGCGTAGAGCCCATCTAGCTAGGCGTCCTTTGGGTTCCTTGAGCTGCTGTAACCATTTGAGAGAAGCGTGGTCAGTGACAACTTTGAAGTGGGTGCTGTATATGTAATAACAAAACTGCTTGACTGCATGCAAAATGGCAAGGCACTCCTTCTCTGTGACACTATAGTTCTTCTCATGCTTGTTTAGCACAAGGGAAGTGTAAGCCACAGGATGATCTACACCCTTGTCGTTCAGTTGGGCCAGAATGGCTCCAATAGCTAGATTGCTAGTGTTGGTGTACATGATGGGCTCCTTATCATAGTTGGGATACACAAGGATTGGCGCCTCTTTGAGTTTTTGTTTAAGGGTCTCAAAGGCTTGCTGTTGACTGGCAGTCCATTCAAAAGGAACATTACGTAATAGCTGGACTAAAGGTTCACTAGTATTGGCAAAGTCAGGGATAAACTGTCTGTAGTAGCCCATAATCCCCAGGAAGACTTGTACTTCTTGCAAGTTGGTGGGAGGAATCATTTTGTTGATGGCTTCAACCTTCTTAGTCATTGGGTGAATCCCTTTCTGGGTTACCTCATGGCCCAAGAATTCAAGACGTTCTTTGAAGAAGGCGCACTTGGAAGGCTTTAACTTGAGGCCAGTTTCTTGGATCTTTATGAACACCTCTTTAAGATGGGCTAGGTGATCAGTGAAAGTTGCGCTGAAGACTTTTATATCATCTAGATAGACTAAGACACACGACAACTTCAAGTCATGCAGGATGGAGCCCATGGCCCTTTGAAAGGTGGCTGGGGAGTTGCAAAGTCCCTGTGGCATGCAAGTAGGCTCAAAAAGCCCTTCAGAAGTAATGAGCACGGCCTTTTGGTAATCCTTGGGCAATAGGTCAACTTGCCAGTATCCAGACGCCAGATCCATGGCGGAGAAGAACTTAGAGCCTCCAAGACGTCAGAGAGCATCATCAATACACAGCAAGGGGTATGAGTCCTTCTTGGTCCAAGAGTTCAATTGACAATAGTCCATCACAATACAATGACCCCCATCCTTCTTCTTTAAAATGAGTATCAGGGATGCCCAAGGACTTTGGAAAGACTCCAGCAGCCCAGTGTCTAACAGTTTTTTGAGCTCTTTAGATACTTGGACGTCTTCTACACAACTGCAGTGATATGGTTTAGCACAGAAGAGGGGTGTTGCCAGTGTCAATCTGATGGATAACTCCTTTGGCTAAACCATAATTGGTACTGTCCTTAGCAAAGATACCAGAAAATTGGTCTAGTAAATCTAGCACCTCTTTCTGTTGAACTGGGGACAGTTGTGGGAAGTCTTGTGCAGTGAACAAAGATAGGACTTGTGGCTCATTCTCCGGTAGGTTAAAGTCTTGAAACATACCAAAGAAATGAAGCAACAGGACGTCAGAAGCTCTCAACAACTTGCCATATCCAACAACCTGCCCCCTAGATATGGTCATTGAGATTGAAGTCAGGTTGGCTACCAACAACTGAACAGGGTCTTTAAGAGAGACATCTAGGATTCCAGGACAGAGGTAAGGTTTGTTGCGTCCTAAGGAGGGGGGAGAGTACAACTCCAAGAAGGTGTGTTCAGGTAGTTCATAGGATATATGGGAGTCTAAGATAGCCTGGGAGCCAGGGGGAATAATGACAGCAGACGTGGCTAGGAGAGGAATCCCCTCAGACGCAGGACAAGCCATGGGTGGACACTTCATGTTTGAAGAGTGGGTGCAATACTTGAGGTTGAAACCCCCAGTGGGATATTCCAAGGCACAAGTCTTGAGGCGTTTTTCAGGAACTTTAACTGGCTCTTCCAAGATTAAGGGGACTTCATAGCCTAGAATAGCAAGGTAGCCATCTTTCAAGTTGATTATCCCATTATATTCCCTAAAGAACTGGGTGCCAACTAGGAGATCATAACTCTCATTTTCCAAGGCAACTGCTGGCGCAGCTAGGAGAAGCTTACCAAACCGCATGGGTAGAGCAGAGTAAGCTCCTATGGCGCGGGTCATAGACAGTCCAGCCGTGCCATACAACTGGTGATAATTAAGGTCAGGGGCAAGTTTGAGTTTCTTCACAAGCTTGGAGGAGACAACATTGACCGGTGAGCCAGTGTCTAGAACGGCCTTGATCTTCACTTTTTGAATGGATATCTCTACTTGAGTGGTAGTGCAACCAAAGGGGGGAAGGACAGCCAAGATATCCTGAGCCTCTGCTAGTTCCTTATCCCACTTCTCAATCATGCATCTTAATCCTGGAAACTCCTTATAAACAGTCTGGAGGGGGAGCAAAACAGATACATTCTTGAACACAGCATCAACAACCTCAGCAGCTTTTTCTGACGGCTCCACTAGCACAGGGGACCTCTTAGCCTGAGTGAGGTAAGGGCGCAAGACAATTTCTTTGGCTTCAGGCAAAAGTTTAGCGGTAGTTGTAGTCTTTCCTGAGTGTAACTTATAGGGGACTGTAATGGTTTTGGGAATAGCCAGGACAGAGTACCCATATGCGTCGGCATTGTTAGTATCAGAGTCATCCAGGTCGGAGTTGTCAGAGATATTGTAAAACAAGAGGAGGATAGGAGGAGCCTCATTATCAGCAGGCTCAGAGTCAGCCATAGAGGGGGAACTAGAAGAGACTGTGAAGAATTGTCAACCAAGAGCGTCTCTGCCTCTAGGTTGACTACTCTTTTCCCGCCTGTTCCTTTGGATCAGCTCCTTCAACCCGTGGATTGGTGCAGACTCAAGAATGATGACCTATCTGACCACAATTGTGGCAACCTTGGCATTGAGGTGGATTTTTCAAGTTCATGGTAAGAATGTGAGGACAACATGAAGATGAACCAGAGTTAGAAGTAGCTTGAACTTCCCTAACAACTGCACCAGAGTGTATAAGGTGCATATCTTGCAACAACGTCTTTATGCTCTTCATGGAAGAGAGCATATCCTTATGGGCTTTGAAGTGAAGGCACAGAAGTTGGTTAACCTTTAGGGCTTGAGCGCAAGCCATGTAGGCTTCATGGGCTGTCAACTTTTGGCTTGTAATCAGTTGCTGTCCTTTCATGTAGAATCTGTCTGCAAACTTGGCTAGTGTCTCTTTAGGCTTGAAAGCAATGTCCTTGAAGATGTTCTTTTTTACTTCCAAGCTAAGGTCACCACCAAACTCATCAATCAGAAGCTGCTTCATATCTTCCCACGTCTCAATGGAGGGTAGTTCTGGCACAACTACCTCTTGGCAGGTTGGGTGTATACAGGTCATAATGTGTTCCTTCTTGACTTCATCCACAGCTCTTCTCATGGCAGTTTTGTAGATAGTTAGGAAAGCTGCAATGGTCGAGGTTCTGGGGTCAAAGACTTGCTTAAAGGTAGTCTTGAAGTAAGTTTTGGGAGTTGAGCCACCATTGTTGCTATTGAGTACATTTATGCGCAGGGAAAACTTTGCTTCAGATTCCGAGGGGGGCTGCCTAGCCCATAGCTGACAAACACTTTCTTCCAGGGTGGTAATAGTCTCAACAGTGCAGGCCCCAATATTGACAGCTTTAGTGGTCTGTTGTGCAGTAGTATCTAAGCGTTGACCTTGGGTGGTCACTATTGTGGAGAGTTCAGCCAGCCGTGAAGTAAGGGATGGCCCCACTGAGAGGCAAGGGGCAAATCTGTTATTCACAGATTTGATCCTGTCATTTATCTCTTGTACGTCTCTATCCAGCTCAGTGTGGTCCTGCTTCAATTGATTCACCTTGTTAGCTAGGGCAATAAATCCCTAGTGCATTGGATTTGAGGTGCTCCAGATAAACCAGGGCAGCAACCATCTTTGTTGACAACCCAACTGGACTAGCAGCAGTTGCCATCATTTCACGTAGGGCGGCATGTTCTTGCTGTAGCTCTGCAACTTGGGTAGTCAGTTCAAGAACCTGGGGGTCAGGTTGAGACGCCTCAGCAGGACATCCTTGACTGCAAGTAGTTGAACATAGTTCTTGAATGGCATCCTATGTTCTCCACTCCCTATTCACCAAGTCATCAGAAGGGGGAGAGGGCAGAACATCTGGCTTGGGTGTAGATAGTTCATTCACTTGACTCTGGAGTTTGGCTATGGCAGCAGCGGTGGCCGCTCTTTCTTGCTCAAACGCAGTACTGAGTTCATTAAGACCGCTAGCAGCAAAGTCTGCTACCTGCTGTAGATGCTCAAAGGAATATGTACTGAAGGCATTGAGCTGTTGCACAAGTTGCTTGAAGTCAGCGAGATAAGCGTTTAAGATGGAATCCACCTGAGCTTGCCAGGGTTGTTCTAGCTGGTGAAACTTGTGTAGACGTTCTCTCACGTATTTGGGGATAGACTGGCGCATTTGTTCAATAGAATTAACCAAACGGGCCTGGGAGGTGACAGAGTTGCATTGATTGTCAGATACCAACAAGAACAGGGAGTAAATCCACTGTTGATAGGCAGCAAACTGGTCCCAGTGATGAGTAACCACAGCTTGCAAAGACGAGATTTATTGGACGTGGAGCCCCAACACCATTTGATGATGGGCCAAGGCAGGCTGCACAAAGGATTAAGTAAGTGCTCAGTGGAATCAGCTGCTGAGAGGAGATGTTGTGGAAATTGAGGAGCCACAATTAACTTGTAGTATTCAGCTCAACTAAACTGCAACTGAAGGCAAGGAATGGCTTCTTCACGGGCTATCCCAAGGGCTACTGACATAACTTGTTCCAAGTCAGGGGTACCCATGAGGTAAGCAACTAGGTGGTGACCGTTCCTGAGGTTCAGTATAGTGAAGATAATAGGCTGATTGGCAATATTTCCTCAATAGGAGGACTGGTTATTTCAGGTGAAGTTGACTCTTGTATAGGCAGAGGCAAGGGACCTGAAAATGTGGATGCAAAGGGGATAACCAAGGGGCTTACAGCCCCTGTAGTGAGCACCATTTTCGTTGTGTTCTGAGGCGTGGCACAGACACAAAACAGGAAATCCTAACCTTAGGATTGGATTCATACTAAGTCTTGGTTAGATGACAGGGAAGGCAAATGTGTTTACCTTGCGGCCCTGGAAGAATAATCTCTACTAGTTGTGGCTAGAGAGAGGCGCAGAAGTACATAAGAAACAAAGAAAAAATGTGAATAGAACTTAAATTTTATTGGGTATAAAGATTGGGTATATATCCTGTGTAGCTTTACCACAAAACAGTACATGGACGGTAGGATCACTTACCACCAGAACTAGTGGGGCAAGTGAGTTGCGCAGGATCAAGAAACCAAACAATAGTACTTCCTGATTCAGCCATCAACTCATTTTGAGAGGCAAAAGTAAAAGCAAGCAATTCTTCCTTGAAATAGCCCACCAAAGACAAAATCAAAACATGGTGAATAGCGGTATTCACAACAATAGTGTTGACTAACCCAGTCAAGGTAATGTAGGCAATGCCTGCATATTGGTTGGATGTGGGTGGTGTCAGTCCTGGGGTGGATTGTAGGCAGTCAGGCTTGGATGTTGGGGGTGATTTCATATCTGTCTGGTAGGCAGGCAAATAGTTGTACTTCACACAGATATTGGGGGCTGGTTGCTTGCACTGTGTATCTTTGTGAAAGGCTGCTTATGGGGTTATCTGCTGGTCCAGGTGGTCTAGTTGGGGGGTCTCCTTCTTGGTAAGCTTCCAGTACTCTTGTTTAAGCAGATAATCAGAGAAATGCAGTGAGCCAAAGGGAGCTCCAGGAGGACAATAAAATGTGGGCCAGGTTTCAGAGGCTTTCTCAGGAATGCAGGCAGTCTGCACAAGATTTTCTGTTGGAACAGTAGTAAAATTTTAAAAAAAAACCAAGACAAAATAAGGAATAAATTTGTAGAACCAAGGTCCCATAATCTTATTTTTATTTCAAAATGGCAATACCAATTGTCAAGGCTTCCTGGAGTTTAAAATCATTTCAAATTCTAAGTTCAGAATCTAGCCCATCACTTGATTACTAAGTCTCTCAGTTTCCTCTGGCCTGAGAGATCTGGCCCCTTCCTGGACCCTTTGGCCTGTCATTTCCTCTGCTGGAATGACCTCTATCTGATAGCCCAACAATAATATCCTCATGGACTTTTCATTGCCACTGATGTTCCTGTCATCCTGGACCAAATGATTTTCAGAACCCTAAGCTGGGTCAACCCTGGTCCCATGATCTGAACAGCTCCAGGAGTCACTTTGAGGTCACCAGAAGCCCAGAGATCATGTGCCTGGCAGCCTGGTTTTCTAACCTATAATCTGAGTTTTCTTGAGACTTTAACTTATCAAGCTGAGCAATAAATCCCTCCCCAGATACCCATCAGTCAATATAGCAGTGACAGCATGTTGATTTGGTGCTCTTAGCAATCTAGACTGGCCCAGATTAATCACTGTCCTATTATGCTCCTCCATACTTTGCAAATCTGTGGCCTGGCAGACCTGCAAAATTTGTTGATTATCCAGATTTGAATCATAACTTGTTCTAGCTCTTTCATTGGCTAGCCGCAAAAAACACAGTTGGAAAGCCTGAGGGTCCACATTATCCTCACAACCATCAGAATAAGGTCCCAAGTTTGATTCTTCTAATTGGAGTTTTCTACTTATTTTAGGAGAAATGTCATTTATGACACCAGGGGATCAGCCACCACTAACTGGTAGGTTAAAACTGTTCACTATCAAGGTTTGGGTACCACTAAAAAGGTTACCCAACTGATGATAAAGATAGTCAAAGGGGATCATTAAATAATAAGCTAGGATTCAAGAATGCAAATGGAAGGGAGAAAAGATTTAAAGAAAGAAAACACAAGCCACAAAACCTAACAAGTACCTTTTGGGGTGCAAGTCAAACAATCTCAACTTGGGGTTGAGGTTGGAGAAAACAAGATTTTATTTCAGATTGATTTTATTGAGGTGACTAAAGGGGAAAACTGTCTAACCATCAGTAGTTAAAAGATGGTTATGTGAAAATAAGGGGAGCAGGTTCCAAGGGTTGTTTTTAACTTAAAAAGGATAACCAAGAAACAGAGTGTTGTGTTTGGCTCCTTGGGACAACATCCAGAAGGACACAGCGGGAAATCTTTATAACAAAAGATTTGAGGTTCAAAGCTAGCCTTGGATTAGCCTTCAGGGCAAAATTAAGGACATGTAGCTTAATTTCCTGGAATACAAGATGTGAAAGTCCTTTTGACAAAAAGGACAGGAAAGGATTGAAGATTATTAAAGCCAACATAAATGTGGATAAACTTGTCTTTATTAGGAGAATTGATTCTACTTAAATAGTAGACAAGGGACGGTGATCACTCATTAGAAAGACAGAGTGGATGAGGGTGTCACATTGGGATGAGGTCATACCAAGATCAGACAAGGGAAGGTATGTTATTCTGGAATGGGCGGATATTGGCCCAGACCCATTTACAGAAAGCGAGGAATTCCCAAACTCAAAAGCAAAACAAGTTAAATATTTGCATTTATCATTATTCAAAGGCCATATCAAAATAGCATTAATGGCGCAATTTCTGATACAGAGAAAATCAAGGTGGTTGTTGTCATCAAAAATAAAGCAAAAACTACCAAAAGAATGAGAAAAATTAGTCCAAAGCTAGCTTAGCATAAAGCAAAAAGGTAATTGATCGGAGTTGATTTAAATTAACTCTTAAAGTTAGGTCCAGGCTCAAAACTTGTAAAGTGTAAAAGGTAAGACCCAAAAATACTATTAACCTTAAGTCAAATTTGAATTGAATGGTAAAGAGAAGTTAATAAGAATAAAATTAAATTGTTGATTTTGTTGTGCTTCTTAAGAACCAATGGCTGATGTCAAAACCAAAGCTTCATAATTGCAGATAAAAAAAGGTGAATCCTGACACTTGATATTATTTATTTTGGCGCTCTGATGCTTGCAATTAATCATGCTGGTGCTTTGGCGCCTGATGTAAACTTTAGCAGTGCTCTGGCGCTGGCAATAATTAATGCTGGACTTGTGGTAAATATTTATACAATTGCTGGTGTCTCAGTGCTTCATCATATTGGTGGCAGCAACATGGCGTGATTAATTTAGATGACAACATCATTGATAACTAATTGTACATTTATGTGATTAATGATACTTATTTCCAAGAAAGCAATTGATTTTTTCTCAATGGTTTGTCATTAATTGTCCAATTAATTAGGCTGTCTACAATCCCTGGTCAACAATTTCTCACACCCTGATTTCCTCCAATTAATTACGACAAGAAAATAATTGTTATACACTTGTTGTAGATGATAGCGCTTGACCCGCTGGTTGCCAGAATTTTTTGAATGGTGATATCATTGAGTCAAATTCAAAAATAGGCCTCCAAACTGCTAAAAAAAGCTTTGCCAGCCAATCAGATGCTGTAGAAGCCCTCTTCTCCATACCAAACTACCTTAAAACTTTCCTTATTCCCTCTAAAAATTGTTTCTAGATACTTTACTCACATTGGAAAATAAAGAGTATTGTTTTAAAATACATGCCTATTTGGGCCTCTTGGCCTCATTTCTTGATAATTCTGCTACTACTTTAGTCCAGTTAGCAACAGACTTTTTGGCCGTCACTTGTCCCACCCTTTATATTTCCACTACTTCCAATTATCATTCTGATTTTCACTTGGAATGATTTTTATGGCATCAATTTTGACCTCCACCTTCTTTTATGCCTCAAGAGGTTTACAGATCCTTATGCCCTCCTCCAAATTTAGCCTGCTACTTCTCAAGAAGCTGGTGACCTTTCTGTTGTACCCCCATAGATTTTCCTTAAACAGTGTAGTGCAGCATTTAACTTTAACACATAGGTGGCTTGAGTGGTTCAAATGTCCTGGAAAAACCTTCTGGTTAATTAATTGACCTCCTGCCTCAAGTTTCTGAGGCCTCCTGGTCCACCTGAAGATTATGGACCATCTTTGAGTATTTTTTTGCTGTGAATTTCAAGTCTTTATGGGATTTTATTGGCCTAGTAAATGATAGCTCACATAATGGTCCCTGAATAAGCCTCCTTCTTTGCTTTTGACCTGAGATGCTCTCTTTAGCCAAATATGTGCTGGTATTAATAACTGAGCCTTCCTGATCCCTATAAGCTCTTGCTACTTGTATTATCTTCTCTAAAGCTACTAGGATCAAGCCTTTGGGTATAAAATTGAATGCCCATTTCTCAATGAAATCAGTTCACTCTTGCATATTTAATTTAACACTGGATCTTTGGTGCTCATCTTTCATTTTCTAGGAAGATTCTATTACTAATACTTAGATCAAACAGGATTAGAGCCAGAAACTATAGCCTTACATATTTAAGGCTTTCACCCAGATTATTTTCTTATGTAAGATAATAAGGTGCAACTTTATTAAAATAGTGCTCACTTAAGGGACCACAAGCCTTGTTGCCTTGATTAGCTTAGAGAAATTGATGGTGCATGACCTCATAAGCATACTTGGGGATAAAAATAACTGGCTGATACACTGGGGGCTCATGAGGGGAAAGCTTTAGATCCTTTGATAATTGACTGCTATTAGGGCATGGAGGGCCATCTTGGTGAACATACAGTAGTTTTAAAAGCTATGGCAATGTCATAACTGTGCTGCTTTAGCAGAGTTACACGGGGGAAAATATTTTAGAAACTAGATATTATAATTTTTATTGGGAGATAGTGATTATATAGTTCATGTGAATCAAGGATAGTAGGAACAATATTGGTGATCACACGGCTGGATGGCAGAAGGGGGTGGCTTGATCCTGATAATGAGTCAAGCGCCAAATCAAGGTATCTACTGTGAAGGATCTTCATCTGTTCATGTTGTTGGATTTGGTAATTTGAGTTGACTTCCTAGTCTGGCTTTGGGTGACCAGATAATTGGATTGCAGGTCACAAAATTTCTTGATTGGAACCTTGCTGGTGGGTTGAGCCTGCGGTTTTGACAGTGACAACCAAAAATACCTCAGATTTAAACAAAATGATTTCAGCTTTGAACAAAATCCAAGTTGCGCAAGATTCAGGATTCAATTAATTTATAAAATTTCAGTTAATAAATGAACTGTCAAAAAAACAAAATTAAACTAGCCCATTATACAAAAGTATATCAAACATCAAGCAGCGTAGTTCAAACCACAAACAAAATAGACTGGCACATCAAGTGAAATGGATGGATACTGTTCCAGAGTATATTATAATCCAATCAGGATTCATATGAGGCATCAACAGAAGGACTAAAGTGAAACAAAACTTGAGCAATCTAGAAGCAAGATTACACAAGCATGAAACAAAATGAACTCACACAAGATGTGTAGTATGAGCAGCCTAAAATAGAAAAATAACAGTTTAACAGCCAATCAACAGCTATCTAATTTAGGAACAGAGGCATCTTATCCATTTTCATGGCTCCGAATTTGTATGGAATTGTTTTGAGAACCTTCCAAATATAGACTCAAGATTACAATAAAAATAAACCATTAAATTTTAAAGTTTCTACTTTTAGTGATTTTATCCTAGGTTTTTTACATGGTTTTTACAAGCAATCTCTTTGACGACGCCTAGCAGCCAAGCCAGCAGCAGCCAGACCAGCTTCAATGGAGGCAAGGCTCAGAACATGGAGGCATCCGTTTAAACCCAAGCCTTTGAGGCGGGTAACAAGGAAGCTGACCTGTTACTGTCCCCTGACCCATATGGCTTTGACTTGTTTGAAAGTCACTTAGCATCTAGCTCTGCCCCTGCTCCCATACCCACCCCCACAAAAGCTGCCCACTTACCAACCAATCAGAATGGCAACCTTGATTTGGAACAACTTCCTGCCACCAGCTAACCTGCCCCCTACAGCCAATCAGGCTTCAGCTCCCCCAGCCCAGCGCCCCAAGCAACAAATCATCACTGCTCAAATTCTTCAGAAATTGTGGTACTGAATCTAAAGGGTCTGTCCTGGGAACAGATTGCTGCCCAGTTGCAATTTACCCAAGCTACTGTCATGTGGGAATTCAACAACCTGATGAATAAGAGGAATCTGATTGGGACAGCCAAGGAGCCCAAGAAGGCCCCCGAGTGCCAAATCATTGAGGTGTACCCTATTATGGTTGACCTCCTCTAGCGGAATCCCAAGCTTCCATTGACCCAGGTCCGGAAACAACTTGCACACCATAACATATGGGTGTCTGAGCGCATGGTGCAGCTCTGGATGTATGTGAATTTGGCTTCCATATGGGTTCTTACCAATTTTGCCGGCAACCAATGGGATGGCACTGAGGATTCCCTGTATGACACTGCCATTGAATCAACCCTGGTCCAATGCCTGACTAGTCTAACAGATGATGTCATGTTCATCTCCTATTACAAGCTATCAATAGCTTTTGATAATTTTGGCAAGCAATGAAAAGCTGGTGCCAAGAATAGAAGGAAGAAGGTCAGGAAGGGAATGTTTATTGGTGCATTTATGGCTGTTTCAGCCAAGGGTTTTGTCTACTATCAGACAAACCCAGATTTTATCAATGGCAACTCATACAGCCACATCCTTGGTGGATTACTTGACTCCTGGGATGGCTCAAATTCCAAGTACCAGGGTTTCTTGAGCCATCAGATAGAGGGTAGCTCCACCGCCCTTGAGGTCATCCAGGGACGCGGGCACCAGGCCTCAGTCTACCCTGCCGGCCATGCAGACGTCCATCTGGCTCATGTTGTCTTCTTCAACATTAGAGATACACTATAGGAGCGCTGCCCTCAGGCTTTCAACGACCTCTATCTTGGGGTCCTTGACCACAATTTTCTCTTTGGTCACCAAATGGTGGCTGACTTGTTTGCGCAAATGGTTTTCCATGTGAACATGGGCAACCAATCACGCAAGGATAAGCGCCTCCCACCCCGTGCCACAGCCACCTACCAGCCCATCTAGCCAATGACTGATGAGGAATACCAACAACAGTATATGGCAGTCATCACGCGCAATCCTCCTACCCCTACCCCCAACACCAACACCCCCCGCCTGCAAACCCAACCCATCCAATCCCAGACCCCCCAGGCCAGCACCGCCTCTACATCCTCCTTTCCGTGCCATTCTGCCTACTAGGCATCACTCTCCCCCGCCCCATTAAACCCCTGTCACCAAACATTTTCTATTTATATTTTTTTGAATTTCAATTGTTCATGTTCTCTTTGTTTATATTTGGCTATATTCTTTATGTTCAGCTTATTTCTATAAAATCATTATTTACTATGTTGTGTATCTAGATCCAGAACACAGTTATTTTTAGCACTTAAACACACCCCTTGTGAAAATATTAGCAACAATTTGGTGATCAGCTAAATTTGAATTAGAAAATTATAGTGTTAACTGTTTTTAGATAAAGTTGTTACTGATCTAAATTCAAAATCTTAATGATAAACTTTATGCTAATCAGGAGCCAAGTGATAAAGTGATTGTTGTGACATAAAGGGATATTAAATAATTCTTTGATATATTTGCGCTAATTAATATGATTGGCTGGATGTTTTGCCATTGTACGCCATTGCCGCTGTGGCAAGTTGTTGATGGACTAGTGCCCAATCAGCCGCTGAGTTAACACTAGTCCATCAACAACTTGCCACAGCGGCAATGGCGTACAATGGCAAAACATCCAGCTAATCATATTAATTAGCGTACATACACCAAAGAATTATTGGATGAACCTTTATGTCACAACAATCACTTTATCACTTGGCTCCTGATTGGCTTAAAGTTTATCATTAAGGTTTTGAATTCAGATCAGTAACAACTTTATCTAAAAAAACAGTTAACACTATAATTTTCTAATTCAAATTTAGCTGATCACCAAATTGTTGTTAATATTTTTACAAGGGGCTATGTCAAGCGCCAAAAATAATATGGTAATCAAGGAAACAACACATATTGAGATGAGCGTAAAATGTATACAAAATTGGGTAAAAAGATGGGATAATGTAGTAAATGGGAAAACAAAAAGAAATAACAAAGAGGCAACAGTATCAAAATAATACAGAATTTATTGGGGCAAGAGCTATAAAAACATATGAAAAGGTTAGTAAAAAATCAATGAGCAATTTGGAAAAACTTCTAAAAGACCTTGACTTAGCAATTGCCAAAATCAAAGAAATTAACCACAAGGTCAAGGAAAAAGTGAAGTCTGCCGTCCTTGAAGGGGAAAAAATCAAAAAGGTGTCCGCCAAGTCACTCATGACCAAAATACCAGACACATCAGAAACAACAATTGAGCAACTTTTAAATGTCCAGAAGCACATTGTGGAAGGCCTTCAATTCAAGTCCTTTGCTCTCTCTGCGCCGTCTGTCTGGACAGATGACCCAGAAATGTATGCCCACCTAAGACCCACAAAACATACCCAAAGAGATGACACTGAGCAGCCAGCACAACTGGTTACACCAAGAATAGCAAAGCCTGCTGAGGCTGCAGGCTAGGAGGAGACTGCAGAAGGTAACCTAAAATAATAATTAATAAATTTTCAAAATGCTTACCTTTTTTTCTTAGAAAACGTAGACGGCAAACTCCACCAAGTCCTGGTCCCCTTTGTCCCAGCCATCTTTTATGCAAATTATGCCACTCATGTGGCCAAGAAGTTGTATCTGTCCCTCCCTGTTGTGCAGGAGCTGGAGGACTGGATCCATGGGTCCTTTCCTATGTCCAGGGAGGCATTGGCTGGGCTGACACATAGAGAGGGGGAATCCAAGTGGGCAGTTACTGCCTACAAGGGTGCCCAACTGTCCGCCTGGATCCGGTTAACCTCAGTGGAGTTTACTGTATAAACTCCATTGAGCTTGTTTGGGACGTCCTGGCAACGCTCCCATTCAAGAATGTACTGGAGATGGGCTGGGCTCATGAGGCTGCTTGCTTCTGCTTCCTGTTAGAGCATACCCTATCTTACCTTCTTGACAACTTTGGGCGCATGGTGGGGAAATTGGCTGTTGCAGACACAACAGCTTTCAAGAAAAATAAGATCCTCTTTGCGGACTTTGGGCTAGCCTGCAGTGCAGATAAGACAGGGCTCCCCTATTCAATGAATCTTACCTTTGCAAAGAGCAGGCACAATAAGAAGATCAGTGTGTTATATAATAAATTATGTGAGTTCACGGAAGCCTTTGCTGGGCAAAGGCTTCACTTGGTGGTTTTCCTTGGCTATCTTTTCTTCTTTGGGATGAGCGCCAGCGTAGAGGATCTAGACAGGGTCCTTCTGGGAATTGACAAGGCCCGGCTTGCACTTGACGGGAAGAAGGTCCCCCACGGATATGACTCAGTGGACCATGTAATCCAAGGCGCCCTGGTCCTGGCAGGGATTTACAGGTTTGCAGCCCCAACTGAAAAGCTGCTCCTCAGTTTGCACCTAACCCTACTCCCCTTCACCAGCAGGAGAGAGTTTTTAATAAGGGTGTATCCACCGTCCACAGTGTGGCAGTGGAGGTTATGCGCCACCTCCATTGTGGGGTTGGTACATGCCAAAGAACTCATTACAGGTGTTTGCAATAAATTATCTCTTTTAATAAATTTCATTACAATTCAAATTATTTTCATTATAGTAAATTTTCTAATTCTTATTTCAGCAAACCAGTTTTGCAAAATATATTGTGGAAACAGGTTTCATAAAAGCATAAAATAATATGTTAATAAAATAAATTCCAACTTGTACATTTTACGTTTAATTTTTACAAGACTATTTTATATTTATTTGACAAAGTGGTATAAATCTATTCACTTAATCCAGTATCAAGCGTTTGGGATTACCTCAGATGGCATAATAAAATAATATATAATAAAATAAATAAATTACTTACATCTATTGATTGTCCTTCTGAATGTGATTGTGGGCGTGGAAACATCTAAATATAAAATGATAATTAAAAAATCTTGAATAGTAAATAAGAGATATAAAAATCAGACACACTAAGTCTTTAATTGATTGGCTGTTTGGATAGGCACACAGGGATGAACAAATCAGCGTGGCCATTGAATTTGGCCACAGTCTCAGCTGGGAGGGTGTGGATCCCAGCCTGCAGCAAATTAAAGAGTTCCTTGGTCCCAGTTGGGGTTCCTTGCTTGACAACTTGCTTGAGCCACCCAAAGACTTCCTAGATGAGATTTATGAAGGATGAATAGACTGGGAGGAAGAGAAGGCGCAAATTTGCTGTGGCCAATTGCTGGGGGCCCACTGCAAAGCTTGTGTCAATCATTGGGAATTCATCAAGAATGTCAGCCACCTTGTGGAGACCAACGTTGTCCAACACAATTATGTTGGTGAAGCCAGGGCTTGTGCTCCTCAGGTGCTCCTGGACCAATCGGAGAAATGATAGAAAGGTCCTGCTGTTATGTAAACCCAATATCATTTGGTAGAGCTCAACCCCCTTTGGACCAAGGAGAGCCACCATTGAGTAGGCTGTGGCACAGACTGCAGCACGCCAAGCCATCCTGTCATTGGAGCCTTTGGGGACATAGCCATACCCATTGCGCATTGACAAGGCAAATGCCAATTTGTCAATATAGTAAAAATTTAACGTCCCCTTGGCTTTGAGGGCAGTGTACGCCTCTGTGTATTTTTTCTGGGTCTCAACATTGGCTGGGCTGTTTCTGTTGTAGGGAGATACCCAGAGCTTTTTCCAAGAAAATCACATTCCCTTCACCAGACAGTAGTAAAAAGAAATTGAGGCCTCAATCCCAAAAGTAGATTTGACCATGACCTGTATATTTGCCAGTTCAAGATGACAGTTCTGGGTTATCCACTGGTGGATTGCCCATTTGTGATCCTTGGTGAGCATGGTTGACACGTGCAAGGATTTTTACGCAGCAAGGACTCAGCTAGTATTGATGAACTTGTGGAAGGTCTTGCTGGCGTACTTGGGATCCACTCCAACAATGGGTGCAGCCGCCTTGTAATCACCAGATTCCCGCATTAGCTTAAGCAGGATGATGCGTTTGATGTTGGGGATGCGCTTCTGGGCGGGCTTTTTAGTGGTGGGGATTGATTGTTGGCATTGGGAACAACACAAAGCATAGGTACCTTGGTATAGAAGGCTGCAACCTTTTTTAACACCAACTGTCCCTCATCAGTTCTGAAGAACTCAGGCTCCTTGTCATCCTCCTGATTGCCATCACTGATGTAGGGCTTGCAGCTAGTATCAAGTACAGGCTTCACCTTCTCCAGCATGGCTGACGGGACCAACTCTTGCCGGTACACAATGTCAAACACATATGAAGTAAGTTCTACCTCTTTGTTTCTAACTTTCTTGGTGAAGGTAACCTTGGTTGGCTTCTGGGTCAGCTTGGGGACCCGAGGGTTTATGCTCTGCACCCTAGCAGCTTGTGCTCCTTGAACTGGCTGTGTCAGTGCAGCGTAACTATGGAACTCTCCTCTCCCACCTCCCTCCTGAGTAGGCACTTGTGTTGTACTAAGTCTATTCTTTGACCCGCGGGGGCAACTGCAACCGCAGCGCACAACAGGTGCAATAATAGTATGTTGCTATGTTCCTTACATTTTGAGAATTTAATAAAATATTAAATAAATTTTAATTAAGTTACTCCCTACTTTTAATTTTTGATTTTATCTGAATATGGATATTTAATTAATATTTTTCCCCACCCAATATCCTACTGTAAATTCAGAACCTGAACATAAAAATGCGGGATTGTCAAATCCTTGGTCCAAATATTGAATCACTTTTGCGGGCAACTCAGCTGAGTGAAAAATAAAATATTTAATAAAATCAACCATTTATTTTGATTTTTTTTGGATTATTTAAATTGGCAAATTTCAAATCTCTTGAGCAGATAACTCAACTAACAAAAGACAAAACTCAGCAAGCAAATACAGAATACATGAATCAGAAATGCGGGATTTTAATGTACAATTTAAGATTTCCTGTATTTCAATCAAATCATGGACATCATGTAAAAATTAACAAATCTGAAATTGCAGGATTGTCAAATCCAAGAACCAAATTTCAAATCATCATTGCAAGGAATTTGAAATAAATATAATTTATTGGTGTCTCAAAAAGGATGCTAAAGAATATAGGGTGGATTTGTGCTAATTCTTTTAGGAATCATAGGCATTCTCAAAAATCACCCTATTCTATTTTAGGACGGCTAAAATTTAAATGCTTGATTACAGTAGATTTCAGAAGACGCTAATAATAAAGTAGAATTATATTATAATCTATCTTATCAACACATCAAAGGAAACACAACGTGATAAGATAGATTGTAATATATAATTCTACTTTATTATTAGCGTCTTCTGAAATCTACTGTAATCAAGTATTCTTAGTAGCAATACATGAATACATAGTTAGTAAACTAATGGTTTATCTTCCCCCCCTCTCCTTCTTCCTTGAAATTTTTTCTGAACTTTTTGTGTCATCAGGAGAGTAGCTAATAAATGATTATATGGTTTTATGGTTGCTATTTTAGTGATTTAAAGTGCAGAATATTGCATCATTTCCAGTTTAGATAATTTTTCATATTACTTAATTTCATGTCTAAACATGGGTGTTAAGATTGGATTTTTTATTTGATTTTATCCAGAGTGAAGCTTCTTGATTTGGGTTGATTTGTCCTAGTTACTTACTGTATATTCAATTTGGATTCCATTTCCTGCAATTATTATTTGAGTTTACTAGTGGCATTCAAAAGCAATTTGAAATTTGGTTCTTGGATTTGACAATCCTGCAATTCCAAAAAACATAGTAAACTTAATGGAATCGGTTGATGGATTTGAATGCTTCAAATCTGATTCCAGTTAATTCATTTTGTCCATTGGAAATATGCAGTTTGACTTGAACTTTGCAAAGTGTCTATAAGTTCCCGCATTTTAAAAATTCAAATAAATACTCAAAAAATCAATTTAATTAAAAAAAGGCTATCCCGCAAAAGTGATTCAAAATTTGGACCAAGGATTTAACAATCCCGCATTTTTACGTTCAGGTTCTGAATTTACAGTATCTCTCTTTCAATTTACAATTAATAATACTTTCTTTTTACATTATCAACATTTCCCATAATTAAAACAATGTTGTACATTTTTCAAATAGCTTAAAATTATGAGCATACATATTTTCATCATCATTAATAAATAAAAGCAATTAACGTAAATATTGAATTAAAATATTGCAATTAGACATCAACTCTTGATATTTTGATATTATGTGCATAACTCAATGTATTTAGTTTAATAAAATTCATTGTAAAGTTGGCCTTTTTCATTGTAATTTATTGAAATGGATTGTATTTATATTAGAGGGTCATTAATGCATAGTACAAATATTGATACATAGTGCATTTTACAGCCTGTATATTTACCTATTGGTAATAATTCTATAGACTTTTCAGTCAGAATTCATGAGGTAATAATAATGTAATTTATAGCACATTACATTATTATTACCTTGTAAAATCTGACTGAAAAGTTTATAGAATTATTACCAATAGGTAAATATACAGGCTGTAAAATGCACTATGTATCAATATTTGTACTAAGCGTTAATGGCTCTGTCAGGAAGCCAGTCATAGACAGAGGCATTGGGCGGCTCAGGGTGAGGTGGGGTCAAGCCAGTGGGTAGGGCCCACCATAGAATGGGTGCTAACTTGATAATATAATATAAAGATTGCTCAAGCAAGGACCAGGGCCAGAGTTGGGGACCACAGAATCCATCAATCCTGTCAAAGTAATATAAAGTACTCCAAACAGTTGGGTATAGGTGGTCTTGGCGGCGGCAGTGGGTTCCAAGGGGCAGTCTGGTCTTGGGGTGAATGGCGGAGTCATGGGAACAAAGTACACTGGTAGGTAGTTATACTTGTCCTTGAATAATAGGGGCGGTATCTTGACTCTCTTTCCTTCACGTCCTATGCATTTGGTACTTCTAGTCCTTGCCAAAGGGTTGGCAATGAGAATGGTTTCCAAGCTGTACTCTGAATAGGCTGGGTTGGAGGGGGGTACTCAGTAACGTGCACAGGTCCAAAGGGGGCTCCTGGGGGACGGTATAATGCCTGGGGCAATTTGGTAGATTGGTCTCAGGGGAGTGCGGCGGCCTGGCGGTCTACTTAACTGGAGTTAAGATGGAAGATCACTAAGACTAGATAGGGTAAGATTTGTTCAAACCAAAGGTTTATAAAACTTTATTATTGAAAATGACAATGGAGTCTTCACCGTACCACCAGGGTTTTTATACCCTGGGACTTTGCTTCTTTGATTTTCGCAGGGTTCAGGTTCACAGACAAGGCACTGGCAGTACGTGGGTCTTGGCTTGGGGTCTCAAGGGCAACAGATCCTGGTTGTGTCTGCTCTGGAAAATAGGAATGACAATGCTTCATTCCGCCGCCACTGTTCACTATGTTACCTGAGTAGTCCAATTGTACTACCCCTTCTGGGCGGAAGACTGGCAGTTGCTGGTGGTCATTGGCAAAGTTAAAAATAGATTTTGTTTTAACCTCCTTAAGGCAAGCTGCAAACTCTGCATAGGTTTGGGTCTTTGGTGGCTCAAGGTTAGCATCAATCTGATGATCATTAAGGGAATTGTCCTTGGGAGACTGGCAGGTCTTGGAGTAACTTGTTAACTTGGGTATGCAATTTAGCAAGTGGGCAGGTTCTTGTCCACTTTGCGTGACTTGAGTAATAAGGTCCTCTGTAGTAGGCTGGCGGAACATGGAGTAATTTACCGGTTTGAGTCTGTGATTTAATGGATTGGCGGGTCCTGGACTGGTATGGAGGGTTTGATCTGTCTTCTGGGGACTGGGGTTCAACTCTTGGATTTTCAATACAAGTATTGAAATGTCATTCATGACACTCTCTAATATAAACACAGTCCATTTCAATAAATTACAATGAAAAAAGGCCAACTTTACAATGCATTTTATTAAACTAAATACATTGAGTTATGCACATAATATCAAAATATCAAGAGTTGACGTCTAATTGCAATATTTTAATGATATAATTACGTTTATTGTCTTTAATTTATTAATGATGATGAAAAATATGTATGCGCTGAACATAGTACTATAAAAACCAGTTTTTTGATGGAATTCAAACAATATGTCAACAATCTATAACTTAATCAACAAATTAGAAGCAAACCTTCAAAAGGCTGTTGAGATAGAAAGAAATATCAGGGAAATAGTGACAGGAAAGCTGGGTAACAAGGGCCAGCCACTGATACAGTCAAAAGAAGATGCTCTGGATAAGTTGGGAATTATTATAGATGAAAAGAATAAAGAAAAATTACTTAATCTACAGGGAACTATTTTATCAAGTCTAGAATTCAACAACGCGGCCTACAATTTGTGAGAGTTCTGGCAGGGGGCCAAAGAAAACAATAAGAAGATCAAACTAATTGAAGGAACAGAAATTCAAAAGGGAATCAACACCAATGAAGAGGAAACCAACCAAATGGAAACAGATGAAAATAAAGCACAAGCAAAAAGCAGAAGCGCATCAAGAAATACATAAGCTTTATCAAATGAAAATCAAGAGGAAGCACATGTTGCAAGAAAAATAAGAAAAATTAAGCCTAAGAAAATTAATGAAGAGCATCCAACGCTCATGAAGTTTGCCAATATGGCGCCTGTGGCTGAGGGGGGCACAGGGGAAACAATCAGTAAGTCTTTTATGTTTAACTTGTATTTATTTTAGTCATCACCAGGGATGGGGATGAGGTTGGGGAAGTGGCGGCTTTTACGCTGAGTTGGTTTTATGGGGATTACCAGTCACTGGTGGCCCCTGTAAAACAAATAAATAAAAACCAAACAAATAAAATAATTCAACATAATATGAATAATTTTTTTAATATTGAAGCTCAAGATAGGGAATATTCACCACCTGCGGGGTGCTTGCCATGGATAAGGGAAGCATATGAACTAGGATCAAATATCAAAATCAAAGAAATGAATAAATTTGTGGGGATATCAAACTGAACTTTGATGAATACATATAAAAAAGCATTCAATGATTCCCCTTCACAAATATCAACAAATATGAAAAGAATTTAATAAAAACCAACTTTTAAATAGGAAATGAATATTTGAAATCTGCAATTTTTAATGAAGTTTTGAAGGCACTATCAAATAAAGTTGGGGATGCAGTCCTTGTGAATAATTTTAAACCTTTATTAATTTCATTTGCCAAGGCCTGAGAGACTGATTCAAGTCAGGCGCCCCCAGAACCCTCTTCAAGTTCAACCAAATGTCCTATATTAATAGGTTAGTTCAAACATTCAAAAAATTATGCATGTTCTCAGAAAAGTATACCTTACAAAGAATCCACATCGTGGTATACCTGGGAATCCTCCTACACTGCATATTACAAACCAACATGAAAAAGTTGGAGGATGTACTTAGTCAAATGGACATATGCCGCGTAGCCCTTGAACGCCAGAAGACACCACAGGGATGCAGGACAGTTGAGCACGTCCTCTATGACGCATTTGCATTGGCAACACTATACAGGTACTACATGCCCCTCCAAAAAAACCTACTAGTTGATTTGCTCACCTGCCTGCCTTTTATCAAATGATCAGCAACCACCGGGGTACAGGGCACCACCCCTCTAGCAATCACATCCAGGGTTGTCCACCACGTACAGAAGAGTATGTGGATCCAACTAGATGCATTAGCTGAAAATTTAATTTCAGGGTATAATTCCCTGGAATAATCACATTCCCTTTGCAGTTAGCATCCCCCAATAAATATTTTCCCCTTGCAAATTTTTTTTTACTTTTTATATTTTAATACTAAATTTTTTAATATTATAATATTTACTATAGAAATTTTACTATAATATTTTTAATATTACATATCTAAATATTAAAAATATTTAGTATCTAAAAGTTAATATTAAAATTTTAACAATACATATTTCAATATTAAAATTTTTAATATCAAATATTTTGATATTGAATAAATCATGATTTAAAAAAATGTTATATTTTGATTATTTAAACTTTAATATTTAACTTTTAAGATTTATAATTATAATTTTACTTTTAATATTTTAATTTTTATTTTAAATTTTAGTATGTAAATTATAATAGTAATATATCTAAATATATTACAAGACATTAGTTAAAGTTGCAACCATGTCAAATATTAAAAATGAGTTAAAAATGTTTTTATTTATTAGCTCGTTGAGTATGGGTTTATTTATCACATAGATAAACATTGAGAATTGAATTTATCTGCATCATGTGGCCTGCTCCACTATTGTTCTAAATAAAATGATTGTTTAGAACTCAAATTACCTTTCCCTTGTAATGTGATTTGGTAAACATATTTGATATACTGTAAATTCAGAACCTGAACTAAAAATGCAGGATTGTCAAATCCTTGGTCCAAATTTTGAATCACTTTTGCGGGATAGCCTTTTTTTAATTAAATTGATTTTTTGAGTATTTATTTGAATTTTTAAAAATGCAGGAACTCATAGACACTTTGCAAAGTTCAAGTTGAACTGCATATTTCCAATGGACGAAATGAATTAACTGGAATCAGATTTGAAGCGTTCAAATCCATCAACAATTTCCATTAAGTTTACTATGTTTTTTGGAATTGCAGGATTGTCAAATCCAAGAACCAAATTTCAAATTGCTTTTGAATGCCACGAGTAAACTCAAATAATAATTGCAGGAACTGGAATCCAAATTAAATGTACAGTAAGTAACTAGGACAAATCAACCCAAATCAAGAAGCTCCACTCTGGATAAAATCAAATGAAAAATCCAATCTAAACACCCATATTTAGACATGAAATTAAGTAATATGAAAAATTATCTAAACTGGAAATGATGCAATATTCTGCACTTTAAATCACTAAAATAGCAACCATAAAAACATATAATCATTTATGAGCTACTCTCCTGATGACACAAAAAGTTTAGAAAAAATTTCAAGGAAGAAGGAGAGGGGGGAAAGATAAACCATTAGTTTACTAACTATGTATTCATGTATTGCTACTAAGAATACTTGATTACAGTAGATTTCAGAAGACGCTAATAATAAAGTAGAATTATATATTACAATCTATCTTATCACGTTGTGTTTCCTTTGATGTGTTGATAGTTCATTTGCTGTTGATAATGTGCTTGCAATTAATTGGATAGTTTCACCTCTAGTTGCCTTGGTAATAGGAAATCAAGTCGCCTCCCTGAGACCAGCTGTGGTCGGGGAGGCGGCTTGATTTCCTATTGCCAAGGCAACTAGAGGTGAAGCTGTCCAATTAATTGCAAACACATTATCAACACACCAAAGGAAAGGCAATGTGATAAGATAGATTGTAATATATAATTCTACTTTATTATTAGCATCTTCTGAAATCTACTGTAATCAAGCATCTAAATTTTAGCCGTCCTAAAATGGAATAGGGTTATTTTTGAGAATGCCTATGATTCTAAAAGAATTAGCACAAATTCACTCTATATCCTTTAGCATCCTTTTTGAGACACCAATAAATTATATTTATTTCAAATTCCTTGCAATAATGATTTGAAATTTGGTTATTGGATTTGACAATCCTGCAATTTCAGATTTTTTAATTTTTGCATGATGTCCATGATTCAATTGAAATACAGGAAATCTCAAATTGTACATTAGAATCCTGCATTTCTGATTCATGTATCCCGCATTTGTTTGCTGAGTTTTGTCTTTTGTTAGTTGAGTTATCTGCTCAAGAGATTTAAAATTTGCCAATTTACATAAACCAATAAAAATCAAAATAAATGGTTGATTTTATTAAATATTTTATTTTTCACTCAGCTGAGTTGCCTGCAAAAGTGATTCAAAATTTGGACCAAGAATTTGAAAATCCTGCATTTTTATGTTCAGGTTCTTAATTTACAGTACTTGACCTGCGTCCTAGTTACTAATTAGTAAGCAATACATGAAAATCATTGGTGATCCTGTTGTGTGGCTATAGTGGCACTGAAATAACAAGGATCAGATGATAACCTGAAAGGTCCAATTTGTGGCTTAGAAAAGCCAAAGTAACATCAAGGATTCACAATTATTTAAATAAACTAATTTATTTCTATCATTTTATAATTTAGTTATTTTTTATCGCAAAAGCCAATAATAATATTCAGTGCATTATAATAAAAATATATTCTTCATACCTAGTATAGTTAATTTTACTTACCTTTTCTATGTATTCTTATATGTCTATAATACACTCAAACATCACATTATTATATATAAATAATAATTATTGATTCCTAATACAAACAAACTAAATAAAAATAAAAACAAATAAAACCTGCAGCGTCCATTTATCTGATTGGCTCGGAGGCCAGGAATTTGAGGAGGAAGGATTCTGAGTGCTCATAGAAAGCCGCCACCAGATCAGGTGGCATTGAAAATTGAATGACCTCAAGGATGTTGAAGAGATATTCAGTGTCCTGAGGAAGGCCTTGTTTCACCTTATTCTTGATCCAACCAAACATCTCCTCAATTCAATTCAGAAATGGAGAATAAGGCAGAAGGAAGAGGAGTCTCATTGGGCAGTCTGCAAGGCAGTGGCTGGCAGAATGGCTGTTTTTGTCAATGGGGGGAATTCAGACACAACCAGATCTACTTTGTGGAGCCCAAAATTGTCCAACACAACAATTTTGGTTGTGTCCCGGTAATTAATCCAAAGGTACTCCTTAACAGCTCGGAGAAAATCAAGGAATGTCCCACTATTATGGGAACCCTTGATCATCTGGTATTGATCCAACCCGCAAGGACCAAGAAGCGCAACCATTGAATAGGTCTGGGAAAAGACAGCTGCACAATGGGCTACGCTGTCCTTGGACCCCTTCTTGACCCACCCATGCCTGGACCTAAGTGAGGAGGAAAACAACAATTTGTTGATATAGAAGAACTGTACGTTGCCAGTCTTCTTTAGTGCCAGATATTTCTTGGCATAAATGCATCAATCATTGATGGTCTTTTCACTGTTCCTATTGTATGGAGAAACTCCAAGTACCTTCCACAAGAAGCCCAAATCAACCATAGTTTTGTAGATGAGGGTTTTGGAGACAGAAAGTCCGAGCTCTTTGGTGAGCATTGATTGGACAGCAAGTGTGTCCAGGTGGCAATCCCTGGCTACCCACTGCTTTATTGCATCAATATGAATAGGCTGAAGGAGTTTGGGCTGCCGCTTAGCCTTGGTGGATTCAGCAATTTGCCTGGTGTTGCCATACTTGGTGTTGATGTCGGCAATGTATCTGGCCATGACACCAAATTGGGACGCAATATCCCAAACTGTCATTCCCCTGTTCAAGCAGTTGAGGAGAGCTTCACGCTCACTATCTGTCAACCAACGCTGGCCCTTGGCAGGTACCACGGCATCCTGGCTACCAGGCTCAACACAGGGGACAGGGACCTTTGTGTAGAAGGTGGGATCACGCTTGCTCGCAGTGGCGCCGTCAATGGTTGAATACACAATAGGTGCAGATGGCTCCTCAGTGGTGGCCAATGGCTTGTAGGTGGTGTCAAAGACGCAAGGGCAGGAAGTAGCAACTCTTGGATCAAGAGTGCGGGGCCGGGTGACAACTGGGTATACAGTGGAGGTGTAAGTAACCTCAGTGTTCTCAGTAACCCTGGAAAAGGAGACTTTGGTAGCAGGCCTTGAAAGTGGCTTTTGCCTGGGATTTAAGCTGGTAGTTTTGGCTTGGGATGTGGGAGGTGGTTGGCTGGCAATGACACCTTGGGAGGCCTGTGTATTGGCATGACTCCCCTTGAGTTGGGTTCTGGGTCTGTTCTTGGACCCTCTGGGACGCCCTTGTGGACAGGCTGCCCCATGGGCTGGTGAAGGAGCAGGTTTCAAATGTGATTGACGGTCCATGAAAATAAAATAAAAATATATATTTTAGATTAAATATGTATTTATTTGGATTTATTGGTTGAGTTGTGAGTATTTATTTTCTCTTGAGTCAGCCTTGAATAGTAACAGAATTTCTATATCTGTGATTTGAAGTGAATAATAGTGTATCCTTTCCAGTTTTGGATGATTTTAAAGATCAATCACTTTTTATTTCTAAACATGGCTATTGATATTGAATTTTTAGTTTGATTTTAGTTGTGATGGAGCTTCTTTATTTTGGTTGGTGTTTCCTAGTGTGCTTACTGTACATTAAATTTGGATTCCAGTTCCCGCAATTAATATCTGAGTTTACTAGTGGCATTCAAAAGTGATTTGAAATTTTTTTGTTGGATTTGGCAATCCTTCAATTCCAAAAAACATAGTAAACTTAATGAAAATGGCTGATGGATTTGAACGCTTCAAATCTGATTCCAGTTAATTCATTTTGCCCATTTAAAATATGCAGCTTGACTTGAACTTTGCAAAGTGTCTATGAGTTCCCAAATTTTTAAATATTCAAATAAATATTCAAATAAATACTCAAAAAATCAATTTAATTAAAAAAAGGCCATCCCGCAAAAGTGATTCAAAATTTGGACCAAGGATTTGACAATTCCACATTTTTACGTTCAGGTTCTGAATTTACAGTATCAACCAAGGGCTACTGTGGTGCTCATAGTTGGTTAATCTTAACTTTTTTTTATACTTTCAAGACCTCACCACCCTATGATCAAATCCAATTGATCATATCTCTAGTTACACATCACTTAACTCCTAAGTTAGTTGACTGATTTGAGAGACACCTAGTCTTCAGGAAAATTCAGCCAACTTTGCCTTAATCTTATTAATTAGTTTAGCCCAATTGATTTCAAGACTTTATCATCTTTTTCATGCAGATACTGGGTTTGTCCCAAAATTCACAATTGGAGAGTTCAACAAACCTATCTATCTAGAAAACAGAAATCATCTTATCCTTTACACCTTATATTGGAAATTTTATTTAGATGATTACCCCAAGTTGCTGTTATATAGTGACTAGAGCTTAGTGTTTAAAGAGTAACTGTCACTGATTTTTGTTGGGGTAGTTCAGAGACTGGGGTTTGGCTGGACACCTCTGGAGATTGTTTTTGTGAGTGATATTCAAGCTAGAATATTGCTACTAGAAAAATAATGATGGATTGATTAAAACAAGGGCTCATAGCAACATTTATTAGTAAAATGCAACAACAATCAGCTAGTGGGTAGGATTTATATACTCAGAGACTAGACCTTCAGCTTTCTCAGGATTTTCTGAGGTAAGCTTTTCCAAGGCTTTCAGATCTGGGAAAGTGTTCAGAATATCTTTCTGACTGGGCATTCTCAGACCTCTGAGGGGGGTTTGGGTTGCTGAAACAGAGGGGTTGAATCCTGGAAAAGTTCTACACAAGAGACCCTGTGCCACTCAAACTGACCTCCCCTTGACCTAAAGCCAAAATGTAAAGTTATTCTTTCTCTTGGGCCTCCACTTCAATCCTCACCAAATGCTTGGGGATCTCTGCCAAATTACTCATGGATATTTATTCATAGATTTACTGAAAAAGCCCAAGAAAAGTATTCACACTATTAATTGTGGAATTATTTCAAAGATGCCCCCACCTAACAAATCCAAGAGGCATCCCTTATTAAATATCATGTGCAATAGCAGCTGGGAGATGTGGTAATTGCATATAAGACAGGTTTTTTTAATTTTAGTTGAGTTGGTTTTCCCTTTGATCTTATTATTTGAATTTATCCAAATTTTCTGTCTCAAAAAATGCACTCATATCTCCTCATATCATTGGATGTTTTTTGGGATGCCCAACCTCTCACTCCAAACACAGTTTCTTCCTTAAATGAGCACAAGTATTTTAAAAGACCTTGCTTCATCATTCTTTAAAACTAATAAAGTTCAAAATTTGGTAGTGGTTTTGGCCATTTAGTTTTTTCTGTTTCTTTTGGTGTTCAGTTGATTCCTTCCCCCCTTTGCCTCCCAGGAATTGTTAGCAAAAACTGATTAGTTTTTGCTTAAACCATGATTTTATTATGGTTGGGAGCAAGGTTTTAACTCCTCATAAATCTTCCCCTGATTTTTACAGGTTTGGCCTTCAGCTGATGTTTGCAAAGGGTATTAAGGGTGGTGCATAGATTGTGGAGATAGGTGGTTTGATTCTGAATTTATACAATAATGCTTTCTTGGTGAGCCATGACACACTTTCTTACCAGGTTCTTGAAGGCTGTGTTCATGAGCATTTCAATAGTGGATGGTGTGTTAGTCATGCCAAAATTCATGACACAGCACTCAAACAACACATAGTGTGATATAAAGGCTGTATTTACCTCATCCCTGGGAGCAATTCTGACCTGGTTGTACCCTGGGGCAAGATCAATCTTACTGAAGACCTTTGCACTTGCAAGTGTATTAAATAGATCATCAATTGATGGTTAAGGGTACTTATTCTTTACGTTGACTTTTTTTAGGGTGCAGAAATCTGTGACTAGGCGGAGTGGGCTATTCTTTTTGGTTAGAAAGAATGCTGCAGATCTTTACAGGAAAAGCAAGGGGCAGATAAAGCCCTTGTCTAAGGAGTCTACAAGGGGTTGGCATAGAGTTTTGTCTTCCTTTGATGTTGTACAATATAGGGGACAGGCTTTTGGTAAGGACCTTTTTAACTGAACAGTGTTCTGAATCTCTTGAGATGAAGTTAAATGGTCTAGCATTTTTCTAAATACATAAAATTATTGAGTAGCTTTTGCAACGCTGGTAGTGGTGGATTATTCAGGGGGAAAGAAAAAGAGGATCCAGAGAGGATAATCTCAGCTAAACATTGATTGAAGTCCAACTTGTCCCCTTTGAATTCATAAGAGCCTTCTTCTGTTATCCATACAAATACAGTTTCATGAAGTAGCTTCTTTATCTCAATAGGGTAGATCTGGAAGCCCACCCCATTTTTATTAAGGATGATAACTGGGGTATCCCAGTTGATATATATGCAATTGTGATGAAACCAGTCTAGACCTGATATTATGTCATGACTTAGCCCAACCATGACCATTCTAGATATTCTGACATGTATGTTGCCCATTCCTACTGCAAATGGTACTGTTTCATGGGTGATGGTTACTCTGCAGGAGTCTGCTACACACTGCCTTGAATTAACAAGGTACACACTCTTATTGTTGAGAATCAGCAAATTCTTGGTTAGCCATGGTGTGGTTGGCTCTTGTGTCTACCAGGAGCTTTTGAACATTTCCACAGAAGCAAAAGGGATGAGCCAAGAAAGTTATTTTATTCAGTCTATGACTAACTTGGAGGACAGGGTCATCACTGTGCACTTATAATATGTCCAAGGTTTTCAACTCATGTATGTTATAGTCATAGGGGTCTTTAAAAAATAGATTGGGAGTATGGGTCAAGCAAGGTTGCAGAGCTGCTTGTTTCTACAACCCCAGGATTTTTCTAAGCTCTCAATCTGTGCCAACTGGAGCTTTTTCTTGTGAGGGCGCTTGCTGTCATTCTTCTGCGGCAGGACTTGTGGCGCCCCACTTGGTTGTGGGCACTATCAAGCACAGGGAAAAGTTGAGGGGGTGCATAATTGGATCTGTGAAAGCTATTGTGGCTTGGTTATATGCTTATACAATAGTCTTGTAACAATTTCTGATGGAGGTGTAACACCCTGCAGGCATCCATTTGCAGATATGAGGCTTTAGCCCATGGATGATGAGGGTGAGGAGCATTGTGCTTCTGTTATTAATGGCTTCTGGGGTGGCAGCAAGATAATCATGGATGATTCCTGTTTGCTTGATTGCAATCAGTATTGTTCCCACAACAATGTGTGAGAAGGGTTTACTTAGAAAGACTTAGCAGCATATCTGAATGCTGCCCAGGTGATTTCAGGTTCTTGACTAGATCAGGTGGTGAACCATACAGCAACAGGTCCAGTGAGACATCCTGACGCTGTAGCAACCCACATGGGTTCAGGCACTTGAAAAATATGGAGGTGGGTTTCTGTGAAGTGTAGCCAACTCACTATATTTGCCTCCTCTACACCACCTGTGAAGAATTCAAGTTGTAGGTTCAGCATGTGTTGTGACAGGTTTGACTGAGGCAAGGTGACACTAATGTTGTGTTGTCCGAGGAGGAGTTGATTATAGATACTTGTGAGAACTAAATCAACCTGGTATATGATGTAATCCTCAGGAATGGAGAGGAAGGTTCCCTGGTATGAAGTAGCCATATGGCCCATACTCCGTCCTTTCTTGGGGGAATTTCTCTTATAGGTAGGTTGCTAATTGAACTTACTGCTGCTATCACTGTTGAAACTGAAACAATAATAGTTCAGTATTTATATTGGGAAAGTTTTGTAAATTTAGGCTATCTAAGCTAGCTAATTCTACAAACTGAGGTTTATCTTAAATAAACTATATATAAAATATCCTAATATCCCAATATCACTAAACTAATTTAAGGCTTAATAGACACCAACTTTAACTGCTAATAAAAGGCAATATCAAAGTATGTGTTTAGTGTAAGGTTAAAAGCTGTGTTTATTAAACTCATATGGGTTGATAATAAGCCTGAATAATTCAGCTCAATGATGTCATAACAATTGAATAGTTTAAACTGACTTTGGGAGCCTATTTTTAAATCATATTAATGAGTGAATTCCATTGACTCAAAATCAAATAAAGAAGAGCTTCAATTTTGCGACAGGAAGACAACTGTCCAATAGCAGGACAAGAATAGGAATAAGATGTAGTTTATTGGAGAATATAGTAATTAATATACCATATTGGGGAGTCACAAGTCCTCCTGGTGATGACACTGTGGCAAGTTCTGAATAGGGTTTGGGTTAAAATATCTTAGGCAAGAAATCAGTGCATTTAATAGATATCACTCTTATTTAGTAGATTTTTTTATGTAGTTTGACATTAACAACAGGATACCCAGTTCTGTTAGATATGTTATAGTGTGCCTCTATGAACACCCCTGGTGTATTTTGAGATATCTTAGCAGTGGGGAGACACTCTCAGCTACAATACTGTGCATGAAAAGATGCATTATGTTGCAACATCTTTGATTACTCTCTCTTGGGGAATTAACGGCACAAGTAGCTCACTAAATGAGTCAGCAAATGGTTCACCAACCAGCCAGTAAACTGGTGGCACCATTTTCAGTTGACTATATATTACAGGAATCACCTAATCCAGATCCTAAGAGGAACACAACTTGAGTAAGCCTTGTGAATTAAGAGGAACACTACTCAGATAAGCCCCATGACTTCCATGACGTACATGGTGTCGCAACATCTTTGATTACTCCCTCTTGGGGAATTAACGCCCCAAGTAGATCACCAGATGGCTCACCAAATAGTTAACCAGCCAGTCAATAAACTGGTGGCACCATTATCAGTCAACCATCTATGACAGGGATCACTCAATCCAGGTCCTAAATGAAACACAGCTTGATTAAGCCTTGTGACTCAAGAGGAACATTACTCAAATAAGTCCCATGACCCCCATGACGTACATGGATGGTATGTGGCTTGTCATGATACTATATATTATTATATATTCATATTCAATAAAGTATCATTCTCTTCTTAAATCTTCCCCTTTTTCTGTTTATTATATTTCCCAGAAGTATAAACTCAATATTTTCAAAAAATTAATATTAAGTGGTCCTAGTTTTTTGTTACCTTTTTGGATTTTGAATTGATTCTTTAATGATTTCTGCATCCATTAAGAAACTTTATGTAAATTTTTAAATAAATATTTATGAGACAAATTTTTTTTAAAAGAAAGAGCTCATAATAGTATTTTATATTAATATTTGAACAAAAAAATTAAAAAATTTGCCCAAAGTTAAAAAAGCTTCTTTTATAGCTCTTGATTTCTTTTTTTACATATAGAAAAAAATGTTAAAATTAATTTTTTTTAATTTTGATGTATCAAATATTAAATTGAGAATTTTTTGCACTTCAATTTTTGCACCTTTGATTTTGCCCCCTCTATTCAAAGAGGTAAATAAATTCTATTTTAAAAGCCAAATTATAATTAAGGTGTGTTTTAAGTTGAATCAACTTGGGCGCTTTGAACTTGGTTTTTTGATTTTAGCTACTAGTAAAAACATTTTAAAAAAGTCAACTTTAAGAAAAATATTAAATTTTTTGGGAAAAAATTTTGTTGAAAAAAAGTGTGGAGATCAAAAAATCCATTGATTTGGAGATTTCAATCTCCACACTTTGACTTTAGGCACTTGCCCCTCCTCTCTTAGATAAAAGGGTTATAGCTGCTGGTGATGTGTTAGGTTATTCTATCTTGGTTCAGAAAACTTGCATTTCCTCCTTTCTCTTAGTCTACCACCTCCTCTCAAAGATCTGAAAGTTGAAATGGATTTTCTGCCTCTGAAAGACCCATCCCAACCACAAACAAATATGAAAACTATGGTAAATATGGCTTTGTCTACGTTATCACAATGAAGTCCGCTGAAACAGTGATCCCTCATATGGGGACTTGATGTCCATGGGCCTGCTATTAGCTACTATTGAATAGGGCTGTGTCAGATTTCAGACAGGTAGCTTCTTTTCTAAAAAGGAGCCACCTGTCCAAAATTGTTTTATTTAAGATCAAATCCAGAAGTTGAACTTCCAGATTTTTTTTGAAATAAAAACTATATTTTTTATTTTTTTTGTTTAAAAAATTTAAAAAATTTGAATTCAAAATTTGATGTGATATAAAAATATTTTTTTAATTTAATTTTTTATTTATTTTCTGCCCCATCTGGAAAACAGAAAACCGTCTAAGGCCTTCTTTTTTATGAAGTTTTGGATTCCCCCAACATAGGGGAATCTGAAAGACGGAGACTCGGAAGAGCGAACGGGGCGATTATGGCATTTGCCATAATCATCCCTTTTCTGGGCCAACGCAGCCCTACTATTGAAGTTTGCCCCAGTTATTTAGCTAGACCTGCAACCTTACCCTGTGGTTCCTAGCACAAATGGAATGACTGGAGGCTTGAGCCATGATAGCCTTATAAAAGTTAGATTTTCCCCTGGCCATCTCAAGTTTACTTTTGAGCTGTGGGTTGGCGAATCTTAAGGCTTTCAAGCATTGTGATTGAACAGGAGAAATGAAAAGGTTTCAATGCATTGGATTTATTTGAATTGATGATAATCTATATAAGCTTCACTTATATAGAGTGGTAGCTACTAAGTTACTTAGCTGGTGTAAGGGGGAAAATAATACAAATACATTTTTCAGACTAGGAAATAAATTGATAGATAGGGAAGAGCTAGAATTAGAGAAGGAGAAAAGTACTGATTTGTAGTTACATCTAGGTAGCTCTATGAGAGTATTAAGGGAATAAAGTGTTTTAATTAATCTTTGCGTTTATTTGGCTAGATACATTGAACATCGGATGTTGCACCATCGTCTTGCTCCTTTTGGTTTCAACTTTCTTAACAAAGGCTTGTTATTTTAAATTATTTGGCTTTCACATGAAAGTTGTTAATAAATTTTTATTATAAATTTATTGTTTGAAATAAATTCAGAAACACTGGGGAACAGTTTGGATATCTAGTCCTTAAATAACAGTGAGACGACGGTCATTGGTGCGGATGAACGGACCGGGATTGTAGCACCAGTTGTAGAAGCCGCCATCGCCAGTACGCTCTACCCAGACCCCATGGTTTGATTTACTGATGCAGACGTAATATGAGAATTTAATAAGCCAGTGCTCTACATGGATCCAAACCCATGTATCTGGGAGACCATCGGGGTGGGATGTTTTGGGTTTATTGCGGAACATGGCGCAGGCGTGGTCCGGGTACTTGTCAGAAAGCTTGGCCAAAGCTGGGCCCAGTGCTTCAAAAATCGCATCCCCTCTGGCAAAGGCCACAATCAGTACTGAAATTGATACAATGTTCATACTTCAATCTACTTCGTTTCTACCTTATAAGCATTTGGTTGAAATGATTTTGATTGGCTAAAGCCATCCAGAAATTAGCTATAAGACTTAACCAACGAGCATCGTTTACAATGTTTCTAATCAAGATTTATACTTGTCACGAGACTATTATCTTCGGAAGTCTGATGCTTGGTCTAATGGTCCCACCCCACGATGGGCTCTGCATGTGTATTGGCGCATGCCAAGATTCCCAGCTTCATTATAAAACCACTAGGAATATGCTCGAGCCACTGAATCTGCATTGGAGCTCGTTTTATCCACGGTTAAGTGGAATGCAAGGAAATAAATCCTTATATATTTCCAGTAAATGATGTCTTCAATGGCATACATGCGATAATACCTTGCCACTTGCTTATGGGAGCTTGATCGCGTAGATATCATCTGACTATAGTTGGAAATCTCCATAGATCTTCCAGGGGCATTAATAAAATTAATTCCTTGTCACGTGGATTAAATCACGTGGATCAAATGTTGGGTGGGAAATATGCACATTTGGAGTAAGCAATCCAAGCAAAAGTTTAACTTTCATAACTTACATATCCATACATAGTATCAAGAATTTACTTAATCATGAGAGCATGCAATTCAACTTTTATCTTCAGATCAAAAGCTGAAGCTGACTAAAGCATGAAATATTGTGGTAGGACACGCCATCTCAAATTTCTGCTATCTCGATTTACTAGTAAAAACGCCATTTTGATTTACGGCATTTCGACTAAGAAAAAACGGTTTTAAAATTTTAGATTTTTTGAACTCCAAAAATTACCTGAAAAATCCCAAAAATAAAAATTCAAAAACATTTCTAGGCTTAAAAAAGCCTCAGAATTCCAAATCTGCAATAAAAAATGGGGTCAATTAGTAGAAACATAGTTGCGTAAAGCCCAAAAGTTAAAATATACCCAAAAACAACCATTTTCATCTATTTTAACTATAAACTATACTTTAAAATAAGAATGCAATTTTACCAAATACTAAAAAAATCAAAAATAATGATAAAATTAAAGGAAATAAGAGAGAAGATAAAGAAGACTTTATTAGGAAAGGGCTCAAATATTAGTAGAAAGAGCAACTGAGATAGCTTGGAGATGCTCAAGCTTGCTATCCTTGGGATAGTAGGCAAGAACTACCTTGCTAATCTCTATATACTTTTTCACCGCTTTGGTTTGCTTGGTGGGATCACCCTTGGTCTTCATGCCTGTTTTAAAGAGGTGGGTGGAGATGGCTTGTTGAGTCTTGAGATGCATCATGATTTTTTTGAACTTGGGCTTCTGAACCCGGACCCTTGTGGCAAATTGATTATGCCACCCTTCAAGTGAAGAGGTGGTCTTGATTATACCATCCTTTACCTGCTTAAAGCAGTTTCATGTGATTGAGTCACCGCCTTATCTAATGTGTCATGCTCCCTGAAAAATACCAACCCTGTCGTAAAATATGCAGCCTGGGTGCTGATTTCTATAAATAGTTAGTCTACTACTTCTTTATCTTAATACTATACCTGTTGTGGTATAGTGACAGCCTGGATAAGGACAGAAGAATATAAGAAGATAATAAGACAAAACTGGTATTTATTTAGATAGCATCACACTTATATAGTGTAAGGCGGGGGAATTGCCACCAGAGGCAGGGAGGCACAGAAAGAAGGACTTTCCAAATGGAGGGGAGTGGAGTGGCACAGCTAAAAGCCCCACGCAAGAGAACGACCGCTTCCTTGTGGCTTCCCTTAAGGAGGTAGATACAAATAACTTAGTTGTTCTATTTATAATCCTGGAAGTAAAACACGTGCCCTGTGCACAATCAAAAGACAAATCAAATACCCGTTTTTGGCGCGTTTTAAACATCTCTATCACTATTAGAATCAGGATGCAATAGCGCAATTGTGCAATTGTTCCATTGCTTAATCCCTAGATGGACAATTCTACGTCTAATTCATTCAGGATCTGCAACATTTTCCTCCACTGGATTAGACAACAGGTTTAAAATGGCTGGTGTCTTAAGGTGTTGGCTTTGGTGAACAGCCCCTCTAGAAGAGTCACAAGAAGAGTCTTGAAGAAGGTGCAAGTGGTAATTCCAAAGAGGCGCAAGCATACCAGGCCAGTGGAGGTAGTGAAGGCAGCAGAGAAGCAAGTAGTCCTGCATGATGTGGACGGCAGCTATCTGGACTTGGGGGTTCACTTAGATCAACTACTGGTGCCTCAGCTGGCCTTAGGGGGAACAGACCCATTGTTTGCTGCACTGTTCCTAGCTTTGAGTGAGCCCAGGGAGGTGACAGGAACTGGGTTGCAAAAGGGTAACAGTATTCATTGGTGATTCTCCATGTGGGCAGCAGAAGAATACTTGGGGGCTCAGCTGAAGGAATTCCAATTTGAGGGTCATGGTCTTTCAGTCTTGCAACAGGGGACAGTATCCAACATAGTGAAGTCAGTCCTTTGCGCTTGGGCAACACCTGGGGTTACCAAGGCTCAGCCAGTCAGTTGGAAAACCTCTGAAAACTTTGAGCAACGTCTTTGGCAAGCCTTTCAAGAAGTGTTGAAGTCGTACACAGTGGAGGGGACTGCCCATCTGGTGCCAATGGTGATGGCTGGCAACCTTGTTCTTCAAGGAACCAACCACTGTGATACCAAGCAGGAGGAGAACATGGGGGTCTTCCTTGAGTGGGCCTTGTCTGTATTCTACGGGGTGAGTGGTCAGGTCCCAGTGGAGTATGCCCTGGCAAAGAAACCAGCAGATCAGTTGATACAGAGGATCAAAAGGCTCAACACAGTCATGGCCAATAGTCAGGGCTTTGAATCTGGTGAATCCATAGGTGGTGAGCCTAGCTGGGCAGCCAACGTTATCACATTTGAAGTGGTGTTGACAGATGGGCTTCTTCTTGTTGTTGCAGCTGAAGCTGTAGCCCTTGTGAACAAAGCCAGCACCCCCTTTCTTTGTCATAATTGGATAGCTGACAGGGTATGTGGCAGGCACAGCAAATGTGCCATTTTGGTTGCATACATTGTGGATTGAGTTAAGATCCCAGAGCTCAATTGGCTCATCTGCAGGAGCACCAGGCTCAAACTCCTGCTCTTCTTCATCCTCAGGCTCTGAAGTGGGGTCAGAATGGCAATTGAAGTTGAACAACTTCTCTTGAGGGTCTGACAGGGATTAAACAAAAGGAGAATGGTGAGGGGTTGGGCTTGTTTTCTCAGGCTCTGGTGAGGGCGTAGGTGTCTTGGGAGGAGCTTTACCCTTAGCAGGCTGCTTTTTAGGGGTAGTTTTGGCCTTCTTGGCCTTGGGAGGAGTGGTCTTGCCTTTGGAGGCATTGAAAGCAGCTTTGTTGATAGACTTGGGAGGCATCTAAAAGTGAATTAGTATCAAAATATGAGCAATTTAGGGGTTGTTTTTAAAGAGAAAAATAAGAATTTTTTAATATAAAAGTATCAATTTTTTTACATAGAATTGTAGAAGAGATCAAAAATTATATACTATCAAAATTTCAATGTTTTTTCTGAAAAAAATAATTTTTTATTAGTAATGCAAGTAGGCAAAACTTTGAGTTTTGACTAATACTTGCTCTTAAGATGGTGTTTTCAAAGTGACGTAATTGAGGTGCTGTAGCTCAAAAACATAGTGTTTTTGACTATTTTTATATTAAATTAACAAATTTACGGTGGAGCTACCTCAACCAGAACAAAGAGTAAAACTTGAATTTCTCAAAAACTAGCTTATACAACTGGGGTTAGAAAGTACCCAGTTGTTTAGAAGAGATAAAAAAATATATATTTGCAAAGTTTAATATGTTTTATTACATTTTTATTAATATTGGTTTTGACATGAAACTATACTTTTGAAAAGTGGAAAGCAAGAATTGCGGTGGGGAATTGATATAGCGTAGCCTGGTGTCGTAGGTAATTTCCCCTTATTTTCCCCTATCTATTGTGCGCATCAAATCATTTGGGTGATGTGAAACTTGGTGGAATTTGAAGTGATGTAAATTAAAATGGCGTAATCACCCCCCTCCATATTAAAATCACTATTAAAATATTTTATTGATTAAACCCTTATCAATGTATCCATGTATAATAAATTTATAAATTACATATAACAAAACTGGTTTTTTTACCTAGCAATGACAATCACTAGAAGGACTATCATAGTGGTGTCTATTTAGGTTGTTCTTATTATAAGTGCCTTAGATTAATACTATAGGAACATCTTCTGGAACTATACCACAGGCTTTATTTTAGTTTGGGTATAAGCTTATTTTTTTATTGTAAATGGCGTAATTCAAAATGATGTAAAGTCAAGATGGCGTAAACACGCCCCACACTAAGTGTTTTCATATGTAAATAAAGTTGGCAAAATAAGATTTAATTAATCTGGCTCAAAGTGACAGAATTGAGATGGCGTAAATTTGAGATGCTGCATTATAAAATTATATGTAAATTTTAACTATTTTATTGTTTATTTTATTTTTTTGTGATTCAAAATCACTAACGCAAAAAACGCCATCTCAAATTAAATTCAAGATGGCGTTTTTTGAGATGCTGTTTTTGAAATGGCATGTCCTACCAATATTGCATCCAATAACAGACTTTTTATTTAAATTCTAGAAATCACCCAAAGAAAAATTGTCCTTATTATTGGTTATTCTAAAGCAACTGCACCCATGTTGGGATTGTCAACATGGGCTCTACAGCCAGAAAGCTGAAATCCATTAAGGTAAGCAATAGTTGAGCAAGCTTGACTAGCATTTTAGTTTGCTTTTAAAGGTGTGAATCCAAAAATAAGGACATAGAAGTTTAATATCAAAACAATCAGTATCACCTTAAAAGATCAACCTACTTTTACTTCTATATTAACTGTAAAATTCTAGGGTTTCCAGGTCTAAAACGGGAAATAAAAGTGTCAATATCAACACTTTTTAAGCATGCTCTATTTTCAATACTAAAGTGATATATTACAATATAAAATTATCATAACAGCTATAAAATATTTCTGTTTTTATAAAGATAAATACCCTGAAAGCACACAGAAGTTAACTAAAAAAGCTTTAAAGTTTATATATACTTCTTTTTCTCACTCCAATATCAAATGTAAATTTGCAGATAACAAGAATTTCATAATACAACTGTTTTTTCTTAGTAAATTCACTATAGAATTTACAATATACAATAATGGATAGAATCATTAAAGCCTACAATTTGTGAGTTAACAGTCACACAGGTAGAGCTAGGTCAATAAAGGCAATACAATACAGCCTAGATTAATATTCCAACACTTATAAAAATGTTGTCTATGAAAAATTGACACTTTCTCTTTTAACTATTCTATACAACCTTTTAACAAGATAGTGTATATACAATGTAAGATATCACATTCCCACCACCCATAAATTTTAATTGATATTAAGATAAAGAAACTTGATCACTTTTTAACTTATTTTGATCCTTTTATTTGTAAAAAATTAATATCAGATAAGGGTTCATATTTATTGGATCTCCTTGACTTTAAGCAAGCATACTAGTTTTGTAACTGAACTAAATATAGTCAGCATCAGGGTTTTGGAAAGAAACAAAGTCCATACAAAGACATAAGAAATGGTTTTTTATACTGATATAATAGGTTATTGGGCCACTAAGGGGTGGGAAGAGTGGTATGATCTAGATAAGGTGCAAATATTTGCTATATGCGGTTATGTGAGTGATTGATATTATAACTGGGGGTCTTCCTTATAGTCAATTATGAGATTATAACTTATTAAGTAAATCAAGCGTTATTTTGTATTTAGACTCATCATAGGATAACTGGCAAAGCACTCCTGCATATTGTGAGGTACAGTGGTATCTGGGACGTTGATTCCAGTTGCAACAACAGCCTACTTCTGCTACCACTTTGTGTATAGGCATCTGAAAATTATATAAGACAAAATAAAAGAGAGAAATTAGAAATACCATATATTTTCTCTTTGATATATAAGAGAAGTGAAATATAGTTAAACTGATAAGCCACATATACAAATTTAGATCATGAATATCATGGACCTCTAGAAGATCTGGATTCCCATGAAATTTTAATGTTTGATCCCTGTATAATATCTGTATGGATATTTGATGCCAATTTAACTCAGCAATTGAGCCATTTCTTTGGGGGTTGAGTGAGAATAATTGAAGATGTTACACAATCGCAGTGGTAGTATAAAAATTGAAGTATCCTCTCATAGCTTTCATAGTATCCATCAATTATTTTTGCTGCTAAATAACCTCTTTTTATAGGCTATCATTTTAAATCATAAGGTCAGTCTTTTCATCACCTTTGAGAACTTCTGGAATACTACAGTCTTCTAGTGTTTTTACTGGATTTAAAGACTTCCATGTCTATTATCCTTTAATATATTTCTTTTTCAACTAGTTTGCAGATAAATTAATTAATTGGTAGCAAGATCTATCATCATCCATTTCAACTTAATACAGCAGTTTTAAAGTATGGCGCTAAGCAAAGTCAACTCATCTGTAAACAAAGCCAACTCTGATGTAAGTGAAATCAACTCAGATTCAAATGTAATTTTAAAAAATTGTTTATATTGATTAACAACAGATCTGAATCCACTTCTATTTTGTCCTGCAATACATCAATTTTTTGTATCTGAGTTGAATTTTTTTACAGATGAGTTAATTTTTCTTGCAGATGTGTTCTTTTCTGCTTGGTGCCATAGATTTTAAGACTACTGTATCAGCATGAAAACTTTCTGCTTTTTTAAAGATATTTTTTTACCAATAAGCAGAATGCTGAAAGTTAATAAGCCCTGATATCCAGGAGTTGTGGCAATTTTAAGCTAAAAAGTTAATAAATCAAACAGAAATGCTGTTGTGTTTTGAGGCGTGGCACAGACACACAACGGGGAATCCTAACCTTAGGATTGGATTCATACTAAGTCTTGGTTAGATGACAGGGAAGGCAATGGCATTTACCTTGCGGCCCTGGATGAATAATCTCTGCTAGGCGTGGCTAGAGAGAGGCGCGGAAGTACAGAAGACACAAAGACAAAAATGTGAATAGAACTTAATTTTATTGGTAGAATAGGTAATGGATTATATAGTGGTTAGGAATACCACAAAACACTACCAGGACAGTAGGATCACTTGCCACAAGCATGAGTGGGGCAAGTGAGTTGTGCAGAGTCAGGAAACTGAACAATCATATTTCCTGAAGCGGAAGCCAGTTCATTTTGAGAGTCAAAAGCAAAAGCAAGATATTTGTCCTCAAAATGACCCAATAAAGGCAAAATCAAAACATGGTGAATGCTGTTATTCACAACATTGCCCCCCCTCTAGATTGGTCTTTGGGGGGGTGATACTTGCGGAGGAACTTGGCGTGTACACGGGCAAAAGGGCAACCACTGGAGAGGAGCTTTACAGTGTACTCAGACCCTCGTTTGAAAGTCACCTCTAAAGGACCAATCCATAGGGAGTCTAGTTTGTACGCGCGCCCACCCACACAGTGTTGATAGTATAGGACATGGTCACCAACAGTAAACTCAGGCAAGGGGGAGTGCCCAGCGTTGTCAGGAGAGAGCTCGAGCGTCTTAGTCTTATAGGCAGAAGTGTAGGCAGTGGCCTGTATATCAATGATGCGGTTGACTAAGTCTTTGATGTGGTTGTCAGGGTTCATGGCCTTATCAGAGGAGAGTAGGGGAACCCCCAAGAGTGACAGAGTGGTGGCTTCACGCCCATACAACATGGCAAAGGGGGAGTACCCTGTGATCCAATGCTTGCTCAGACAATAGGCAAAGAGGGCAGCAGGTAAGTATAGATCCTAATTAGCGGCGTCAGAGTAGATGAGTTTCCTCATGATAGAAACCAGTGTCAAGTTGGCACGCTCAACTGCCCCATTAGTAGAATGATTATAGGGGGCAGAGAAAGACTGGTGAGTTCCTAGAGCTTCAACAACAGAGGTTAAAAGTTTGGCATTGAAGTTGGTCCCGTTGTCTGATAACAGCACTTGAGGGTAGCCATGGCAGTAGAAAACATCCTGCAGCAGGAAGGCAGCAGTAGTCTTAGCAGTGATGTCTTTAGTAGGGCGAGCTTCTACCCACTTGCTGAAGTGGTCAACGGCAATCAGGATAAAGCGGCATCTGGAGCTTGAGCAGGGGAGAGGACCTACAGCATCAATGCTGACAGTATGAAATGTGTGTTGAGGGGGAACCAATTTGAACTTGTGAGAAACAGCTCAGGGCCTCTGGAGTTGGCAGTCATGACAACTAGCTATGACATCTGAGATCAACAGGCAAAGATTCTCCCAGAAGTAATTCTTCTGAAGCCAGTCAAAGGTCTTGGCAATGCCTCCATGGCCAGTCTCTTTATGAGCTTGTGACACCAAGGAGAGGCAAAGACTGGGGCGCACGTATGGCAGGTATTGACCCTGCACCTTCTTGAAGAGTTGGTTGTTGCGTATGAGGGTATCTTCAGACAATTTGGACAAGGCAAGTCAAACCTCTTCTGTCTCACTTTCCCAGGAAGAAGGGTAGCCAATTAGCTTGTACAGGCGGTCTGCCTCAGCAGGATGTAGGGCAAGGATGGGCATTTGGGATAGCCTGTCAGCGTTCTGATGTTGAATCCCAGGGCAATGGAGCACAGTGAAGTCATAACCTTGCAGGCAGAGAGCCCATCTGGCTAAGCATCCTTTGGGCTCCTTAAGTTGTTGTAACCATTTGAGCAAAGCGTGGTCAGTGACAACAGTGAAATGAATACCATACACGTAGTGGCGGAATTGTTTGACTGCATGCAGCACAGCAAGGCATTCCTTCTCTGTAACGCTATAATTCTTTTCATGCTTATTTAGCACACAGGAAGTATAGGCTAGAGGGTGGTCCACACCTTCATTATTGAGCTGAGCCAAGATAGCCCCAATAGCAAGGTCACTAGCATCAGTGTACAAGATGAATTCCTTATTGTAATCAGGGTACACTAAAATGGGTGCTTCTTTGAGTTTCTGCTTTAGAGTCTCAAAGGCTTTCTGTTGACTGGCGGTCCATTCAAAAGGGACATTACACAATAGTTGGACCAGGGGTTTGCTAGTATCAGCAAAATCAGGGATGAATTGTCTATAGTAACCCATCATGCCCAGAAAGACTTGTACTTCTTGGAGGTTGGTGGGCGGAAGCATTTTGTTGATGGCTTCAACCTTCTTGGTCATTGGACAAATTCCTGTTTGGGTTACTTCATGGCCCAGGAATTCAAGGCGCTCTTTGAAGAAAGCACACTTAGAAGGCTTTAACTTGAGGCCAGTTTTTTGGATCTTTATGAACACCTCTTTAAGATGGGCTAGGTGATCAGTGAAAGTTGCGCTGAAGACTTTTATATCATCTAGATAGACTAAGACACACGACAACTTCAAGTCATTCAGGATGGAGTCCATGGCCCTCTGGAAAGTTGCCGGGGCATTACAGAGCCCTTGCGGCATGCAAGTAGGTTCAAACAATCCTTCTGATGTGATGAGTTCAGCCTTCTGACGGTCTTTAGGAGAGAGGTCAACTTGCCAGTAGCCAGACGCCAAATCCATGGCAGAGAAAAACTTAGAACCTCCAAGGCGTCAAAGGACATCATCAATGCGTGGTAAGGGATAGGAATCTTTCTTGGTTAGAGAATTCAACCTTCAATAGTCCATCACAATCTGGTGTCCACCATTCTTTTTCTTTAAGATGAGCAGGGGAGAAGCCCAGGGACTTTGAGAGGGAGCTAGCAGTCCAGCATCCAGTAGTTGTTTGAGCTCCTTATAGACCTGTGCATCTTCCACTTGGCTGTGGCAATATGGCTTGGCAAAAAAGGGGGGAGCATCTCCTGTGTCAATCCGATGTATCACACCTTTGGCTAGCCCATAATCAGTACTATCTTTAGCAAAGATGTCTGAGAACTGGTCTAGTAAATCAAGCACCTCTTTCTGTTGGACCGGGGACAACTGAGGGAAGTCTTGGGCAGTGAACAGAGTTAGGACTTGAGGCTTGTCTTTGGGTAGGTTAAAGTCTTGAAACGTTCCAAAAGGGTGAAGAGACAAGACGTCAGGAGCATTTAACAACTTTCTGTAACCAACAAACTGTCCTCTGGATACTGTCATAGGAAGCGCAGTAAGGTTGGCAACTAGTAATTGAACGGGATCCTTATGGGAAACGTCTAGAATTCCAGGATAAAGGTAAGGCTTGTTATGCCCCAGCAAAGGAGGGGAGTATAGCTCTAAGAAAGTCTGTTCAGGTAGTTCATATGATATCTGGGAGTCTATGATAGCCTGAGAGCCTGGGAGTATGGTGATAGCAGACGTGGCCATGAGAGGAATTCCCTCAGTTGCAGGACAAGCCATGGGAGGACACTTCATGTTAGTGGAATGGGTTCAGTATTTTAGGGTGAAAACTCCAGTGGGGTACTCTAGAGTACATGTCTTCAAACGTTTACCAGGAACTTTGATGGGCTTCTCAAAGATCAGAGGGACTTTGTACCCTAGGATAGAAAGATAATCATCCTTTAGGTTGATGATCCCATTATATTCCCAAAGGAACTGGGTACCAACCAAAAGGTCATAGCTCTCATTTTCTAGAACAACAGCCGGTGCAGACAACAGGAGTTTACCAAATTGCATTGGTAAGGCAGAGTACGCACCAATGGCACAAGTCATGGAGAGACCAGTGGTGCCATAGGATTGATGGTAGTTGAGATCAGGGGCCAGCTTAAGTTTCTTCATCAGTTTAGAAGAAACAACATTGACAGGAGAACCGGTGTCCAGGACGGCTTTGATCTTGACCTTTTGGATAGATATCTCTACTTGGGTGGTGGTGCGTCCAAAGGGTGGCAAAACAGCCAAGATATCCTGTGCCTCAGCTAGTTCCTTGTCCCATTTCTCAATCATGCATTGTAGTCCCAGAAACTCCTTATATACAGTTTGGAGAGGGAGTGAGACAGATATATTCTTGAAAATGGCGTCTGCAACTTCAGCGGCTTCCTCTGATGATTCCACTAATACAGGGGACCGTTTTGCCTGAGTAAGATAGGGGTGGGAGACAACTGCTTTGGCCTCAGACGAGGGCTTGGAGGTAGTTGTAGTCTTCCCAGATTGTAGCTTGTAGGGAACGGCAATAGTCTCAGGGACAGCAAGAACAGAATACCCGTATGCATCATGGTCTTCAACATCAGATTCATCCACATCAGAATTGTCAGAAATGTCATGGAACAGGAGGAGGATAGGAGGTGCTTCATCATCAGCAGGCTCAGAGTCAGTAGCAGGCAGGGGTGTAGAAGGAGACTGGGAAGAATTGTCAACCAAGAGCGTCTCCGCCTCTAGGTTGACTGTTCTTTTCCCGCCTGATCCTTGGGGTCAGCTCCTTCAACCCTCAGATTGGTGCAGACGCAAGAGTGGTGGCCTATCTGACCACAGTTGTGGCAACCTTGACATCAAGGAGGATTTTGGGAGTTCATGGTGAGGATACAAGGGCCACAAGAAGAGGAGCCAGAGTTAGAAGCGGCACAACTTTCCTGGATGACTGCCCCAGAATGGGTAAGATGCATATCTTGGAGCAGTGTTTTTATACTTTTCATGGAGGACAGCATAGCCTTGTAGGCCTTGAAATGGAGGCATAGGAGTTGATTCATCTTGAGGGCCTGGGTACAGGCCATATATTCTTCATGCGCCGTCAATTGTCTGCTTGTTATTAACTGTTGTCCCTCCATGTAAAATCTGTCGGCAAATTCAGCTAATGTCTCTTTGGGCTTGAAGGATATGTGCATGAAAGCATCCTTTTTCACCTCCAGGCTAAGATCACCACCAAACTTGTCAATTAAGAGTTGTTTCATGTCCTCCCAGGTCTTGATGGAGGGCAGCTCTGATACAACTACCTCTTGACAGGTTGGGTGTAGGCAAGTCAGAATATGTTCTTTCTTAACTTCATATGATGCTTGTCTCATAGCAGTCTCATAAATAGTTAAGAAAGCCGCAATAGTTGAGGTTTTAGGATCAAACACTTGCTTAAAAGTAGGCTTGAAGTGTGCCTCAGGAGTTGGACCACCATTGTTGCTATTGAGTACATTTATGCGCAGGGAGAACTCAGCTTCAGATTTGGAGGGGGGTTGTCTAGCCCACAGTTGTCAAACACTTTCTTCAAGGGTTGTCAGAGTCTCAGTGGTTCTGGCATCCGTAGTGTTGGCTAGAGAGGTCTGTTGTTCAGTAACATCTAGACGTTGTCCTTGGGTAGTGACAACTGTGGAGAGTTCAGCCAGTTGCAAAGTAAGAAATGGCCCCACTGATAGGCAAGGGGTGAATTTGTTGTTTACCAAATCAATCAGCTCACTCATCTCCTGTACGTCTCTGTCCAACTCAGTCTGGTCTTGTTTCAAATGGTCTATCTCATTAGCTAGGGCAATCAACTCCCTAGAGCAGTGGATTAGAGGAGCCCCCGCCAAACCAGGACAACATCCATCTTCCTTGTTAACCCCGCGTGGACTAGCAGCGGCCGTCACTACCTCACGTAAAGTAGCAACTTTTTGCTGTAGTTCAGCAACCTGAGCAGTCAGCGCAAGAACCTGGAGATCAGGTTGAGGCATTTCAGTAGGACATCCTTGGCTACAAGTGGAAGCACGTAACTCCCAGATGGCTTCCCAGATTCTCTGCTCTCTTTCCACCAGATCATCAGCAGGAGGAGAAGGCGGAGCATCAGGTTTGGGAGAGGACAGCTCATTCACCTGACTCTGAAGTTTGGCAATAGCGGCGGCAGTGGCAGCTCTCTCTTGATCAAATTCCGCACCAAGCTCATTTAGACCTTGGGTGGCAAGGTCAGCTACCTGTTGCAATTGCTCAAAGGAATAGACACTGAATGCATTGAGCTGTTGCACTAGGCGCTCAAAATTGGAAAGATAAGCGTTTAGGGTGAAGTCTACTTGAGTGCGCCAGGGTTGTTCTAACTGGTGAAACTCATGTAGTTGCTCCCTAATGTACTCGAGGATGGACTGGCGTATTTGCTCAATGGAATTGACTAAACGTGTTTGAGAGGTGACCAAATCACACTGATTGTCATATATCAGGAAGAACAGGGAATGAAGCCATTGTTGGTAGGCAGCAAAGTGGTCCAAATGATGGGTAACAGCTGCTTGTAGAGACGAGATTTCTTGAACGTGGAGTCCCAACACCATCTGGTGGTGGGCCAAGGCAGACTGTACAAAGGATGACAGCAGATGATCAGCGGAGCCAGCTGCTGGGAGGAGGTGTTGTGGAAACTGAGGGGCCACAATTAACTCATAGTATTTAGCACGGCTAAACTGTAACTGAAGGCAAGGGATGGCCCCGTCCCAAGCCATCCCAAGGGCTACTGCCATGACTTGTTCCAAGTCAGGGGTACCCATAGGGTAAGCAACTAAGCAGGGATCATTCCCAAGGTTCAGTACAGTAGGGACAATAGGCGAGTTGGTGATGTCTTCCTCAATAGGTGGGCTGGTAATTTCAGGCAAGGTTGAATCCCAAATAGGCGGAGGCAAGGGACCTTTAAACGTAGATGCAAAAGGGATAACCAAGGGGCTTACAGCCCCTGTAGTGAGCACCATTTTTGTTGTGTTCTGAGGCGCAGCACAGACACACAACAGGGAATTCTAACCTTAGGATTGGATTTTTACTAAGTCTTGGTTAGATGACAGGGAAGGCAATGGTGTTTACCTTGCGGCCCTGGATGAATAATCTCTGCTAGGCGTGGCTAGAGAGAGGCGCGGAAGTACAGAAGACACAAAGACAAAAATGTGAATAGAACTTAATTTTATTGGTAAAATAGGAAATGGATTATATAGTGGTTAGGAATACCACAAAACACTACCAGGACAGTAGGATCACTTGCCACAAGCATGAGTGGGGCAAGTGAGTTGCGCAGAGTCAGGAAACCAAACAATCATATTTCCTGAAGCGGAAGCCAGTTCTTTTTGAGAGTCAAAAGCGAAAGCAAGAGATTTGTCCTCAAAATGACCCAACAAAGGCAAAATCAAAACATGGTAAATGCTGTTATTCACAACAAATGCTAATAACCCCATCAGCTTTCAAAGCGGTACAGTAGTTTTAAAAGCTATGGCAACAAGCAAAAATACTTCAGATTTAAACAAAATGATTTCAGATTTAAACAAAATCCAAGTTGTGCAAGATTCAGGATTCAATTAATTTAAATATTTTTGGTTATTAAATGAACTGTAAAACCAAAAAACAAAATTTCACTAACCCATTATACAAAATTAAAGCAAACATCAAGTGGTGTAGTTCAAACCACAAAGAAATGAACTGACACAACAAGTGAAATGGATGGATGCTATTCCAGAATATATTATAATCCAAGCAGGATTCATACAAGCCACTGACAGAAGAACTAAAATGGAACAAAATTAGAGCAATCTAGAAGCAAGATTTCACAAACAAGAAACAACATGAAGTCACAAAAGATGTGTACTATGAGCAGCCTAAAATAGAAAAATACAGTTTAACAGCTAATCAACAGCTATCCAATTTGGGAACAGAGGCATTTTATCCATTTTCATGGCTCCAGATTTGTATGGAATGGTTTTGAGAACCTTCCAAATATGGATTCAAGATTAAAATAAAAATAAATCAATAAATTTTAAAATTTCTACTTTTAGTGATTGTATCCTAGGTTTTTTACAATGGTTTTTACAAGCAATATCTTTGATGGCGCCAGCAGCCAAGCAAGCAGCAGCCAAGGAAGCTTCCATGGAGGCGAGGCTCAGAACGTGGAGAGACCGTTTACACCCAAGCCTTTGATGCGGATAAATAGGAAGCTGACCTGTACTTGACTCCCAACCCTTATGGCCTTGACTTGTTCAGTAGTCACATAGTGTCTAGCTCTGCCCCTACTCCAATACCCACCCCTGCACAAGCTGCCTGTCAACCAATCAATCAGGATGGCAACCTTAATTTGAAACAACTTCCTGCCACCAGCCAACCTGCCCCCCTACAGCCAATCAGGTTTCAGCTCCCGCCGCCCAGCGCCCCAAACGCAGAATAATCACTGCCCAAATTCTTCAGGAAATTGTGGCACTCAACCTGCAGGGTCTGTCCTGGGATCAAATAGCCAGCCAATCACAATTCACCCAGGCTACCGTCATGTGGGAATTCAATAACCTGATGAATAAGGGAAATCTGATTGGGACAGCCAAGAAGCCAAAGAAGGCCACAGAGACCCAGATCAATGAGGCATACCCAATAATGCTTGATCTCCTACAGCAGGACCCCAAGCTCCCCCTGACCCAGGTTGAAAGCAACTTGCGCACCATAACATATGGGTGTCTGAGCACATGGTGCAGCTCTGGATGCACAGAAAGATGACTTCAATTAGGATTCTTACAAATTTTGCCGTTTACCAATGGGATGGCGCTGAGGATTCCCCATATGACACCGCAATTGAATCAACCCTGGTCAGATGCTTGACAAGTCTAAGAGATGACATCATGTTTGTCTTGTACTACAAGTTATCAATTGCATTTGACAATTTTGGTGAGCAAGGAAAAGCTGCCACCAAGAATGGAAGAAAGAAGGTCAAGAAGGGGACATTCATTGGTGTCACTGGCTGTTTCAGCCAAGGGTTTTGTCTACTATCAGACAAACCCTGATTTCATCAATGGGTACTCATATGGCCACATCCTCAGTGGATTGCTTGACTCCTGGGATGGCTCAAATTCCAAATACCAGGTTTTCTTGAGCCATCAGATGGAGGGAAGCTCCACTGCCCTTGAGGCCATCCAGGAACGCTGGAACCAGGCTTCTGTGTACCCAGCTGTTCACGCCAACGTCCATCTGGCAGATGTTGTGTTCTTAAATATTGGAGATACACTCCAGGAGCGCCGCCTTCAGGCTTTCAACGGCCTCTATCTTGGGGTCCTTGATCACATTTTTCTCTTTGGTCACCAAAATGTGGCTGACTTGTTTGCGCAAATGGTTTTCCATGTGAACATGGGCAACCAATCACGCAAGGATAAGCGCCTCCCACCCCGTGCCACAGCCACCTACCAGCCCATATAGCCAATGACTGATGAGGAGTACAATGAGCAGTATATGGCAGCCATCACGCGCAATCCTCCTGCTTCCACCCCCACCACCAACACCCCCCACCCGCAAACCCAACCCATCCAATCCCAGACCCCCCAGGCCAGCACTGCCTCTATGTCTTCCTTCCCACGCCATTCTGCCTACTAGGCATCACTCTTCCCCGCCTCAATAAACCCCCTGGTCCCAAAAATTTCTATTTCTATTATCTTTATTTTGAATTTCAATTGTTTGTGTTCTCTTTGTTTATAGTTGGCTATATTCTTTATGTTCAGCTTATTTCTATAAAATCATATATTTACTATGTTGTGTATCTAGATCCTGAATACAGTTATTTTTAGTACCCAAACACATCCCCTTGTGAAAATATTAACAACAATTTGGTGATCAACTGAATTTAAATTAGAAATTTATAGGTTAATTGTATTTAGATAAAGTTGTTACTGATCTGAATTCAAAACCTTAATGATAAACTTTAAGCCAATCAGGAGCCAAGTGATAAAGTGATTGTTGTGACATAAAGGGTCATTCAATAATTCTTTGATGTATGTGCGCTAATTAATATGATTGGCTGGATGTTTTGCCATTGTACGCCATTGCCGCTGTGGCAAGTTGTTGGTAGACTAGTGCTAACCCAGCTGCTGATTGAGTATAGCCCATCAACAACTTGCCACAGCATCAATGGCGCACAATGGCAAAAAACCAGCCAATCATATTAATTAGTGCACATGCATCAAAGAATTATTTAATGTCCCTTTATGTCACAACAATCACTTTCTCACTTGGCTCCTGATTGGCTAAAGTTTATCATTAAGGTTTTGAATTCAGATCAGCAACAACTTTCTCTAAACACAATAAACTTATAATTTTCTAATTTAAATTTAGCTGATCACCAAATTGTTGTTAATATTTTCACAAGGGGCTGTGTAAAGATGTCAGGAAGCCAGTTGTAGGTAGAGGCATTGGGCAGCTCGGGGTGAGGTGCGGCCAAGTTGGTAGGTAGGGCCTACCATAGAATGGGTGCTAACTTGATAAGATAAGATACATATCGCCCAAGTAAGGACCAGGGTCCAGAGTTGGGGACCACAGAATCCACCAAACCTGTCAAAGTAATGTAGAGTACTCCAAACAGTTGGGTAGAGGTGGTCTCGGCTGTGGCGGTAGGTTCCAGTGGGCAGTCTGATTGTTGGGTTAAGGGAGGAGTCATAGGAACAAAGTAGGCAGGCAGATAATTGTACTTGTCTTTGAACAATCTTGGCGGCCTTTTGTACCACTTTCCTTTGTGTCCTATGTATTTGATTTCTCTAGTCCTGGCCAAGGGGTCAGAAATGAAGATTTTCTCCAAGTTGTACTCTGAATAGACCAGGTTGGGGGTATTCAGTAAAGTGCACAGGTCCAAAGGGGCTCCCAGGGGACAGTATAATGCCTGGGGCAATTTGGAAGATTGGTCTTGGGAGAGGGTGGTGGCCTGGTGGTCTACTTGACTGGAATTAAGATGGAAGATTACTAAGACTAGATAGAGTAAGATTTATTTGAACCAAAGGTTCATAAAACTTTATTATCAAAAATGACAATGTGGTCTTCACCATATCACCAGGGTTTTTTATACCATGGTACTTTGCTTTTTCAATCTTTGCAGGGTTCAGGTTTGCAGGCAAGGCACTGGTGGGGCGTGGATCTTGGCTTAGAGTCTTGAGGGCAGCAGATCCAGGTAGTGCTTGTTCTGGTGAATAGAAGTGACAATGCTTTGTTCCGCCGCCACTGTTCACTATGTCACCTGAGTAGTTCAATTGCACTACCCTCTCTGGACAGCATGCTGGCAGTTGCTGGTGGTCATTTACAGAGTTAAAAATAGGTTTTGTTTTAACCTTCTTAAGGCAAGCTGCAACCTCTGCATAGGTTTGGGTCTTTGGTGGCTCAAGGTTAGCATCAATCTGATGATCATTAAGGGAATTGTCCTTGGGAGACTGGAGGGTCTTGGAGTAACTTGTTAACTCGGTTATGCAATTTAGCAAGTGGGCAGGTTCTTGTCCACTTTGCGTGACTTGAGTAGTCTTTGGAGGATCCTCTGTAGTAGGCCGGCGGATTGCAGAGTAATTTACCGGTTTGAGCCTGTGACTTAACGGATTGGCGGGTCCTGGACTGGTCTGAAGGGTTTGATCCGCCTTCTGGGTACTGGGGTTCAACTCTTAGTTTTTAATACAAGTATTAAAATTTCATTCATGACAAAAGAGCTAAAAATAACTATGTTCTGGATCTAGATACACAGCACAATAAACATACAATTTTATAGAAATAAGCTGAACATAAAGAATAAGACCAACTATAAAAAAAGAGAAAATAAACAATTGAATTCAATATAGAGATAATATAAATAGAAAAATTTTGGTGGCAAGGAGTTTATGGGGGAGGAGAAGAGTGATGCCTATTAGGAAGAATAGCACAGGGATAAAGGCAGTGGGATGGTGCTGGCCTGGGAAGTCTGGGATTGGGTGGGAGGGGCTGGCAGGTGAGTGGTGGTGATAGCAGGAGTTGAACCAATTGGATCTATTGTGATGACTGCCATATAACGCCGGTGGTATTCCTCATCAGTCATTGGCTTGAAGGTGGCTGTGGCACGGGTTGGAGGCTCTTGTCTTTCTGTGATTGAATGCTCATATTTATATGGAAAACCATTTGCGCAAACAAGTCAGCCATCATTTGGCAACCAAAGAGAGAATCATAGCCAAGGACCCCAAGATAGAGATTGTTGAAAGCCTGTGGGCAGTGCTCCTGGACTTTCTCCCATATTAAAGAACACAACATCAGCCAGATTAATGTCAGTGTGGCTGGCTGGGTACACTGAGGCCTGGTGCTTGTGTCCCTGGATTTCCTCAAGGGCAGTGGAGCTACCCTCAATCTGGTGGCTCAAGAAAACCTGGTGAGTAGAATTTGATCTATTCCACAAGTCAAGCAATTTTCTGAGGATATGGCTGTACTTGTAGCTATTAGTGAAATCTGGGTTTGTCTGATAGTAGACAAAACCTGATGCCAAGACAGCCAGAAACGCACCAATGAAAGTCTTCTTCTTGACCTTCTTCCTCCCTTTTTGGGTGGTGTCTCTTCCTTGCTTGCCAAGATCATTGAAAGCTATTGTTAGCTTATATTATGAGACAAACATGACATCATCTGACAAACTTGTCAAGCATCAGACAAGAGTGGACTTGACGGCAGGATTGTATGGTAAATTCTCACTGCCATTCCTTTGGTCACCACCAAAATTGGTCAACACACGGACTGACACTACTTTCCTGTGCATCCAGAGCTGCATCATGAGCTCAGAAACCCAAATGTCATGGTGTGCAAGTTGCTTCTGGACCTGGGTCAGGGGGAGCTTGGGGTCCTGCTGTAAGAGATCAAGCATGATTGGGTATGCCTTGTTTATCTGGGACTCTGGGGCTTTCTTTGGCTTCTTGTCTATCCTAATCAGGTTTTCCTTGTTCATTAATTTATTGAACTCCTGAATGATACCGGCTTGATTAAATTATAATTGATTGGTGATTTGGTCCCATGCAGACCACCCAGGTTCAGTGCCACAATTTCTTGGAGAATTGGGGTAGTGATTATTCTATGTTTGGTGTGTTAGGCTGTGGAAGATGAAGCCTGATTGGCTGTAGGAGGCAGTTTAGCTGGTGAAAGAAAGTTGTTCCAAATCAGGGTTCTCATTCTGATTGGCTGGTTAGTTGGCATCTTGTGCAGGGGTGGGTAAGGGAGAAGAGCAGAGCTTGAGGCTAAGTGACTCTCAAACAAGTTAAAGCCATAGGAGTTGGGGGTCAAGTACAGGTCAGCTTCCTATTTATCCGCATCAAAGGCTTGGGTGTAAATGGGTGCCTCCACGTTCTGAGCCTTGCCTCCATGAAAGCTTCCTTGGCTGCTGCTGGCTTGGCTGCTGGCGCTATTAAAAATTTTGTTGCTAGTAAAAACCATCTTGAAACAAAACCTAGGATAAAATCACTAACAGTAGAAGTTTAAAATTTTATGATTTACTTTATTGCAATCACAAGTCCATATTTGGAAAGTTTTCAAACCCATTTTACACAAATCAGGAGCCATGAAAATGAATAAAACACCTCTGTTCCTAAATTGGATAGCTGTTGATTGGCTGTTAAACTGTTTTTTTTCTATTTTAGGCTGCTCATACTACACATCTTGTGTGACTTCATGTTGTTTCTTGTTTGTGAAATCTTGCTTCTAGATTACTCTAATTTTGTTACATTTTAGTTCTTCTGTCAGTGGCTTGTATGAATCTGGATTGGATTATAATATATTCCAGAACAACATCCATCCATTTCACTTGATGTGCCAGTCTATTTTGTTTGTGGTTTGAACTACGCTGCTTGATGTTTGATATAATTTTGTATAATGTGCAAGTGAAATTTTGTTTATAGTTTGTGTTGTTTATATACTTCTGGGGAGTATAATAAATGAGATAAGGGGAAGATTTAAGAAGAGAATGATACTTTATTGGATATAAATATAGAATAATATATAGTAGTATGACAAGCCACATACTGTCCAAGTACGTCATGATGGTCATGGGGCTTATCTGAGTAATGTTCCTCTTAAGTCATGAGGCTTACTCAAGTTGTTTTCCACTTAGGATCTGGATTAGGTGATCCCTGTAATAGATGGTTGACTGATAATGGTACCACCAGTTTACTGGCTGGTCGGTGAACCATTCAGTGATCTACTCAGGGTGTTAATTCCCCGAGAGGGAGTAATCAAAGATGTTGCAACATTTGACAATTTATTTGTTCACCAAAAATATTTAAATTATTTGATTCATGAATCTCACCCAACTTGGGGTTCACTTAAATCTGAAATCATTTCGTTTAAATATGAAGTATTTTTGGTTGTCGCATTGCTTTTAAAACTACTGTGCTTACTGATAATTATTTAATTTAAAATGTTTTTATATTTATTATTGAAATACAGCTTTTAAATAAAATTTTACATTAACTATTAAAAGTTAGCTATTTATATATCAAATATTTTCCTTTCAAATAATAGAATTTACCAATTAACCTAATAAAAATATATAGTTGTGGACTCTTATAAAATGATTGGTTATGAGCATCATACTTGTCATATTACCTTTGATAGCATTTAGTAGCTGGTGCTGGGTTGAAGGACTTTAGGCCGAACCTTCTACAAGTTAAGATCAAAAGGGTGACCATGAGTTTTAAACTTAATATACTTGTTGCTTGATTTGACTGGAACACCGTTAATATTTATTTCCTTTTACTTAAATTATATATTCTTTTGTGATGTTGAACTAGCTGACCTTTGTATGGAAGTTAATTAAGTACTATATGATAATTCGATTATTTGAAATTAAATTCACCGATTTATGCTTCTCGGTTATTGCTGACAGATTTATTAAATAACTGTTAGGCGGCGGTCGTTGGTGCGGGTGAACGGATCGGGATTGTAGCACCAGTTGTCGTATCCGCCATGACCAGTACGCTCTACCCAGTCCCCGTGGTTTGATTTACTTATGCAAACGTAGTATGGATAATCAAGAAGCCAGTGGTCTAAATGGTGCCAGACCCAAGTACTTGGGAGACCGTATGGGTGCGGTGTTTTGGGTTCTTTGCGGAACATGGCGCAGGCGTGGTCCGGGTACTCGGCAGAATACTTGGCCAAGATTTCGCATAGACCGTTAGCAACCGCATCGCCTTTGACAAAGGCTGCAATCAGTACTGTAATTGAAAAAACAATCATAATGCTATCTACTTTACTTCCGCCTTATATACCTGATATTGAAATGCTTTTGATTGGCTCCTACAGACAAAGATATTGAACTCCAGCAGTCTATGAAACTTAACCAAAGAGAACCGATCATATTTCCAACTATCGCAAGGATATTGTCTCCAGAAACTTGGTTTCATCCCATACTTGGCTTTGCACGGTTTCACGCGTGACTCGTGGTTCTCGGCTTTGGTATTGCAAACCAGGGGCAATGCTCAGCCACTTGGATCTACGTATAACCCTATTTATATCCACTTTAAAGTTGAACAAAAGAAAGTTAAATCCATCTATACGCTCAGTGAATAATCCATCCTGTGACATTCGCACAAAGCTATCCCTTGCACCAGGAAATAAAGCTCCCCTGCCTCAAAGACTGATTTAGATCGTAAAATATCAAAAAGGCCATTTTTGGCTGTAGCGGTCCAGCGCCAGGAAGCTACCCAAGGCTGAATTTCCCTAGCCAAAAAGCACTATGTTTCATACAGCACAAATCAAACATTGGAATTGAGTGGGATGACAAAATCAAATCGACACTCTTTCCCTTAATCCTTTTGAATAAGGTTGGGGCTTTATAACCCCTTTAGATTTGACAGCTAGCTGTCAGGGATTTCTGGCATATTCTCTAACTTCGCCTATATACTAGGACCATATCTTGCTCAGTGAGTAAGATCTCTCTCTTAATATAGAGGAGAGATGGATTACATCATAAATATTCTAAAATGCATCTATAAACTAGGGGCCTGATACAGTAGTTTTAAAAGCTATGGTGACAACCAAAAATATCTCAGATTTAAAAAGAAATGATTTCAGATTTGAGTGAAATCCAACTATCAGGTTAAAATATACACTCTGTTAACAGGGATTTTTGGTGTTAGTGGGCAAAATGGGTCAACACAGCAAAGAAGTGCACACGTGCAAAGCGAAACTATTCAAAATACAGTCCAAAATACATTGATTCACCAATGAAATGGTGTTAGTTGACTTTTGGTGTACATATGTTTACTATGTGAATCAGTGACAAAATACACCCAAGCGCAGTGAGTCAAAACTAAAACCAAAAACAAAACACAATAGCAGCTCAATATGTAAAAAACCACTCACTCAGTGTGTGCAATGGATTGTAATCATGTATGATATCAAGGTATCTAAAATAAGACACAAGATCTGAAACATAAATTTTAAAAATATTGTGTTGGGTGTTTGAATTTGGCAGTAAAATCTAGGAAAATGGGTGGATTTTTTTTGAGTATTCTAAAATGGGCGTTGTAAAACCAAAAACAACTAATTAAGAAATAAAAAATCTATAATTGGGATATTGGGTGGGAAAACATTAATTGAATATTCACAAACAGATAAAAGCAAAAATTAAAAATAGGGAGTAACTCAATTAAGTTTTATTTAATATTTTATTAAATTTTAAAATGAAAGGAACACAACAACAGACTACCATTGCACCTGTTGTGCGCCGCAGTTGTGGTCGCCCTCACGGGTCAAAAAATAGACTTAGTACAACACAAGTGCCTACTCAGGAGGGAGACAGGAGAGGAGAGTTCAATAGTGACACTGCACTGACACAGCCAGTTCAAGAAGCACAAGCTGCTAGGGTGCAGAGCATCAACCCTTGGGTTCCCTAGCTGACCCAAAAGCCCATCAAGGTTACCATAACAAAAACAGTTCTAAACAAGGGGTTAGAACTTACTTTGTATGTGTTTGAGATTGTTTACTGCCAAGATTCAGTTCCGTCAGCCATGCTGGAGAAGGTTAAGCCTGTGCTTGACACTAGCTAAAAGCCTTACATCAGTTATGGCAACCAGGAAGAAGACAAGGTGTCTGAGTTCTACAGAACTGATGAGGAACAGCTGGTGTTAAAGAAGGTTGCAGCCTTCTATACCAAGATGCCTATGCCTTGCAAGCCAGTCTTCAATCAGGATCTAGATTCATCAACTTTCACAAAGCCCTCTCAGAAGTGCATCCCTGATATCAAACGCATCATCCTGCTCAAGCTAATGCAGATATCTGCTGATTACAAGGCAACTGTGGCTCTTGTTGAGGTGGATCCCAAGTACGTCAGCAAGGTATTCAACACCTTCATCAATACTAGCTGAGTCCTTGCCGCAGAAAAATCCTTGTGTGTTTTCATCATGCTCACTAAGGAGCACAAATGGGCAACCCACTAGTAGATAACCCAAGATTGCCATCTTGAACTGGCAAATATACAGGCCATTATTAAATCTTCTTTTGGGGTTGAGGCCTAAATTTTCTTTTACTATCATTTGGTAAAGGGTATGCAGTTTTAATGGAAAAAAACTTAAGTATCCTCCTACAATAGAAACAGTCCTTCCAACATTGACGTCCTGAAAAAATAGGCAGAGGCGTACACTGCCCTCAAAGCCAAGGAGACAGTCAAATTTTACTATATGGACAAATTAGCATTTGCCTTGGCTATGCTCAATGCATACGGGTATGTCCCCAAAGGCTCAAATAATGGGATAGCTCAGTGTGCTGCAGTCCGTGCCACAGCATATTCAATGGTGCCTCTCCTTGATCCAAAGGGGCCAAGCTTTATCAAATGATACTAGGCTCCCACAACAGCTGTATCTTTCTAGCATTCCTCCAATTGATCCAGGAGCACCTGAAGCGCACAAGCCCAGGCTTTACCAATATAATTGTGCTGGATAGTGTTGGTCTCCATAAGATGGCAGATATTCTTGAGGAATTTCCATCAATTGACACCAGCATTGCAGTGGACCCCCAGTAATTGGCCACGGAAAATTTGCGCCTTCTCTTCCTCCCCACCTATTTGCCCTTCCTGAATCACATCAAGGAAGTTTTTGGGTGGCTCAAGAAAGTTTTCAAGCATGGGACCCCAACTGGGACCAAGCACCTATTTGATTTGCTACAGCCAGGATCCACACCCTCCCAGCTGAGACTGTGGCTAAATTCTATGGCCACACTGAAAATTTCATCCCCGCATGCCTTGCCAAACAGCCAATCAATTAAAGGCTTAGCTTGTCCAGCTTTTTTATATTCTCTAAATTACTATTTAAGATTTATTAATTATCATTTTATATTAAGAAGCTTCTAAGCCCACAATCACATTCAGCGGGATCATCAATGAAGGTTAGTAATTTATTTATTCTATATTAATTTTTTATTATGGCATCTGAGGCTATCCCAAACACTTGATACTTGATTATGTGAATATATTTATATCACTCTTATCAAATAAATATAAAAATGGAATTAAAAAACTAAATGTAAAATGTACAAATTATAAGTATATTCTATTAATTCATATTATTATGCTTTTATGAAAACCGTCTCTGGGATTTATTTTGCAAAACTTGTTTGCTAAAATAATTTTTTTAAAAATTATTATAAATAAGAATAATCTAAAGTGTAAATAACTTTATTGGAAAATACAATATATTAGGAGCGCCTGTAATGGGTTCTTCAGTATGTACCCACCTGGCAATAGAGGTGGTGCACAACCTCCACCGCCACACCGTAGACAGTGAATACAACCTGATTAAAATATTCACAGCAGCTGGTAAAAGGGAGTATTGTTAGGTGAGAATGCAGGAGCAGCTTATCTGGCGAGGCTGCAACCCCATAGATTCCTATCAGTACCAGAGTATCTTGGATTACGTGGTCAACCAAGTTGTACCTGGGGGGACCTTCTTCCCATCCAATGAGAGCCAGTCCTTGTCAATCCCAAGAAGGACTCTGTCTAGGTCCTCTACGCTGGCGCCCATCCCAAGGAAGAAAAAATATCTCAGGTAAACCACAAGGTTAAGCCTTTGCCCAGCAAAGGCTTCTGTAGACTAACAAAGTTTAGTATACATGGTACTAATCTTCTTCTTGTGTTTGGTCTCCGCAAAGGTCAGCTTCATGGCTCCAGAGAGCCCTGTCTCATTGGCGCTCCAGGCTAACCCAAAGTTGGCAAGGAGGATTTTTCTCTTTTTTACAGTTGTTGTGTCTACAATAGCCAATTTACCCACTGCGCGCCCAAAGTTCTCTAACAGGTAAGACAGGGTGTGCTTCACTGGGAAGCAGAAGCAAGCAGCTGTGTGTGCCCGGCCCATCTCCATTATATTTTTGAATGAGACGTTGCCAGGACGTCCCAAACAAGCTCAATGCAGTTTACACAGTAAACTTCACTGAGGGATACCAATTCCAGGTGGATCAGTTAGCCATCCTTGTAGGCAGTAACTGCTCACTCAGATGCCCCCTTGGCATGTGTCAGTCCGGCTAGCACTCCCTTATCATTGGTAAGGACCTGTGAATTCTGTCTTCAGGCTTCTGCAAGACAGGGGGAACATGAACTGCTGCCTAGCCACATGATTGGCGTAGTTGGTATAAAACTTGGCAGGGACAAAGGAGACCAAGACCCGGCAGATTTCACCATCTATGCTTTCTAAAAAAAGTAAGAATTTTGAATTTTTATTAATTTTGTTTTTTAGGTTACCTTTGTGTGTTTCTTCCTTGTTGGCGGCTTCAGAAGGATTAGCCATTCTTAGCACAAGCAATTGCGCTGGCAATTCTGTGTCCTTGGTTCTGGCTTGCTTGGCTGACTTGAGATGTGCATACATCTCAGGGTCGTTGACCTAGACAGACGGCGCAGAGAGGGCAAAGGACTTGAATTGAAGGCCTTTCACAATGATCTTCTGGACATTTAAAAGGAGCTTAATTGTTGTTTTGGGGGTGTCTGACATCTTGGCCATAAGTGCCTTGGCAGAAACCTTATCAATTTTATCCCCAGTAAGGATGGCAGCCTTGACTTTTGCCTTGACCTTGCAGTCAATGTCTTTGATTTTTGCAATTGCCAAGTCCAGATCCTTTAAAAGCTTCTCTAATTCTCTCATATGATTTCTTGCAAACCTTTGCATTTGTTTTTACAGCTTTCACCCCAAATACTCTGTGTTATTCTGGTACTATTAACTCTTTGCTTATTCCTGCTTATGTTCTTATTTACTACATTATCCTGTTTTTTACCCATTATGTATATGTTTTACACTTAACTCAATATGTGTTGCTTGCTTTATGTTGCCATTTTTTCCTTGATTGCCATATTATTTTTGGCACTTTGCACTGCCCCTTGTAAAAATATTAACAACAATTTGGTGGTTGTCAAAATTTAAAATAGAAAATTATAAGTTTATTGTGTTTAGAGAAAGTTGTTGCTGATCTGAATTCAAAACCTTATGATAAACTTTAAGCCAATCAGGAGCCAAGTTATAAAGTGATTGTTGTGACATAAAGGGTTATTCAATAATTTTTTGGTGCATGTGCTCTAATTAATATGATTGGCTGGATGTTTTGCTATTATGCGTCATTGCTGCTGTGACAAGTTATTGATGAACTAGTGTTAACCCAGAAGCTGATTGGGCACTAGTCCACCAATAACTTGCCACAGCGGCAATGGCGTACAATGGCAAAACATCCAGCCAATCATATTAATTAGCGCACATGCACCAAAGAATTATTGAATGTCTCTTTATGTCACAACAATCACTTTATCACTCGGCTCCTGATTGGCTTAAAGTTTATCATTAAGGTTTTGAATTTGGATCAGTAACAACTTTATCTAAATACAATTAACACTATAATTTTCTAATTCAAATTCAGTTGATCACCAAGCCGTTAATATTTTCACAAGGGGCTATGGTTTGGTGCTAAAAATAACTGTGTTCAGGATCTATATACATGACATGGTAAATATATGATTTTATAGAAATAAGCTGAACATAAAGAATAAAACCAACTATAAACAAATAGAAATTGAATAATTGAATAATTGAAATTCAAAAAAAGATAATATAAATAGAAAAATTTTGGTGGCAAAGAGTTTATTGAGGCGGGGAAGAGTGATGCCTAGTAGGCAGAATAACGCGGGAAGGAAGACGTAGAGGCAGTGCTGGCCTGGGGGGTCTGGGATTGGGTGGGTTGGGCTTGCAGGTTAGGGGTGTTGGTGGTGGGGGTAGAGGCAGGAGGATTGACTGTGATGGCCGCCATGTACTGCTCATTGTACTTCTCATTGGTGATTGCCATGAGTGGCTGATAGGTGGCAGTGGCACAGAATGGGAGGTGCTTGTCCTTCTGTGATTGGTTGCCCATATTCAAATGGAATATAATTTGGGCAAACAAGTCTGCCACCATCTGACAACCAAAGAGAGACTTGTGGTCAAGGACCCCAAGATAAAAATCATTAAAATCCTGAGGGTGGTGCTCCTGTACTGTGTCTCTAATGTTGAAGAACACAACATCACCCAGATGTATGTCTGCATGACCTGCGGGGTAGACTGAGGCCTGGTGCCCAAGTCCCTGGATGGCCTCAAGGGCAGTGGAGCTACCCTCCATCTGATGGCTCAAGAAAACTTGGTGCTTGGAATTTGGGCCATCCTAGGAGTCAAGTAATCCACTGAGAATGTGGCTGTACTTGTAGCCATCAGTGAAATCTGGGTTTGTCCAATAATAGACAGAACCCTTGGCTGAAACATCCAGAAACACACCAATAAAAGTCCCCTTCTTGGCCTTATTCCTTCCTTTTTGGCTGGCGGCTCTTCCTTGCTTGCCAAAATCATCAAAAGCTATTAATAGCTTGTTTTAGGAGATGAAGATGATGTCATCTGTTAGACTAGTCAAGCATCAGACCAGGGTGGATTTGATGACAGGATTATATGGGGAATCTTCAGTGCCATCCCATTAATTGCTGGCAACATTGGTCAGCACACAGACTGACACCACCTTACCATACATCCAGAGCTGCTCATGCGCTCAGAAACCCAAATGACATGTTGTGCAGGTTGCTTCCAGATCTGGGTCAAGGGAAGCTTGGGGTCCAGCTGCAAGAAATCAAGTATAATTGGGTAGGCCTTGCTGATTTGGGACTTGGGGGCCTTCTTGGGCTTCTTGGCTGTCCCAATCAGATTCCCTTTATTCATTAAGTTATTGAATTCCTGCATTATTGTGACTTGGGTGAATTGAAATTGGATTGCAATCTGATCCCAGGACAGACCCTGCAGGTTTAGTGCCACAATTCTTGAAGAATCTGAGCAGTAATGATTCTGTTTTTGAGGCGCTGGGCTGGGGGAGCTGAAGCCTGATTGGCTGTAGGGGGCAGGTTGGCTTGTGGCAAGAAGTTGTTCCAAATTAAGGTTGCCATCCTGATTGGTTGGTTGACAGGCAGCTTGTGAAGGGGTGGGTATTGGAGCAGGGGCAGAGCTAGACACTATGTGACTACTGAACAAGTCAAGGCCATAAGGGTTGGGGGTCAAGTACAGGTCAGCTTCCTATTTATCCGCATCAAAGGCTTGGGTGTAAGCAAGTGCCTCCATGTTATGAGCCTTGCATCCATGGAAGCTTCCTTGGATGCTGCTGGCTTGGCTGCTGGAACTGTTGAAAATGTTGTTGTTGAAAGCCATTGTAAAAAAACCTAGGATAAAATCACTAAAAGTAGAAGTTTAAAATTTATTTTTATTGTAATCAAAAGTCCATATTTGAAAGTTCTCAAAACCATTTTACACAAATCAGGATCCATGAAAATGAATCAAATGCCTCTGTTCCTAAATTGAATATCTGTTGATTGGCTGTTAAACTGTTATACCTCTATTTCAGGCTGCTCATAATACACATTTTGTGTGACTTTATTTTGTTTTGTTCTTGTAGAATCTTGCTTCTAGTTTGCTAAAAAAATTTCATTTTAGTCCTTCTGTTGTTGCCTCATATGAATCCTGATTGGATTATAATATACTCCAGAACAGCATCCATTCATCTCACTTGTTGTGTCAGTTCATTTTGTTTGTGGTTTAAACAATGCTGCTTGATATTTGCTATAATTTTGTATAATGGGCTAGTGAAATTTTGCTTTTTGTTTGACAGTTCATTTAATAACCAAAAATATTTAAATTAATTGAATCCTGAATCTTGTGTGACTTGTATTTTGTTCAAATCTTAAATCATTTTGTTTAAATCTGAGGTATTTTTGGTTATTGCCATAGCTTTTGAAACTACTGTACTATTTTAAATATGTCAAATGTACGGCAAAGGCACCCATGTTGACACTAAAAATGTTGACAGTGGCCATGTCAACACTTTTAATGTTGACACTATATTAAAGTGACAACCTGGGTTTACATAATGTTGTCTCCTGGATGTCAACACTTTTTTAAGTAACAGCACACTTTACCCTGAACATTTTTAATATAGAAAAGATATTTTTAAATACTTTATTAAAAAAGACCCCATAAAATTCAAAAATACAATAAAAAAATACTATAAGTAATAAGAATAAGGAGATATAAGCAACTATTTTTCAATTTACTATGTAAATTACACTCTTTATTATAAAATTATTTTTTATTCCCATAAAAATTAAAATTCCAATGAACCAAAAATAAATAAATTTTGTATATCATAATAACTACAAAGTATAAGAAAATTCCAACTTAAATTTATTATACTTTATATAAGCATAACTGGAAAAATCTCATGCCTTAAAGATAAATTAACAAAATATAAGATATTTCTTACAAAACCACATTGAAACTGTATAAGAAACTTACCATTTCTACCTAAAAAGATTATTACTATATAAATAAATTAAAAAATATAAAAATATAAAGGTAAAAACAATCCAAGAAAAGCAAAGCAAAGTTTATTATGCTAATTAAACCCACCAGCAAGAGCAGTTGCAACATCTTCAAGGTATTTTTTATCTCTGCCACCTTGTATTTTTTCTTCACCACCTTTTGCACTGCCTCCTGGTACTCCTGCTCTTTACTCTTCTTCTTCTTGGGGGCCACCTGGTTGTTCAGGTTGCAAAACTTGGAGACATTTCTGGCCTTCTCCTCCTGTAGCTTGGCAAAGAACTTGTTGTATTTGGGGTTGGACCCAATCTTGGTCTTCAAGTGCTTGAGCCAAACCTCAAGGCTAGAGGTGGTCTTCATCTCCCTCTTGAGGCAGGCGCACTGGTAATTCCAAGGGGCAGTGGCCCTGCTCTTCCCTCTCCAGGCAGTCATTTTCTTTCCTACCCATTGCTTTTCAAAGTACTCAAGGTGTGAGATTAGGCTGGTTGACCACAAATGATCAGGCTAATCATTACACGTAGATCTTTATCAGTTACATGCTGTATTATCACTAGGTCAATATTCTATTAAGTGTAGTAATTATACACTGTGTAACTGCCAATATATTATAATAGATATGACAGTTATATGTTGTATAATTATTAATTTATTATAATAGATGCAACAATTATACGCTGTATTATCACTTGATTATTTATTATGTGTAATAATTATACAACATATATTACTAGTTTCTTATAATTGATATGGCTATTATATGCCTATAAACGTTAGCCAATATAGTGTTTATCATTTATTACATGGCATGTAATCTTGAAATCATCAATTGTATATTGCTCATCTTATCCTACTAGACGTTGTATCAACTCAGTCCCACCAAACCTGATGGATGTATATGAGTATATCAAACAAGTGATGTGCATATGGCTAAGAAATAATGGGTTTAGATCAGCATCACACAGCGTATAATTGGGTTCCTTATTGTTTTGGGTCAGAATTACATGGCAGATAATCCATAAGTCAATATTGGATCAAGCCTGCTATTATATGGCGTATAATCCCCCATTTGACCCATTACATTAATAAGCAGAAGGCTTGCCAGCCAGAAAAGTATCACTGATTAAGCCCTGCAAATGGAATACCAGAATTCTACCTTGCAATGTTGGAGGACAGATTAGGGACCATTTATAAGTGTTAACTAAATATGGCATAGCTTCCCAGCACAATAATAGGCGTGTAAGATACAGCCAATCAATAAATGACAGTAGGCTAGCTCAAGAAGAGTATATGCTGTAGCTGAAGTGCCATGTACACCTTCTAAGGCCAGTAGCAACACACATGCCAAGGACAGCCAATCAGGATAGGCGCAGCCAGCAAAGATGAACCTATTGCAAAGGTAGCCACTGAGAACTGTCTGAAAGGACAAGAACAAGGGTTGTTGCAGTATATATTGATACAGACGCCTGAAAAGATGACAACAAGTTCTTAGTTACACCTGGATAGATTGCAGCTGCTGGTTAGATTGTACTCCAGTTTCAATAAACTTAATTATCTTGTAAGTTCTATTCTATTTTAGTCTGTAGTGCTCTTGCATAGGATTAGGTATAGTACATTGGCAAGGCTAACATCTATCTGTAGCTTTGAATATACCAGTAATAACCCAAGTTGCTCAACATTGGTTCTCACTCAAAATTGAGCCTCTGCCAATGCCCATGGAAACTGTCCCCTCTTGCCAAGGATTGTCCTTGGCCTTGCCTCTGCCTAGCTTTGCTGATAAGCATGGGTACAAGATTGAATCATCTGACAGTGAGAGTGCTCCTATCTTTTCTGTGAGCAACCCTGTGGTTGTTCACCCCCCCACAACTGTCCCTTTGGTTGTGGCTCCTATGCCCTCTGTTCCTGAGGGACCCGCTTGGTTAGTTCCTATGATTACACGCAGATTGTAGAGCTCGCTGATACTCTACTTCACAGGTTCTGCCTCCGTCTGTAAAGCCCCATAAAATGAGGGAGTATTCTAGCTAGGTAAGACACCAAGTTGGTGACTTGGAATCCTGTGAGTGCCGTCAAGATGGGATAGACTGTCATCATCCATCTAAAGATTTTGGCATGTACGTTAAAACGTCCAAAATTACTAGCAAAGTATGTAAGCACGTAGAAGACAAAGGAACATATTGCTACGTGCTGGGTGGAGCAGGGCAACACCAGCGTGGGCCAGGAGTACGTCTCGGAGGAGTTGAGCTGCGCTGGCTCCTCATAGAAGTACTTGTTGGGCGGTTTGTTGTAAGGCCCATGCTAGTGAGAGTGTTGGTGGCCCCCAATCCCAAGGCAGGCTGTGAGAACAGCAGAGAAGATTAAGTGGTTCATCTTCAGTTCCTGGGAAAGGACAGACAAAGCTTAGTGTCTTAACTTTCTGTAGTGTAAAAGTTTTTGGTATTGATTTATGTGATACTATTGAGGGGTAATTTCACTCAATGATAGCACAAACTACCATCAAGTGATTGAGATTTATTATATACTGTCATCCTTAGTGGGGCAAGAATAGTACAAAGCATTGGATAGGGGACCTCAAACACTTGGTGTTGTATGGGATTCCCTTTTGGGAGTGGAATGGAAGTGGTTTGACAAGCAATGAATTGTTATCCTTGGCATGGCATGGAATGGAATTGGAGCATCTTCAGGCACAGTAATGCATTTCAATTCAAATTTTGCAGTTGATGCATTATTTGTAATGCTGGACTGCTTGTCAACCCCCTCCAAATTTGGTAGATTCCAAATTTGGGCAGCAGTTCCCCCTCCTTTTGGGTTTGTGGAAATTTCCTTTTTGGGTTTCCCCTTTTGGAAATTTCCCATTTAGCGGGCTGGATGGGGGACTGGCTGGGCGGTGGGCGGGCGGGGGCTGGCTGGCTGGGTGGCGGGCAGGCGGGCGCCTGGCGGTCAGGCGTGCAGCCCGCGGACAGGGTATAAAACCCGTCAAATTAAAAAAAAATATTTTTAATTCCAAATTTAAAATCCTGGCTTCACGCAGCAGTTTCCCCAATAAGGGGGAACTGCTGCCTTTTTTATCTTGTTCTTTACACTGAAGTGTGCACAAAACATTCTTCTGAACGCCAGTGTTGTCAGGGATATTCCTGACACCGTCTTTCAGACTGACCTGACCAGGACCTCAGCATCTTCTTCCACTATTGTGACCAGGAGACTTGTTGGCAGCTCTACTGGCTTTATCAAAACGCTTCATTTCAAGTCCTCTGGGAGCGCCTTTCTGGAGAAGATCAGGCCGTGGAATACCTTGCTGTCTTTGTACAGCCCTCTATAAAGAAGCTCCAGCTTGTTGCTGCCTGCCAGAATCTTAAGTTGTCTTCCCTGGGTGATGCCCTCCTCTCCTGCCATTGTGATTAGGCTGAGCAGTGGGCCACAGCCAACACCTTCTTTTTGGAGATGTGTACCATGGTCCTGTCTAATCAGTCCATGGGGGAATGCTCATGCCCATATAGATGAACTGATCAACATCCTCAACACAAAGTTCAGGCCTATGGTATACAAGGCAATGGATGCTTGTGGAGCCTCTCTGGCATGGCTTCAGGACGTACACAAGCTCTGTGCCAAATCAGATCAGTTCAGTGTACATATGACAGATGACTTGGCCAGCACTAACCAGAACGTAATCACCCTAGACAAGGAGGTGGAACAGCTTGGTTTGCGACTCCACTAGTTCAAGAAATACGTTCTGGATGACTTTCAGAGACTAGAAGCAAAGGTTGACAGTCATATGAAGGTATCTTGCTCATCCACACCAAAACCGATGCTGTTCCTGAAAAGTGCCAGGATTACAGCACTGGAGACAAAGGTAGCAACCCTGGAAAGCATAATTGATGAATACAAGGAGGAGTTTTCCAGAGCCCACAAAACCATAATGGCCCTATAAACAGAACAAGTGACCATGAAGAACGCTATTTCACGCTTGTCAAAAACCACGCTGGGTGTAGAGCCTGAGCTCTGCCAGAAAAGCCTGCAGATGAACAATCTTAATGTCCATAACCGCCTGGTCAGAATGGAAGCCCAGGTTCACCTACTGAAAAAAAGGCTGTAAATGCATCCCCACCAGCCAACAGAAGTCATCCTCTATGCCTACTGATCACTATGAGGACGCCAACAACATCTCTGAGGAGGAAGTGTAACACACAAACAGGGGGATTACTGAGGTGTTCACCACCCTTCCTACCAGAGAACCATTCACACCAAAAGCCACACCTAGGGCTAGATGTAGTTATACAGCAGATAGGCAATCAACAGCCTCTACCTGCCAGCCTGCTGAGCCTACAATCACTAACAAACGGTTCAAACCTCTCAACCTCCCCAAATTTGACAAGCAAGGGAACATTCCTTCCTTCCTAAGACTCTTCAAAATGGCCATGAGAGGCACCAGTAATCATCAGAAGGCGACCACTCTTATCACCACCTTAGAAACAGTAAGCGTCAACTTGGTGATGCCAAGACTGCCTGCAACCAACTGGAGCTACCAGGAAGCAAGAAGGCTGTACTTGAGAAGTTTGGCAGAGAGGATATCTTCTTCACCAGGAAATCAAAATTTGGAGCCATAAATTTTGCCCCAGGCAAAACACTGCAATGTTGTAACTGTGCTGTTTTAGCAGAGTTATAAGAAATAAATATTTAGAAGCTGGATAATAATTTTTATTGAGAGATAGTGATTATATAGTCATTGTGAATCAAGGATATCAGGAACATGATTGTGTTGATAACACAGCTGGATGGTGAAGGGGGTGGCTTGATCCTGGTAATGATTCAAGCGCCAAAACAAGGTATCCACCATAAAGGAGCATCATATGTTCATGTTGTTGGATTTGGTAATTTGAGTTGGTTTCCTAGTCTGGCTTTTTGTGGCCAAGTAATTGGATTGCGGGTCACAAACCTGCTTGCTGAGAACCTTGCTGGAAGGTCAAGCCTGCTGTTTTGACACCCCCCCAATGAAGGTTGGCCTCCTCTGGGGGTAGGTTGTCAGGGAGGTTGTCAGGAGCCCGGGCGCCATATTGAATCAGTTGTTGTTTGGTGATAGGCAGGGCGGTTTCCTGTTGTTTTTGTCTTGCTTTGCAGGGTCTCAGACAATCATGGTGTAGTAAATTGTCTTGTTTGCGCTTCCCAAGTCCTTGCACAAGGTAAGTGTTATTGTAGTTTATCTTTAGAATGATTGCTGGGCCTACCTTCTTGGGTTGTAGTTTGCTTTTATCAACATTCATGACCCAAACTTTGTCCCCAACTTCATGTCTACCTTGGATGGGAACAAAGGTTTTTTGCAGACGTTCATTCTCCTTTTCTGTTTGCTTGTTGTTGGCCTCTATAACTTGAGGGTCTGAGCGCGGGGGGACTTTACTTGGGATTTCCAGCTTGGGTCCTTTTAATGCTTGGATGATATTTGGCTGTGTGCCGTACACCAACTCAAAAGGGCTTTTTCCAGTGGATCTGTTCACTTGGGTTTGGCACACAAGTAGTGCAGTCAATAGCTGCTTATACCAGTATTCAGGTCTCCTGGCGGTGAGTTTGACTAAGGCTTGCACAAGGCTGCCATTTAGCTGCTCTACACGTTCATTGGCTTGTGGGTGGTATGGTGTTGTCACGGTGTGTTTGACCCCGTTTTTAGCAAGGTATATGTTGGTGGTTTGGAGTTTAATTCTTTCTCTCCATCAGTTATCAAGAGTTCTGGATTTCCAAACTTGCTGATTATCTCCTTGCCAATAAATTGTTGTACGTCATTGCCAGTGTGTGTCCTTACTGCTTGGGCTATTGGCTATCTTGTAGCAAAGTCTATGGTGGTGATGATTTATTTCTTATCATTGTGTTTCCCTGGCATGGGTCCAACAACGTTGAGGGCCCACACCTTGAAGGATAGTTGTGTGCAGATGGGAAGTACTGTCTTTGGCGGGGTTTTTCTTTTGGCAAACTTTTTGCATACCTTGCACTGGTCTAGAACTTCTTGAACATTGCAATATAAATTTTGGCCACCAGGCCTTGTGCTTAAGAAACTCATATAGGTTTTGGCTCTTGGTATGTCTAAGGTCTCTGTGATAGCGTAGGATTGTGTCTACTTGCTGGTGTGTGGGGATGTAGGGAATGGTCATGCCGTCAGACATTTTTCTGTGTAGGGTCCTGTATATGTCAGCAAATAGGTGCTTGTTTTTGATAACTGTTTCCTTTTTTATGTCAGTTGTACCAGGGGGAAACCCTTGTCTTTTGTTTGTAGTACTAAGAGAGGCCAGTCTGGGTCAAGCCCATTTTCCCCTTTTGTGGCACAGACATATAGGCGTGAGAGGATGTCTGCCATGGCAAGCTCAGGACCAGGTTTGTACTGTATGAGCATATTGAATCTCTCTAAAAGCTCCATCCAGCAGGCTTGGTGGTGAGATAGATTTGCTTGGGTCTTGAAATATATGAGCAACTTGTGGTCGGTTAATGCTGTGAATTCTTCCTGCCGTTCTAGGTAACAACGCCATTTGACTAGACAGTAAAAAATGGCTGTCAGTTCTTTGTCATGGATAGGGTATCAACTCTTGCCATCTGTCAACTTTTGTAATTCATAAGCTACGGGCAGGAAGTCACCATCATTATTTTTGATTCATAGTACTCCCCCAATGGATGCATCTGAGGCGTTGGTTTCCATTTGGTATTCCCCGTCACATTTAGGGTATTACAGGATAGAAGCTGTTGTGAGCTTCTCCTTGAGGCGTCTAAAGTAGAGGTCACATTGGGGGTCCACACAAACTTGGATTTAGCGCCTGTTATGGCAGATAAGGGGGCAGTCAAAACGCCACAGTCAGGTATGAAGCAGTGTACATAGACCACCATCCCCAAGAAGGTGCAGAGTTCTGACTTATCCTTGGGTGGTGGCATCTTGCAGATGGCCTGTATCTTTTGACCGTTGGGTTTGATGCTGTCCTTTGAGACTATGTGTCCCAGGAAGGGTAGTTGCTTGCAGAAGAACTGGCACTTGGAGGGCTTGGCCAACAGTTTGTGTCGTGCCAGGGTTGCAAAGACTTCCTCCAGGTCTTTGTGATGCTGTTCCACCAAGGGGCTGTAGACAATGATATTGTCCAGGTACACGAGGGCATGTCTGCCTATGTGTGGCGCAAATACTTTGTTCATGAAGGTTACAAAGGTGGACAGGGCATTGATCATGCCAAAATTGAGTACCACACATTTGTAGGAACTGTACTTAGTGCGGAAGGCTGTCTTGGGGATGTCTTCCTCCTTGATGCAAATCTGGTTGTAACCTGCGGTTAGATCAATCTTGGAGAAGACAGAGGCTCCTCCAAGGCGTCAAAGAGATTGTTGATTAGTGGTAATGGGTAATAATTCTTAATGGCGACTTTGTTCAAGGCGCAGTAGTCTGTGACCAGACGTAAGGTACTGTCCTTTTTGGCCACAAAGAATACTGCAGCCCCAAAAGGAGACTGTGAGGGGCAGATAAGTCCTTTCTCCAACGCTTACTTGAGGTAGGCACGTAGGGCGTTATCTTTGTTTGGGGTCAGCCTGTAGATAGGGCGCGCTTTGGGTACAACTCCTTTGAGTTGGATGGAGTGTTGAATGTGTTTCTCTGGTGGCAACCCTGGTAGAGCTTCCTTGAAGATTTCTGGATGGCAGGCCATAATTTTGCAATTCTGAGGTGTGTAGGTATCCTGGTATTCTTTGAATTGTATGATCTTGTACTGGCAGGAGTCCCAGTCAATTGCCTTCAGGTTTTCCTTTTTGTCCAGGGTCTTTGTGATGCGCACAAAGACGTGGTTGCATAGGAGTTGGTCCACTAAGTCAGGGTAGATCTGGTGATTAACACCTTCACACTTTATGGTCAACACTGAGGTTGCCCAGTCTATGTGATGATTGTTTTTTTGTAACCAGTCTAGTCCCAGTACAATGTCAAACTTCAGAAAGTTGATGACGGGACCTTGGATGGTGGAGTGTAAGTTCTCAAGCATGACAGAGAAGGGGGCAGCTTCCCTTGTCACAGCAATGTGATGTTTGTCAGCCAGGACCATGTTTTCAATCTGCAAAGGATTAATGGCTATTTTGAACTTATCTACAAAGCTGCTGTTGAATAGGGTTCAATCTGTGCCTGATTCCAGGAGTGCCAAACCTGTGTAACTGTAAAAACAGAAAGGATAGGACATCAGTTTATTGGGATGTCTGGCAATGGTGTAGAGTACCAGGTCCTCTGAGGGTACTTGGATCATTGGATATTGGTCCACGTCCTTGGGTTGTTACTCATCATTTGGCAAGTCAGGAGTTGTGTGGGGAGAGCTTGGCTTGCTTAATACTTTCCCTGGGCTTTTCCCTCATTTTGATTGCCTTGCGTGGCAGCATTACGGAAATGATTACAATTTGACTGGCTATTGTTTCCATTCCCGTGTTAGTTTGAGCTTGTGGGTTTATGGTTGGTGTTATTCCCGTTGCCTCCAGGGGGTAGTCAAGTGGAGCGCCCGCCTGTGTGGAAATCCTTGGGTCTCTCTTGTTTTCCAGTTTGTGCCTTATGGAGGGTGTTGGATTTTTGTTCCGTTTTCTCTGCTTTGCGGTACAGGATTTGTAGGTTGGTTACTTGGTCCAGGTTACGTGTCTCATTACATGCAATTTAAGGGAGTCAAATTACATGAGGTGTGTAGCTGGGGTATCAAAGGCCATGTCAGACAAGTGTGGTGTGGCAGGCGGGATACCAAAAGAACAAATCTGAGCTACACCCGCTTTGTCCTTTTACGGCATCCTGCCTGGGTACGCGTCTAGGTATCCTAGATGCAACCCTTTTTTGTTTTTTTAAAACAGTGGCCTTTTAAAATCTTTATATTATACTCTAGTTGGTAAAAGGAAATATATGTCAGGCTTGCTGCCAAAAAAGCAAAGCTGTGCTACGCTCAGCTTCACTCTTTTATGGCAGCCTGCTGGTATGTGTTTCCAGTTATAGCTGGTAAAAACTATGATCAAAGAGGGGTGTGAAGTTATATTTTTTGGGTTTTAAATTTTTTGGCTTTTTAATGATCTTTATAATAAATCTTTTTAGTGAGCCCCAGAGGTGATGGCAGCCTGCTAGTATGCGTTCCTGGTCTCATACCTAGTAAAAACCTGTTTAAGGATGTTGCTCCTTATGGTTTCTTGGTAAAAATTATTTAGATTTGTCAATGAAACATATCAGAAATCAATGAGTATATAAAATTGAGCAGTGAGCAGGCTACCAAAAGAAAAAAGCTATGCTAACTCAGCCTTATTATTCTCAGCTTCACACTGTTATCTTTTTCTTCCTCCCTAGCAGAAAATCTTTTTTGGCAGTTCAGTATGTTTTTTTAAATCTTATTTACTATTCTGGCTGTTAAAAGATGATTTAATGATATTTAAAGGTAATAGTTTTTGTAATAAAAATGATAGCTTTATTATGATTGCTACTTTGCATTAGAGAAGTATGGGTGTATGCTTTGTAAATACTCTATTATACTAAATTAAAGGCTTTATTAGAGGTTTGCACCTTTTATTATGCATTATATTTGACATTTAAGAGACTGGAGATTAATTAAAGTACTTTTAAAAGCTGTTGAGATACATAGACAAACACAAACATAGAACACCAAGTTTTCTCACATAATAAATCAACAATTTATACATGTTAACAATAAAATTAGTCCACTTAAGAGTTGTGTTGTGCATGACTTCTGTGTGCTCAGATCTTGTATTTGGTTCTCTATCTCAACAGCTCTGAAAAGTACTGAATTTTTATACACATAATGAAACTGCAGCCTTTTTAAATTCTTTTTTTAGTATATATTTTGAACTCCAATGGACATTACAATTCCTCATATTAATAAAGATCAAGTACATGTTATAAAAATCTCTTTGGTTCCTGAACATTATTTTATAGTTTATAGGCTTAATATATTATTTTTTTGCAGCAAACATTTTTACTAAGATACAGTCTTTATTTGTTGATGACTGCATATTTTAATTATTAACATATTGATATCAATTTCTTTTTAAATATATGTTAATTCTATGTGGTACTAATTTTTGATATCATTATTTCCTATTTTTGGTAAGATAGTGTATGATTTTGTAGATCTTTTTAGTTATCTAATGTGATGTTATTTCAGCTTCATAGTAGTTGATTTGATTGAATTTTATTTTTGTGGGTTAGTACCCTCTGTTAAGTTATATTGGTTTTTATGATAGTAGAAAACATCATAAAATGAAACTACTGTAATATGGTCTAAACTTGATTATTTATGAATTTCTAATAGATTTTTGTTATCTCAGAAAATTAATTAATTATAGTAGTCTTTTAAAAGAGAAATCCTCTAATTTTATGAGTAGAAGGTGCAAAATCTATAGTAGCCATTATATATGATATAGTAAAGTATTTTATGTGGTGCTGGAGTTTTACAGATGGGGTGAAATAAAAAAATTTATAAATGTTCTATTTGGGTAAAAAAGATTTTAAGGAGAGAAAGGACACTTTTTTATCACAATTAGCCAAAACTTTCTGGAACCATTAAAAAGGAATATTAATTAAAAGTTTTCTAAGCAAATTATAATTGCTTGGTAGAGAACTTAAAACTAAGTAACTTTAGAATATAATTTTTAATATTTATTAATCATGTAAAAATAAGATTAAACTTAATATTCAAAGATATAGCTAATAAAAGTTTAAAGAAAATAAGTCAAAGAGATTACCTTGATAGTAAAAGGTTGGATTTTGGGTAAAATAGAGCTAGTTGGATCAAAAAACTAAATTGGACAAACAATTTCTTTGGTAGAAATCTGTTTACTCTAAAAAAAATTACCCAACCCAGGATCTGCTGTAGGCAGGAATCTGGGGTTTGAAATTCAGGGTAGTAGTTGGAAAATATGACTTACCTAAAACATGATCTGCTACAAGTAAAAATGTGTTTTCTAAAAAAAGGTTGGTAATCAGAAAAAATGACTTACCCAACCCAAGATTGGCTTCAGGGCAAATATTTGGCCTTTTAAATCTAAGTTGGTAATTTAGTGAAAAAAACTTACCCACCCCAAGATCTGCTGTGGACCAATTCCATCTAAAAGGATTGAAGGTTAGTAGTTTATTTTTGAAAATAGTTACCTGAAATGCAGCTTGGGAAAAACATTAGTGATTCAAAACATTACTTACCATTCTCAAGATTAACTTCAGGGCAAAATCTGGAATTTCTTAATCTAGGCTAGTAAATTTGATGAAAAAATAACTTATCTAACCTTGATTTGCTGTGGACCAAGTCCATCTAAAAGGATTTGAAGAAGATTAGTAGTTTATTAAAAATGATTACCTGAAATTAAGCCTTTGTTTTGAATTTTAAATGAATTGGTTTTTTAAAAAAATTATTACCTTTATAAATTAAAGTTAGCTTCAAACTTTTAAAAACATTCTTACCTTTGAAATCACTGATCTACTATGCTTAAAACAGCTAGTATTATATGTATATTTTGAAGCTTACCTTTATTTTGAAGTAAATTTACAGTATTAAAATTGAAAATTTAGTACTGTGTTTAGTGATGGCTTACCCTAGCTTAGTAAATATAATCTTATCTGTTTGGCAGAGAAATAGATTGGATTGACCAATAATAGTTGATGAAAGCATTCTAAGCTCCAATCATCAATAGTAAAGTTTTATATCATTTTTGACTCTCTTACCTTTTAGGCAAACATGACTAAATTAAGTCCAGCTTTATATATTTTTACTTTTATTAACACTGCCACAGGAAGGGATGCTGTGAGACACTGAAAAGTGTCCAACAACCCCTTCAAGCGGCAGCATCAGCCATTAACCCAAACTAATTTATCAGCATAAATTATGTGTTGTCAACCACCTTTGGACTTAAAAGAAGGTAAGTTCTTCCAATTAAAACATATGTAAATAATTTCTCCTACAAGTTGAGCAGTTATATATGATGGTGCACAAAGTTGGAGTTCCTTGTAGGCGCAGGTGAGTTCCTTCACAGTGCCTGTCTGGGTTAGGTTCTTTACTTGACGTATGATCATGAGTGCCATGTCCTTAAGCACAAACCTTGCCAAGAAGTCTTGCTTGAAGGTATCCAGTTCTTGTTGGTGTGTTTTTTTGTGCCACTTGTCACACCAGGTGCCTGCGTTGTGGGTCAGGCGGATGGAGATTTCTGCAATCCAAAATTGCTGTGGGCATTCTATCTGGGCCAGTTTGCTCTGGGCGGACTGGATCCATGCAGCAGTGTTGTTGTTGTTGGCCCTGAAAAAGGGTTCCAAGGCAGCGCTTTGCAGTCTTTAGGCTATGTAGGTGGGCATGGTGCTTTTGTTGGTTGATTGCAGAATAGAGGAGGGAGTCTGAAAAAAACCTTGTGCAGACATGGCGTTGAAGGCAGGTAGTGGAATCACAGTGTTCTGGTACAGGACAAAGTGATTGGGTATCTTGGTACCAGGGGTGTACAGGGTCCAGTCCAGCGGGAGGCCAGACATAATTCTGTCAAGGATTTGTTGGCCGCAACGTGTGCAGGCAACAGGCAGAATTTTTCAAGATAAGGTAGGATGGAGAACCTACCTGTGCTACTAATGTTGTAACTGTGCTGTTTTAGCAGAGTTACAAGGGGGAATATTTAGAAGCTAGATAATAATCTTTATTGAGAGATAATGATTATATAGTCATTGTGCATCAAGGATAACAGGAACATGAATGTGTTGATCACACAGCTGGATGGTGAAGGGAGTGGCTTGATCCTGGTAATGAGTCAAGCGCCAAAACAAGGTATCCACCATAAAGGATCATCATATGTTCATGTTGTTGGATTTGGTAATTCAAGTTGACTTCCTAGTCTGGCTTTGAGTGGCCAGGTAATCAGATTACAGGTCACAAACCCACTTGCTCAGAACCTTGCTGGCAGGTTGAGCCTGCTGTTTTGACAGCAAGAATTTGCGCAAAGATTCTACCATGAAGCAATGGTGCTCCTTGGTTCTGGTACAGTCTCCACCTTTGATATCTGCGCTGCAATGAAGCAGGCCACTCACCTGTACAAAGAACTCCACAGTGCAATGGCCCCTGCCTACGCAAAGGGCAAGGATGTGTCAGAAATTGTGGACTGTCTTTGTAGCCACGCTGAAACATTTGGTCCCCTTAATAGACCCAAACCCAAGCAACCAAAGACAGCCTACAAAAAACCACACTTTCATAATGAGGATTCTTTTAAGTCCTCTGCTCACCCTCCTGATGTGAAGGATCCCTATTAAATTTCCTGCAATACAGCGGGACATTAGAAATTGAAATGTCCAAACAACTCCAAGAAGGTACACATCATACAAAAACATCCTGCTAGCATCAACAAGGGAAAAGCCAAAGTAGAGTAGAAGAGGGAAATTCTACCTCTGTCAGAACCCTCAACCTTCCCATCAAACCTGGCCCCAAAGTACACCGCCCCAAAGATCTTCATGAGAACGCAATTCATATGGTTGTAGCCAACAGCCTCTATGCTGTGACTACCTGCTCTCAATCTAAAGTCAAGTATGAGGAGGCCGCCTTGGCTGAAGTACCAAAACCATATGCAGCTCAATTACAGGACGCCAGAGAAAACTGCCGTTTGCCATGCTCCAACAACACCCCAAACTTAAAGTCAATACAAGTAGCTTTCCCTCTGGAGGAGCTTAAGTTTGCATACCCCAATGTCTGCAAAAGCTTGCTCCGCACTTTGGAGAGGGACAAGGAGAATGGGATACACACATTAAAAAGCCTCAATGACTCTTATATAGATTGTACCTACATTGACATATCAGTTAATAAACATTGCATTTGAGCAATAGGGGATAGTGGTGCTCCATTTAACATCATCTCCACTAAGATGATGAAGAAATTGGATATAGCCTCAGATGTTGACTACAGATTGCCTTTTGGTACAGCTGGCAAAGAACCCACTTACTAAGTGAGAGCATACAGCGCACTACCTATGCAATTTGGCTCCATTGTGGTATCCACCCCAGCAGTTGTACTGCCAAACAACACCTAAAATTTTCTCTTAGGCACATCCTTCCTGGTAAAATATTAAGCCATGACACATTGGGGCCTTGCCACCTTTGAGATCCTTGGTCAAACCTTGCCCTTGTTCTTCAGTAGGGAAGGTCAAGACACCACTCCCAAGCCCTGCAAATTTGTCAACCTGGCCTACGCCAACAGAATTGTCCCTGTGGAATACAAACTTGTTGGGAAACATAGACACAAACCTCTTACACAGATTCTGGAACATAAGGGTATTCTGCTGAGGACCAGGTCTGCCTTTTCCCTGGAGCCTGGACACCAGAAGATTGCAGAGACTGGGTTGTCTGTGGTTATCCCTGAAGGGCTATATGCTGAGGTCATTGAATCTGGGGCCGTTCCCGCTTCAAGCCATGCATTGCGCCGGGCATTGTTACCCCTGGCCAGCAGGAGATACACATTCTCTTGGCCAACCTCACAAAGAAGACGCTTTCTATCAAGAAAGACCAAGTGGTAGGCTTCTTACACTTCTACCCCACAGAGGAACTATCTGAGGTAAAGGGATTTGGTACATTCAAGGAAATGGGTATACCAGACAAACCTGGACCAGCAGTCCATCTGACTACCCCCTTAGCTGACCTTTTCTCCCTTGGTCCTGAGGAGCAAGCTCAGGCATCTTTTCTGTTTGAAAAGTACCGCTCAATTTTCACAGAAAGCAATCTTGATCTGGGTTGTGCTGAAGGAGTAACTCACCACATCAATACAGGATCCACTCCTTCAATCTGCATGCTCCCCATAAAACAATTAAAAGCAAATAAAGAGGTTGTCTCATAAGAAGTCAGCAAACTGCTGAAACAAGGCATGCTGATCCCGTCCAAAAGTCCTTGGGCATCTCCTATCCTGATTGTCAAGAAGAAAGATGGCTCTAACCAAGTTGTCATTGACTATTGACGCCTCAACAAGGTCACCAAAGAGGACTTGTACCCCTTGCCTTGCATAGATGACACATTAGACCGCCTTGGAGGCACCAAGTACTTCTCTGCCATGGATCTCATATCAGGCTATTGGCAGATCAAACTACCCCCAAAGAACAAGAAAAATGCGCCATCATAACCTCACAAGGACTATTTCAACCAACAAGGATGCCACAAGGGCTGTGCAATGCCCCTGTAATATTCCAGCAAGCAATGGACACCATCCTGGGTGATATTAAACTCTCCTGTGTCCTAGTGTACTTAGACAACATCAATGTCTTCTATAGGACTTTCAATGAGCATCTAACTCATTTAAAAGAGGTCTTCAAGAGGCTAGCAGCTGCCAATCTTAAGATAAAGCTGCCCAATGCCAGTTCTTCAAAGACCAGCTGAAATACCTGGGCTTTGTCATAAATAGTCATGGCCTGCATCTCCAGCCCTCAAAAACTGAAGCCATATCTAAGATAAACAACCTGAGTCAAAACATGATGTACAGGTCTTCTTGGGAATGACTAGTTACTATCAACGTTTCATTCCCTGCTTTGCAGCCATTGGAGAACCTCTCTTCCACTTGCTGAAATTGGGAGTTGACTTTGTATGGAGGAAGCAATGCCAAGGAGCCTTCAATAAACTACACTTGTCCCTGTCAAGCAACCCTGTTTTGATTTACCCAGACTTTGACAGACCCTTTGTGATCCATACTGAGGCCTCACTTACAGCAGTTGGGGCTGTACTATCCCAATTTGACAACAAGGGACTCAAACACCCTGTATCATACGCTAGTAGAACGCTAAACGTTCATGAATGCAATTATACGGTGACAGAGCGCAAATGCCTGGCAGTCATCTACACATGCAAGCAATTTTAGGTCTACATCCATGGTGTACAGTTCACAGTGGTCACAGACCACGTGTCTCTAGCTTGGCTCCAAAGCCTCAAGGAACCAGAAGGCTAACTTACCTGGTGGGCGCTGAAACTACAGGCCTTGGACTACAAAATCCTCCATTGCCCTGGCAGCAAGCACCAGAATGCAGACTGCCTATCCTGCTTACCCACTGTGGCCTTAGTGAGCCCATTAGCAGATTGGCTGTACTTCAAAATGATGACTGGGAAGTTTAGCAAAGAGCCTGAGAAATTGAAGTTTATCCTACAAGACCTTCAAAAAGATACAGTACTATGCAACAGTGTGCTATACATGCTGGTGGATGGCAAGGAACGCATATTCCCTCCTCCCTCTGAAAGGACTAGCATTGTTATGGCTGCTCATAATGTTGCAACCAAGTTTCCAGACTTGCCTGCTAACGTATCTTACAATACAGAGGGGGTGCTCAATGAGCCGCCCCTTGACGTATCTAAAGTTATGGGTTAATCTGATGGCAACATCAAATGGTGGGTACTTCATCCTAATTAGGAGCGCTGCCAATTTGACTTGCTGATTCCCGCACGAGTTATTCCTCAGCTTTGAACCTTACATGGAACTTCCTACTATGCCACCCCCTTGTGACTTTCCCATATAGTATATTAATCACAATATTCTACAATAAACAATACCTTATTCTAATTATTCTGTCCTTTCTATTGGACTGTTGTCTTCCCCAATTCCAAATACTGAACCCTCATTGGTTCAGTTGCAACAGTGGTAAAAGAAGTAGGTTATCAACCTACCTAAAACAAAATTTCCCCCAAGAAAGGACAGAGTACGGGCCGTATGGCTACTCCCCAACAAGAGACCTTCCTGCCAATCCTCAAGGGGGACATCCCCAACAGATATGTCATATATCAAGACCAGGTAGTTCTCACCAGTGTGTACAATTGGCTCCGCCTTGGGCAGCGTGATGCCAGCGTCACCCCACACCAGTCAGACCTGTCCCAGTGCATGCTCAACCTTCAACTAGAATCCTTTTCTGGTAGCGTTGAGGGGGCCAACATTGTCAGTTGGCTCCAGTCTACTGAACCCGCCTTTGCATCTGCCAGGTTTCTGAGCCCATGTGGGTTGCCACCGCGTCTAGGCGCCTCACAGGGCCCGCTGCTGTGTGGTTCACTAACTGGGCCAGCCAGGAACTTGACGTTACCTGGGCGGCATTTTGAGACGCCGCCAAATCCTGTTACAGTGAAACCTTCTCTCACATTGTTGTGGGAACTCCTTTCTAGCAATCAAGCAAACTGGTTCTGTCTCTGAGTACCTTGCTGCCGCCCCAGAAGCCGTGACCAACAGAAATGCAATGCTACTCACTCTGATTGTCAATGGGTTAAAACCCCATATCTACAAGTGGGTCCCCGTAGGTTGCTGTGCCTTCATTGATGACTGCTATAAAGTCATTGTGGAGGCTAACAACCAGGCCTCAATGGGCTTCTGTTGTACCAGCAACACTTCACCCCAACCATGTACAACATCAGGCAATGGCCATAGTCAAGTAGGCTGCTGTCAACCACGTCAGCAAGATAATGGGGCCAAACGCCCCCGCAAGGGGGGAGCTCCAGCTAGCACAGATTGAGGACCCGGGAAAAGCCTGGGGGTTGTAATGACAAGAGGCTTTACAACCCCACCTGACCCATCCTCTCAATCCCTGCTTGCAAAAAATCACTGTGACTACAACGTTCACAAAGTTGAAGCCCTGGACGTCTTTCAAGTCCCCAGTGACAACCCTATATTACAAGCAAGCCACTCCTCAAATAAAGTAACACGCTTGTCCTATCCCTTCTGTTTCCGTGGGAGCACCCACAAATTACTGGTAGATACCAGGGCCAACCACACTATGGTGGACCAGGCGTTTGCTGACTCTCAACAATTAAACCAAGTGCCCAGCAGATTGAAAGCCGTACAAGTAGCTGACTCCCGCAGAGTGGCCATCACCCACGAGACAGTACCCTTCTCTGTGAGAATGGGGAACGTCCAGGTTAAGCTCTCTGGACCAATCATGGCAGGGCTCAGCCAAAACGTGATTGCTGGTCTTGACTGGCTTCAACACAACCGCCCCTACATTGATTGAGATACCTCTGTCATCACCCTCAACAGAAATGGGGTGGGGTTCCAGATTTACCATGTGAAAATGAGCAAGTTACTCCATGATAATGTTTTTGTCAGAATAACAGAAACGGGCTCATACAATTTCAAGGGGGGAAAACTAGACTTCAGCCAATGCTCAGTCAAAGTTATCCGTGCTGAACCACCAGTGGTCCTTCCCTTGACATCTTCACCATCACCAGCGCTTGTGGCACTCCTTGAGGAGTACAAGGATGTATTCAGTGAGACACTTGAACAGCTACCTCCTTCCCAGGAGATCCAGCACACTGTACAACTTCAAGGATCCTTACCTAAAGCACAACCATTATACTGTCTCACACCAAAGGAAGATGAAACCCTCTCCCAGCACCTTGTGGACGCGCTTAATAAGGGCTTCATTTGCCCCTTGCTCTCTCCATATGGGGTGGCAGTCTTCTTTGTAGCCAAGAAGAACGGTTCCCTCCGCCTGGTCACAGACTACCGCTCCCTAAATGAGGTGTCAGTTAAGAACAAGTACCCCTGCCGCTGATTGACAACCTGTTCAATACACTTGCAGGTGTGAAGGTCTTTAGCAAGATTGATCTCACTGCAGGGTACATCCAGGTCCGCATTGCACCAGGGGATGAGGCAAAAACTGCCTTCCGCACATACTACAGGTTGTTTGAGTGTTGTGTCATGAACTTTGGAATGATCAACGCTCCCTCCACCTTTGTCATGTTGATGAACAAAGCATTTGAGGAACTGATTGGGAAATGTGTGATTGTGTACATTAACAACATTATTGTCTTCAGTCAAGATCAAACCACACACCTCCAACACCTCTGTGCTGTCCTCAACACCCTTTGGAAAAACCAGCTAAAAGCTAAACCCTCCAAATGCAAGTTCCTCAAGTTGGAGCTACTATTCCTTGGGCAGCCATCTCTGCTCAAGGGATAAAGCCCAACCCTGCCAAGATCAAGGCAATCATCAGCATGCCACCTCCCACCAATGTGGGCCAGGTGTGTACCTTCTTGGCATGGTTGCCTATTTGCGCAAGTTTATCCCCAATTGTGGAGAGCTAATTGCACCTCTCACTGAGCTGGTCAATACCAAGCAGCGCTTTCATTGGACCCCTGTCAGAGATCAAGCCTTTGAGACGTTGAAGCAAAAGCTCACATCTGCACCAGTCCTGCAGTTCCCCAATCAAAACCGACAGTAAAAACTAGAGACCAATGCCTCTGACAGGGCCATAGGGGGCGTGCTAAGGGTAGAAACTGACAATGGTGTCTTTCTCCTGTGGCCTATGAGTCCAGGAAACTTACTGACTCAGAACAACGCTACCCCATCCATGATAAAGAATCAACAGCCATTATACACTGTGTTGAGAAGTGGCGCTGTTACCTGTAAGGTGCTACCTTCCCACCCTGCGTTCTGATGGACCACAAGTCACTTCAGTACTTCAACATGCAGTCTCACCTGACACGCCGCCAAGCAGGATGGGTGGAGCGCCTATCCCCTTACCAGTTATGCATTGAGTACAAACCTAGGAAGGAACTTGTCACAGCTGACGCTCTTTTGCAACTCTATGTAGCGTTCATCACTAGGGACAATGGTTTAGATCCAGATTAACCCATGCTCTTCTTCCGCCCTGAGGCAACTTGCTACAAGGGCCTTAACTTGGTCACCACCTCCAAGTTGAAGGACAATAAAAGTCAGTTCACCACCAATGCTGATAATGTCTGCTGCCGGGCAGAGACATGTGAGAAGACGCCTTACATTCCCACCACGCAATAAGGTTATACAATATTGCACTACCACCAAACCCTGGGTCACATCAGAGGGTGTAACCTCTTTGAGATCATGAAACGTAAGGTTTGGTGGCTGCGCATGCGTCAAGTCATCTTGGACCTCCTCAAAATGTGTGTGTTATGCAAAAAGAACACGTCTAAACCTGCACCCCCCAAGTCTGTCCTGCCCATTGAGGCCATGGAACCCTTTGAGAAGTGGGCCCTTGATATTGTGGGGCCACTTCCCAAAGACAGACTGGGAAAGAATTACATTATCACTGCCATCAACTACTTCACTTGTTGGTCAGTGGCCTGGGCAACAACCAACCACACCACCACCATCACCATTACCTGCTTTATTGGAAAAGAGATTGTGGCTCACTTTGGGCAACCAAAACGTCTCATCACAGATGGTGGTCCCAAACTAGTTGGGCATGTCATGAAAGCATACTGCACCAAGAACACACTCCAACGTATAGTTACAACCCCCTACCATCCTCAAGCCAATGGACATGTGGAACAGTTAAATGGCTCACTGGTTCAAATTATTGCCAAGCTCTCACAAGAGCATCCCAACACTGCGTGGACTGAACACCTGCCCACCACTCTACTCATCCTTTGAGCAAGGATCAACAGGGGCACGGGGTTCAGCCCCAGCACCCTGGCCTTTGGGACACCTGACAGTCTGACAGGGGTTGAACAGGGAAAGCTACGGTCCAAGGTCCCCAACAAGCCTCCCCTAACAACAACCCCATCCCTGGATCAATGGCGTGTCAAGGCCTGGGAAATTAAACACAAGCAGATTGCAGGAGGGACAAAGCACCTCAAAGCTAGGTACGCCGTAGTTGACCCCGTCTACACCTTCAATCCCAATTCCACCAAGTTGGAGCCCAATCACCTAGGGCCCTTCAAGATAGCTGCAGTCTATGACAATCACACCTATCAACTTGAGGATGCCCAAGGGAACACCAAGAAGCTTCACCATGATTGCTTGCGCCCCTGCCGCGCCATCCCTACACAAAGGTTGTTTGTGCAGACCTTCCCAGACCTTCTGCAGACTCAAGTCCTGGTGTCTGACAACAAGCAGGGGGCAAGGGGGGTGTTGCAACCAAGTTTCCAGACTTGCCTGCTAATGTATCTTACAATACACAGGGGGCGCTTGATGAGCCGCCTTTTGATGTATCTAACATTATGGGTTAATCTGATGGCAATATCAAATGGCGGGTACTTCATCCTAATTAGGAGCACTGCCAATTTGACTTACTGATTCCCGCACAAGTTATTCCTCAGCTTCAAACCTTACATGGAACTTCCCACTATGCCACCCCCTTGTGGCCTTGTGGCTTTCCCCATATAGTATATTAATCACAATATTCTACACTAAACAATACCTTATTCTTATTATGCTGTCCTTTCTATTGGACTGCTGTCTTCCCCAATTCCAAATACTGAACCCTCATTGGTTCAGTTGCAACAATAAGGCAACAGGTCATGGTTCCTTTCAGAAAACCAAGGAGATCCTGTCTTGCACCTACTTCTGGGAAGCAATGAATTTCAACATTCAAGAGATAATCAACTGCTGCATCAAGTGCCAAGGGAATAAACCACTACAGAAAAGCACAACTTACCAAATGGTGCAACCCATTTTTCCTGGCATACTGTATCAATGGATGTAGTGGGACCTCTCTCACGTAGCAGCCCTGGCTTTTTTATGTGATATTGGCTATAGATCACCTTACTAAGTGGGTGGAAGCCCAGTCTCTAAGGAAGGTAGATGCTCCTTCTACTGCACAATTTGTCTTGGATGCCATCATACTTTGCCACAGCTGCTCACAGTTCCTACTCTCAGATAATGGTACTAACTTTGCAGCTTCAGTAATATCAAGAGTGAACAACCTCATGGGAGTTTGTGGGGTACTCTCCACTTCATACCAACCTGAAACCAACGGGATGGTGAAACGCTCTAATGATACCCTAACCCAGATCCTCCAGAAATTAGCTTCATTGTGTACATCTTCCTGGGAAACGTACTTAGGATCAGCAGTGTTTGTGTACAACATTTTTCTTCACTCTACCACAGGATTGTATCCATTTCAACTGATGTATGGCCGCCGCCCTGCCATTCTGCCTGTCCTATACTCAGCCACAGGTGACCCTGGGCAACTTTCCTACAATCAGTACCTAGGACAACTGGCTGACACCCTCATCAAATTGCAGGCATCTGCTTTTAGCAACACAGCTATCAAGACCCAAGCCAGATTTGGGAGGGACTCCGCTAATAAAGCTCCATTGCCTTCTTTTGAGGTAGAGGAGGGGGTCACATTCTGCAACACTTGAGAGGCGGGTATATCCCACAAACTAGACAAGCTATGGGTAGGCCCCTTTGAGATCATAGAGCAAACCTCACCTGATGCCTACACCATCAAGGATAAGGATAGTGGACGCATATTCAACCATGTACATGCAAAGTTTCTACGTCCATTCTGTACCCCTAATAAAGGGCCTAATTAAATACTATCTGAACTTGTCATAAAAGAAAATAACAATAAGTAATATAAGCACATCATATAATTCATAATAAGAAAAGTATAAAAGATATATAAATATACAAATAATATAAAAAGATATAGAAAGTACATTATATTGAAAAAGGACAGAGTCCTATGAAACTTTAGTACTGAGTGCCCTCCTCAGGCTCCTCAGGGACATGGTGTGTGGTAGCCTCTACATAGTCACCAAAAGCATGAGTGGCCACCACCTGATAAAGGACAACAACATTCTGAAGCCATATATGCTGCGCCTCAGGGGAGAGCCGCTCCCAGTGTATGATAGGTGCAGTCAAGGCCAGCTCCCCATCTGCCAGGCAACCCAGACCATACTTGATAGGAAAGCACACCCCCAACACCAGGCACTCCACAATAAATCCCTCTGAGGGATAGTCAACCAGAAGACCCTGCTGACAGCACAACACTTCACAACAGTAGAACTCCAGAATGGCCTGCATCTGGCCCAAGGAACCACAAGGAAGCAAAGGCTTAGGGATAATAAAAAGGTTACCCAACAAAGCCATGTATGGAAGATACTGGGCAGGATCCCCAGTCTCCAGCTTTTCCAAGGTCAGGTTTATGACAGCAGCCAGTCAATTATGCTGGTTATCAGCACGCCAAAGACCCCACTGACAAGTAGAGTTGGGACTGGGCCCCCAAGCATGAGACCAGACTTGCACTACCACATAGTTGAAATCAATCACCCACACATAATTGGTGTCATAAAAAGTGCAGCAAAGGGTTGCTAGTTTCTACAAATAGTTAGTCAGTGACCTAATTATTAATACTATAACTGTTGATGGTATAGTGGCAGCCTATGAAGGACAGAAGAATAAAAGGTGTATAGACAAAACTGGTATTTATTTAGATAGCATTGCACTTATATAGTTTAAGGCGGGGAAATTGCCACCAGAGGCAGGGAGGCACAGAGAGAAGGACTTTCCAAATGGAGGAGAGTGGAGTGGCACATCTAAAAGCCCTGTGCAAGAGAACAACTGCTTCCTTGTGGCTTCCCTTAAGGAGGTAGATATAAATAACTTAGTTGTTCTATTTATAATCCTGGAAGTGAAGCATGTGCCTTGTGCACAATCAAAAGGCAAATCAAACACCCGTTTTTGGCGCGTTTTAAACGTATTTATCACTATTAGAATTAAGATACAATAGTGCAACTGCGCAATTGCGTGATTGTTCCATTGATTAATCCCTAGATGGGCAATTTTACGTCTAATCCATTCAGGATCTGCAATATTTCCCTCCGCTGGATTAGATAACAGAGTCAAGAATGGCTTGGCGTCTCTAGGTAGCGGCTATAGTGTTGGGTCAATTGTGTGTCTCGCTTGGTGGGGGTTTGTTGCCCAGTCCTTGGTCATTGGCTTCACAGATTTGTAGGTAACCAGTTTTGTTTCCTGGCTACCATTCAGGTGGTAGAACAGTTGGTGCAGTACTGGAAGAGTCTTATCAGTCTCCAATAAATGCCTTGTTCTTTCATTCTTATTCCTCATACTTTGGTGCAACACTATTGCAAACAGGACAACAACCCATGGAATTTTTTAATTAGGCTTTTGTTTTTTTGGGTTATTGTTCTCATTGGGGCTTACTCTTGGTCACTAGGAGCAGCACGCATATACTGAGTGTGTACTCTAGTGATCAATTGCCCAGAACGGGGCTCCTTAATGGTGTAGGAGTTAGGGCTGGTCTTCCGGATAACTTGAACTGGGCCTTGCCAAAGGGAGGCAAGTTTGGATTCGCGGTTGTACCCTCTATTGCTGAAGAAGTAGACTGAGTCTCCTACCAGGTAAGTGGGTAAGGCGGGGCGTTTGGATGCAGCTTGTTCTAGGTCCTGCAACTTATGGTATAAGTTTACGGTGTAGGCCTATGATTGCAAGCAAATAAGAGTTTGAACCAGCTTGTTGAGGTACACCTCTGGGGACACTGCCAGGCTGGGCTTTACCAAGGAATATAGTAAAGGGGGAAGTCCTGGTTGCCAGCCGTAGAGCAGTTAGAAAGGCGGCTTGCCAGTGGCCCAATGGTACATAATGTTATATGCAAAGATGGCTGCAGGCAGGAAGGTATCCCATTCAGTCTCATGTTGGTGACGGAGCTTACAGAGTATCTGGACCAGGCTCCCATTAGTGCGCTCTACCAAGCCATTTGTCTTTTGGTGATAAGGAGTGGATAATGTCCCACAAATTTCCATCAGTTGGTTGAGGCGGGGGATGATATAACTGGTGAAGTTGGTACCATTATCTGTCAGCAGAATCTGGGGGCAACCATGTTTGTATATGATATTCTCCAGGATGAACGTGGCTGTCACCAGTGCAGATTAGTTGGGAATTGCCTTGTCCTCTACCCATTTAGTCAGATAGTCAACTGCCACAATGATGAACTTGTTGCAACTGTTGGTAGCTGGAAGGGGGCCCACTACGTCAATGGCTACAGTGTGGAAGGCAAACCCAGGGCGTACCAGTCTGTGTTGAAACTTGGCAACCTTAGGCCTCTCAATGTTGCAGTCATGACAGTTGGCTAGTGTATCCACTATGTCAGTGTGCATTCCTTCTCAGAAGCAGTGTTGCTGTAGCAGAGCTAACGTCTTCTGTGTGCCACCATGGCCAGTAGTCTTGTGAGCAGTCACCACTGAGTCCATGTGTAGGGATGGGCGTATGTAGGGTAGCCAAGAGTCTCAACAAAGCTTCAGGAGTTGTCCCTTAGAGACCTTGGTATCAACAGTTAGCTTCTTGAGAGCTCTCTGTATCTCTACTGTCTCCTCCCCCCACAAAGAAGGATCCTCCATAAGCTTGTCATAGAGAATGTCAGCCATGGGGGATACTAAGGCAACAGTGGGAAGGCGGGAGAGACAGTCAGCATTCTGGTGGGCTGCCCTGGCTTGATTAATGATCTTGTAGTCATAAGCCTGAAGTTTAATGGCCCAATGCGCCAGACGTCCTTTGGGGTCCTTGAGAGTCTTTAGCCATTGCAAGGAGGCATGGTCTGTTACAACGGTGAAATGTAACCCATGGAGATAGACTCTGAATTGTTGGTAGGAGCATATCACAGCCAGACACACTTGTTTGGTGACTGTGAAGTTCCTCTTGTGGACATTAAGTGTACGCAAGCAGTATCCAACAGGATGTTCAAGTCTGTTGGAGTCCAGTTGGGAGAGAACACCCCCAATTGCCATCAGAATAGCATCTTTATGAACCAAAAATGGCTTGGCAAAGTCAGTGTAGGCCAGCACAGGGGCTGCAGTCAGTGTTCCCTTGAGAGCATTGAAAGCAGATTGGCATGCTGGGCTCCAGAAAAATTCCTTATCAGCTCGGAGGAGTTGAAAAAGGGGGTCATCCAGAGATGCAAAGTTGGGGATGAAGCGGCGGTAGTACCCAATCATCCCCAGGAAGACCTGCACGTCCCGCTTATTGGCCGGGGTCTGCATTTGCTCAATGGCTTCCACCTTTAGAGGTACAGGGCGGAGTCCATCTTGGCTAATGATGAACCCCAAGAACTCAAGGTGCTCCTTGAAGAAGTTGCACTTCTGTGGCTTGAGCTTGAGATTAGCTGAAAGTAATCTCTGGAAGACTTCCTCCAAGTGTTGTAGGTGATCATTAAAGGTTTGGGAGAACACATTAATGTTATCCAGGTAGACTAAGACACTGGTGAGTTTGAGGTCACCCATCACTACATTCATAGCCCGTTGAAAGGTAGCTGGGGCTTTGGACAGACCTTGAGGCATCCTTGTGGGTTGTAATAGCCCTTGGTCAGTGATAATTTGCACATTTTTCTTGATCAGCAGAGCTAGATTAATATTCCAGTACCCACTGATAAGGTCCATGGCGTGAAAAACTTGGTGCCACCCAGTTGGTCCAAGGTATTGTCAATACAAGGAAGGGGATATGAATCCTTCTTGGTAACAGCATTCAGTTGACGGTATTCAATCACCACACGGTTGCTGCCATCTTTTTTTTGACAATCAGGAGAGGGGAAGCCCAAGGGCTTTTACTGGGGACCAGTAAGCCGGATCCCAATAGCTTCTGAAGCTCCTCGTTAGCCACAGCATGATTGGCTTGACTGTGCCGTATAGGTCTGGAGCAGATAGGTGGACTGCCTTGGGTGTCAATATGGTGAGCAACATCTGCAGCCTTGCCCAGGTCATAATCATCCTTGGCAAACACATCCTTATACTTGGCAAAGAGATTCATAGCTTGATCCTTCTGTTCTTTGGAGAGGCTGGATAGAGAGTTACAGCTTATGACCAATAGCACCAGTGGTTGCTCATATGGTAGACCCAACTCAGAGAAGTCCGCAAAGGGGTTGGTCTCTTGCAGGTTGTCATGCTCTTCCAGCCGTATATAAGCCAGAAGTTGGTGTTTGGAGACAACCATAGCTTGAAAACTCATGTTGGCCAAGAGTATTAGTACCTCCTTCTCAATTGTCATGAGGAGGCCTGGTGCAACCCATGGTTCTAGTCTGGAGGCATTAGGGATGGCAAATATTTCTCCATGAGTGCCAGCTGGTAGAGCCAGTGAGAGGCCTGTATTGTGGATCACCTGAGCACCAGGTGGGATAGTCACATTACAGGAGTTGTAGACTGGGATACCCTTGGCTTTCCCAATTGAGAGAGGTAGTACCTTGACCTTCTTACTACGCAGTGTATAAGCAACTGGAAGCTCTCTGTCAGCGTACTCCAGATTGATGTAGTGCAGACGGCGTAAGGGCAAGTCAGACAGGCAATTGCCATGATAGAACATGGGTATGGAGTGGCCCAAGATTCCAAATGTATGATCTCCATGGTTAGTCACAGTGCCATACTGAACCATGAAGCTAGTCCCAATAAGAATGTCATAGCTGTTGTTTTCCAGAACTATAGCAGTAGCAGTGACCATTAGCTTCCCAAAGCAAAAGATAATAGAAGAGTAGGCTCCTTTTGCTCTAGTGGTCAGTGGCCCAGAAGTACCAAACTCTTCATGGTAGGCCAAGTCTGGTGCCAGCTTAAGCTTCTTAACCAGCCGTGAGGAGATAATGTTCCCAGGAGCACCAGTATCCAGTATGGCCCAAACATGAGTCTTATTCACTACCAGGTTGATATAGGTGCAATCCTGAAAGTCCTCTCTGATCTCCACAATCTTTGAGACCTGGTGTACGCTTAGTCCTTTAAACTTCTCCAGGAAGGTAGCCATGGCAGCTCCCACAGCTGGGCTTACTTTCTTGAGGGATTCTAGCGGTGCTGAGACGTTTACTGTGTGGAGCAGTTTGGCCAGTTGTTCAGCACTTTCCTCCTCATTAGTGACCTCAACGCCTGGTTGAGCCAGTTGTTCAGCATAGGGTAAGGACACTGTTCTCCAAGCTATACGGGGGATAACCACCTCAGGGCAAAGTGTAGTCCAATGAGTTTGCGTATAAATAGTGAGGACTCAATGGAGGAGATCCTCTTGAACTCTGTCAGACTCTGCATCCTCATGTATTGGTTGGGAGTTGAAGTCAATCAGAGAGGGTTCATCCTTAGGGTTGGTCCCAGAGAATGGCAAGGCAGCAGGTCCCTGATCTGGTTTGTTGGGGGGCAGTGTTATGGGGGGATGAGGGTGTTGAAATTACAAAGGCAGCCAAGGATTTCTCATTGTCCTGGCTGCTTAGTAGTTTTTTGACTGGTCCTCATTGTCCTCCTCAATATAAGCGTCCTTGGCGTAGTCCTCCTCAGTGTCTTCCATGCCTACATGATGGATCTTTTGACGTGGATTCCTACATTCCCAAGAGAAGTGGCCAGTCATACCACATTTGAAGCAAGTACGGGGGCCATTGTTGACTGGAGCAGGCCCAACCTTGTTGGAAGGCTTGGGCATCTCAACAGCCACGCGGGGTCTATGCTCAGATTGCTGTCAAGGGCGGCCTTCAGGGAGAGGGACTTCAAACTCCTCCTTGTAGGTGTGTTGGAGGCGGATCAGGTCTGGTACGGTGTGAGTGTTGTAAATGCCTGACTTAAGAGCCAGAGATAGTTCCTGGTTGACAAGTACAGCATTAAGGAGTGCTGACTGCACATCAATAAACTGCACTGCACTCATGGGCAACAGAAATTGAGCTTCAAGGTAGAACCTAGAAGTAAAGTCTTCTAGAGTTTCCCCCACCTTTAATTTGGTGTCAGCAAAGTCCATCTTGCAACCAAGGAGTGCTTCTTGGCTACCAAATTCTTCTGTCAAGGCCCTGGAGACGTTGGCAAAGGTCCAGCCATTCTCAGGGAGACATGGCAAGATAATGGTTTGAGTCTCAGCATCCAGACAGTTGATGATTGTGGAGTCCCTCATGGCATTTTCTGCACCATACATGGAGTTATGATACAGACGTAAGAACATGGCAACATTGCTCTTGCGGTCAAACTTGGGTAGATTGACAGGCTTGAAGTTGTTGGAGCCATGTTGGAGAGGAGCAGGTGTGATCCTCACTGGAGAGCGGGTGAGATGGGAATGGCTGAGAGTGGAGGCAGCAAACCTAGCCTCAGAGGCATGGCAACAATTCTCCTCTTGCTGGGCTTCCCGTTCATTTTCTCTGTCTTGAGCAGCCCCAGAAGCTTCAGGAGTGGCCAAGACGTCATCCTCAGACTCCAGTACTGGCTCTAATACTTGTACAGCGTTAAAAGCCAGCCAAGTGTGGTCCTCATTGCTTCTGTAGCTATGATAGAACTCAGGGCTAGAGGACCTCAGTGGACTGTGGTGACTCTTGGGGTTGATGGACATAGCCTGTAAGTTGACGGTCATAATCTTACTGTTCATCCTATCCAATTGGCTCTGGAAGGCATCCAGGAGAAGTTATTGTTTGTTCAGCTCATCTTGGTAGACCTTGTTCTCCTGGCAGGTGATATTCAAGTCATCTTCCAGAAAGGTGATGCTCTTTTTGTGGGTGGCAAGCTCAGCTTGGAGCAAGGCTATTACTTCCTTGTCCTTCCTGACTTGGGTCTGGCTGTTGGCTCTATCATGCAATTGGCAAAGTTTGAGACAATCCTGAAGTTTCAACACAGTGTAATAGCCATCAAACAGGAAGGCAAGATTGGCACTCTGTTGGACCAATTCTGTCTGCATCTTCTTGTAGTGATCAAAGAGCTCAAGGATGTCTTGACCAAGAAGGGCGCTGGAAGGGAAGTTGTTGGTGGCAGCAGATGTGGGAGTGAACAAGGGAATAGTGGCAAGGCGGCAGGCTAGGACTTTCACCTCATGAGTCAGGCTTCAAACCATGGGACCAGTCTCCAGCACGTGAGTAGTAACCACATTAATCCAATTGGCGTCTACACCCTGATGGGTGAGGGTCTGTACCACATGTACTGGCACTAACTTATCTATACCTGCTTCAATGGCATCAACCCAGTGGAGCATGGTGTTCTGGGTGTTGGTGACTTTGGCAAGGTACTGATTAACAGTGGTGAAAGTATTACCCAGCTCAGAGTAAAGGACCTGGAGGAATGTCTGTTGGTTAGATACCAGTATTCCCTGGTCATGCACTAGGCTTTGGATGCAGCCCAGGTGCATTTGGTTGTGGCATACGGCAGGATGGGTGAATTGTTGTAGGTAGTCCTTGATATGCTTGACAGTATGGAGGTCACAGCGGAGCTGGTCAGGGTTGACCTGGGAGAGATTCTGGAAGCAACCCAAGGCGTTTTCAGCAGAAGGCTGCTGAATGGCCAGGTGTTCAGAGCAAGAACCATTGCCAGCAGCACCAGCATCCATGGCATTTATGGCATTACGGATGGCATCCTCAGAAGGTGAAGAGTTGGCGTCCATCTCCAAGGGGGCAGGGGCTTGTAGGAGCAGTGGTTGGCCAAAAACAATAGCTTGGGGGCGTTGATGTTCTGGCATGAATTGACTCAGGTTGGGCAGGCCATAGGGAGCGCCTGCTCTTTCCCCAGCATGGGCATTAGCAGCAGTGAAGGCCGGTGCCTGGTGGTAAGGGGAAGCAGTGGCAGGAGACTGGACCAGGGGCATACCTCCCTCCTCATTGAAAGGACCGTGGGGGTGGGGGCTGTTGGTGGTGTAAGAAATGAGCGCCAATGTTGTAAAAAGTGCAGCAAAGGGTTGCTAGTTTCTACAAATAGTTAGTCAGTGACCTAATTCCTAATACTATACCTGTTGATGGTATAGTGGCAGCCTATGAAGGACAGAAGAATAAAAGGTGTATAGACAAAACTGGTATTTATTTAGATAGCATTGCACTTATATAGTGTAAGGCAGGGGAATTGCCACCAGAGACAGTGAGGCACAGAGAGAAGGATTTTCCAAATGGAGGAGAGTGGAGTGGCACAGCTAAAAGCCCTGCGCAAGAGAACAACCGCTTCCTTGCGGCTTCCCTTAAGGAGGTAGATATAAATAACTTGGTTGTTCTATTTATAATCCCAGAAGTGAAGCACATGCCTTGTACACAATTGAAAGGCAAATCAAACACCCGTTTTTGGCGCATTTTAAACGTCTTTATCACTATTAGAATTAAGATGCAATAGTGCAACTGCGCAATTGCGCAATTGTTCCATTGCTTAATCCCTAGATGGGCAATTTTACGTCTAATCCATTCAGGATCTGCAACAGTTGGCATAAAATGCCACATTAGAGCAAGGCGGCTCCACTAAGACCCCCTCCAGAGGCCAGGCCAGCTCACAAAGGGCCACAGAACAAATGGCAGGAGAGTGATACTGTTTGGAGTAGTAAAGACAGGAGTGAATATCCACCCCCTGCCCACAAGACAGAAGGACAAAGAGGAACTTGTTCAGAAGCTCATAACCCTAAAACAGGCTATTCACCTCAAAGTCTGCATGGTCTGGGTTGTAGGTGAGGATCCCAGACCCCAGCAAGGCTGGATCAGGCGTGTCAGGCACAGTAGGTGAGCAGGGAACAATTTCCCTGGCCTGCCAAGCCTCCAGGTCCACCAAGGAAGCCCAATGGGCACCAACAACCACCAAAGGGTAACAACTTCCCTTCTTGGCCTCCTGCTCCAAGATGGGGCTATGTGGGCGCTGGAAAGGATTAGTGACCACAGTAGTGGCCAAGGAAAGCTCTGAGCAGGTACCATTTTCTTGAGCACGCAACAAACGCCACCCATAGAATTAGAGCTGGCACGCCTCCTTGCTCTGCCAATTTAGCTCCTTCTGGTGCTCCTCCATCATGGTTGCCAGGAACTCCTAGTACTCTTCTTTGGTACTGAGACAGAAGAAAGTTTTTGAAAAAGCCATATTCCTGACTCTCTTCTTACCCTCCCTATTTATGGTCAAGAGGGGGGAAATGTGAGATTAGGCTGATTGGCCACAAATAATCAGGCTAATCATCACATGCAATTCTTGCCAGTTTCACGTTGTATTATCACTAGATTATCATTCTATTAAGTGTAGTGATTATACGCCGTATAATCACTAAATTATTATAATTGGTATGGCTATTATACAGCGTATAATTGTCAGCTGCTATAGTAATTATCAGTGATTGCACACCGTGTAATCACTAGATCATCAATTGTATATCTCTCATCCCATCCTACTGGATGTTGTATCAACTCAGTCCCACCCAGCCTGGAAGGCATTATTGTGTATATCAAACAAGTGATGTGCAAATGGCTAGGAAATACCATGTTTGGGTCAACTTTACATGGTGTATAATTGGTTCCTTATTGCTTTGGGTCAGCATTACACAGCAGATAATCCACACATCAACATTGGATTGAGTCAGCTATTATATGGCGTATAATCCCCAATTTGACCCATTGCATTAATAAGCAGAAGGCTTGCCAGCCAGAAAAGGATCACTGATTAAGCCCTGCAAATGAAATACCGGAATTCTACCTTACAATGTTGGAGGACAGATTAGGGACCATTTATAAGTGTTAACTAAATATGGCATAGCTTCCCAGCACAATAATAGGCGTGTAAGATACAGCCAATCAATAAATGACAGTAGGCTAGCTCAAGAAGAGTGAAGGCTGTAGCTGAAGTGCCATGTACACCTGCTAAGGCCAGTAGCAACACACATTCCAAGGACAGCCAATCAGGATAGGCGCAGCCAGCAAAGATGGACCTATTGCAAAGATAGCCACTGAGAACTGTTTGAAAGGACAAGAACAAGGGTTGTTGCAGTATATATTGATACAGACGCCTGAAAAGATGACAACAAGTTCTTAGTTACACCTGGATAGATTGCAGATGCTGGTTAGATTGTACTCCAGTTTCAATAAACTTAATTATCTTTGAATTTCTATTCTATTGTAGTCTGTAGTGCTCTTGCATAGTATTAGGTAGAGTACATTGGCAAGGCTAACATCTATCTGTAGCTTTGAATATACCAGCAATAACCCAAGTTGCTCAACACAAGGTAACCCTTGAAAATGGTGGAGTGCTTCTTCACGTAAGCATCCTCCAGGAGGGCCTCAAAGCCAAGCTCAGTATGCTCTGGCCGCACAAAAACCAAGGCAGCAAACTGGGTGATGACAAAGCGGCACTTCCCTTTTCCATTATTAAGATACTTGTCAAAAAGCTCCTTCTTGCTCTTGAGATTCTTGATGAGGGCCTGCCTAAAATGGAAGAAACAGCCCTGTACTTCTCCATTAAAGGTGGCCTCAAAGGCTCTTAACTGAGCAAGCTCAAAGTCCATAATGATCACCTTTGGCCTAAGTGAGCATGCATGAGCTAGCTGCTTTGCAGCTAGGGTGAACTCATCCTTCTCAGAGGAGGAAGAGCTTGCTCTGATGGCGTGAGTGGGAGGGGGAGCTGGTTGGTGGGAAGGGAGCTCAAAGCATCCTGGACAATTTTAATGCTCTGGTGTAGACTTCAGTCTTGGCACCAGGAAGGAGAAAGAAGAAAAGGGGGATAACCTGGTCATTAAACTGCCCATGCAGGACCCAAAGCTTCTTGAAGATGGTTGGGCAGATTGCAAATGTGCCGTCGCACGTCCAGGTGGTATCAGTATTGAGCTGCTCCAGGTTTTGGGTTGTGGCTTAGGCTATAATCCTATCCTCCACTTCCTGCCCATTGTCATGGGGCAGGAACATCTCTCTATCCTTGGTTTTCTTGAGGGCATTGGAAAGGACCAGGTCTTCAATGGTGGTGGTGCTCTTGGCCAGGGGGCTTGAGGCTTGACGCCTATCACTTAAGAGCTTGACCAACTGATTGTTGGTTGGCATCCTCTTCAAGTTGGTTGGGGAGAGGTAATTGCAAGAAAGCATGGCCAGCTGGGTGATGGAAAGATCTTTGGAGGTGGGCATCACCTGCACCAGATACCACTTGAGAAGGCAGGCAATGGTTGTGTTGTGCACAATACAGGTATGCTCACCCTTAATGGTCTGTATCAATTCCCAGCGCTCAGTAATGAGCTGCACTGGGCAGGAGCAGTCCTTGCAGGTATAGTGCCGGCTCTTGAAGCCCCAGTTGGCATTATTGCATGGGAAGATGTAATTGTTGGCCACCATGGCTGGCCCACCTTTGACACTCATGATGGGAAAAAACTTTGGTAGAGAAGAAAGAACCTTAACCTTCCTCTCAACATTGCAGATATTGTGGGCCAACAGAGGGTCCCATGGGTCAGCAGAAGCATTGTGGAAGCCAGGGTAGTAATCAGGGCGGGGCTTTATATCATCCCCAGATGAACTTGAAGGGGGGAGTTTGGTGGTGGGGGAGCAGAAGGGGGCTTATCTTGGTGCTCCTCATATGCAGGAGACTTATCCTTGGGTGGGGTCTTTTTGGCCTGGTACCGCTTCTTGGTAGGCTTCTTGTCTGAAGCCAAGTTGTAGAAACTGTGATCTGTAAGGGAACTATTAGTTTCCTCTCCCCCAGTGGAGTGAGTGGGGCTCTTTTCAGGAGAGGACTCAGGGGAGGACTTTGGGGAGGGCTTGGGAGTGGCCTTCTTTGATGAGACAGGCTTCTTCTTGGTGGCTTTGGTGAGATTGGAGGGACTCTTGGTACCCTTTGGTTGTTTTGAGGTGTTCTTGTCCTAAAACAATAAGTAAAAGGGTTTAAAATAAATCAATTCATTTAAAAAACAAATAAAACAACTTAAAAAACATAATATATAAAAAGTAAACTTTATATGGCTTTTATTGGCATTTAAAAGGTAAAAAATACTTGTATAGTTTTTATTTTATTAAAGTTATAAATAACAAGTTAAAAGTTAAGAGAAATATGTAAAAGTATTATATTTAGATATAGATTTTATTTTAAAATTAAAAAATATTAAAGAAAAAAGGTAAAAACACAACATATCAAAAAAAGATGATTTTATTATGTAAACCATAAAGTTTTATATGTGAGAAATGAAAAGTGTTGACATTATGAGTGACAAATAGTAAAAAAAGCTAAATTCCCACTGTCAATTAGAAAAATTGTAGACATTATTTTTTGACAACATTGTCACTGCCAACATTTTTTTGAAAATTTACTATGTTTTTTCATAGTACACTTAATTAAATTTACACAGGCTAGAAAATATTAACTGTTTTCTGTGTGTTTTTGTTCACATAATAAATAAAATAAAATTTTATAAAAATTAGTTAAAAAATAATCAAAGTTAAGTATTTATTTATTAAATATAATATTTTGGGGGTGAGAATATGATATTTTACCATTGTGTATATAAGAAGTTGTTAATAAGTTGTTGATAGATATCAAAAAGGTAAAGTGTCAATAACGTCACTTACAACATTCTTTATATGAGGTGGCATATTAATTTAAGCTTAATTGCACCACTCTAATTGGCTTAACTCCACCCCGGCAGATGATCACAAGCAAATAGACACCATTTCCAAGTGTCAAGTTATTTTCAATAATAAATTCTATAGTAACTTACATAGTAACTCACACTTAAATTATTGGATCCCTGTTAGCCATTAATCCATGTATGATATTAAAGTCTGAAAAAGTGCCACAGATATATTTATAACATGAACATTTTAACAATCTACTGTATGTGCAATGTCTTTTTCTATATATTAATTTAATAAAAAAAATTAAGTTTGCACTTAATTTTTTTGTTGTAGATGTTTCAGTTTTGTTATTAAAAATAAGTTTGGCTTAAAAAGTGTCAACATTGACACTTTTACTTTGTGAAACAAATAAAAAAATAAACTAATTTTTATTAGTAAACATAAAGGAAAAATCTGGTTAAATTGAGTTTTTTATTAAGCTTAATATTAAATTGTATCAAAATGGCCACAGTTTTGTTGTGTTTTCTGGGTTAGTACCCCTGAACACTTTAAAAAAAGAATTAAGCTAGTGCAACTAGCAAAAAACATAGGAGATTTAGAGTTTTGAGTTAACAGTTACCATGTTGACAAAGTGTTGGCATGGCCACTGTCAACATTTTTATTGTCAAAATGAGTGCTGTTGCCAATTGTACCACCTAAAAATGCATCTACTCTTGCTATTGGTAAGGAGCACCTTTTGGGGAAGCTTCAAATATGGAATTAAGAAAGAAGAGAAGTATATTTTATTGGATAATACTTTAGACTTATATAGACTTGACTGTGGCGGGGATTTAGTTGGATCAAACCTAGGGGTTGGTAATGTGAAAGATGGGTTCAAGCCACTGGATACTTGGAAATTCAGGTGATATTACTTGGTTACCATTCTTGGTATGTCAAACGGTATATTGGAAGGGCATCAAATCTGCAATGGCTGAATGGTAAGTAGGTTATGGTAGCCAGAATGCTTGTACATCTAAACCCTTGACACTATCATACTCTTTTTCACTAAGCAAACCATGTAAAACTTGACCATAAACTCCTTTCTGACTTGTTGGAGTTCTTCAGCATCTGGGCTGCTACCTATCATGTCCTCAACTTCAATCTTGCACATGTTGTTGTGATGAACACAATGGAGGCTATTTTGCAGTTAATGGCTAATGCTAGCTTTATAGAGGTTAGTTGCCTAATTGATGTAGATCAGTGGTATCTGTTTGTTTCCCAGCTACAATAGCAGGTGGTTTGTACAACTATTATGATGAGTGTTTGCTCTCTATACCTTTTGGGTGCTAAAAAAAGTATTGGTATAATGAAAAGGTAATGATTGCCCTGGGATGAATATACCACATGGCATTTAAATCCCAAGACCAACTGGGGTTATAAGACAGTTGGTTGCCCAACCACAATAGTTGAAGTATCTCTTCTCATGCCTTATGGTTAACATTAAGAGGGACACTTATGGCTACTTTGCAATTATGAGGTGCCTAAGACTGCTATTAAGGAAGCTGTTTAGAGAAGCACTTGCTGAACTTAATGGCATGGGGTGCTTAGGGAGTAAATTAGGTTACTTTTCAATTAAAAGCCCATATCAACTGCTTGTGTAAATATGAAGAGGCAAGAGTACAATGCAGTATTAAGCTTCTGGTAGGAATTTTTGAGAGAACACTGCTATTTTCTAGGTCCTCTCAGCAGATAATCAATGTGCTAGACCATTATTATATATTTTAAAGCTCCTGGGGAAATGTTTAAGGGGTATTGAAACATTTCCCCACAGTGGTTTTTGCAAGAGCAAAAGAGAGACACCCCTCAGAGAATTTTTCCAAACGCTTTTAGTACAATGAAAAGATGCAAGAGAAATTTTGAAAGAGGGTTCAACACGCTATCTCAATTTTAATTTGAGATGGCATTTTTTGCATTAGGACTATTGAGTCACAAAAATATACAATAAAAATAAATAATGCTTAAAGTTTATCTATAACTTTATATTAGAGAATCTCAAAAATATGCCATCCCAATTATGTCATTGTGCACTGGATTGATTAAACTTTACTTTTGTGCACCTCATTACGTATGAGACCCCTTAGTATGGGGCCTGCTTATGACATCCTGGTTTGTGGCATTCATAATGTGCTAAAATAAGCTCATATTAACACTGAATCAAAACCTTTTGTATATCATCAGAAAATGTTCTTATAGTATCAATCCAAGACACTCATAGTAAGAGCACCCTAAAACAACACCACTAGGGAGTCCTAATGTTGGTTATCACTGCTGTCCAAAAGAAATAACTTTTTTCAATGTGATTTGTAAATTATTTATATAGGAATACATCAAAGAGCTCTTTTCAATAAAATATTTTACTGGTGGTTTTGACATGCATATTAGCAGTTACCCCATTTTAGTTCACACCATTTCTAATTTTACTAGGTTCATATCACCTAATTGATTTAATGCACACTATAGATAGGCAAAAATAAGGGAAACTATCTACAGCGCTACAATACGCTATATCAATCCCCTAATCTTAATTCCTGCTTTCTGTGTTTCAAAATTATACTTTCATGCCAAAAATTGTCTTGATAAAAGATGAAAGAAACCTTGTGAAAACTTACAAGTATCTATTTTTATCTTCTATAAACAGCTGGGTACCCTTTAAACCCAGCTGTACAGGCTAGCTTTTGAGATAGGCAAGTTTTATGCTTTGGCCCAGCTGTGGTAAATCTTCTGTGAACTTCTTATTTTGAAATATAGTATATGTGAATCCTGTATGTTTTTTGAGCTACAGCATCTTAAATACAGCATCTCAAATCTGCTCCTCTAACTGCAAGCTTTTATTTAGACCTCAAAGCTTTACATACTTGCACTACAGGCTGAAAACTATTTCTCAATGATAAGAAGCTCTGAGATTTTTCCATTATACAGTTTTTGCTACCTCTTACAGCTGCATGTAAGAGTGTCCCATACTTTTATATCAATTTACCCACATTTCTCTATTTAAAGCCTGACCTCAAACTAGTTGTATCTTGATACTGATTCTTCCTTGTATTCCTCCCAGATCCACCAACAAAGCTGTGCCCAAGGCCTCCAGGGGCAAAACCAATTCTTCCAAGGCCAAAGAATTCAATACTACACCCAATAAGTAGCCAGATAAGGCTAAATTGCCCCCTAAGCCACCCACACTCTTGCCTGAGTCTGGTTATTGTGTAATTGGGTCTTCTAGTCCCTGTGTTTGGGTCAACAGAACAGTTCTTTGGAATATATTAGTCTTGCTTAAACAATAGAGTATGTTGAAGACCTAATACACAATTAGTTACTGATAGTAATCAGTAAGTCTTTACCTTCTCTCTGGAGGTAACAACTAAAGTAGCTAATAATCAAGTAATATAAATCTGGGTGTTTTATTACTTGGATAAGGAAAGAGTTATATAGATGATAGGAAGCAAGGGGAGAATCAGTGTGCAGTCAACACAGTTACTTTGGATCCATAATTGTCAGAATTAGGCTGCAAGTGCAAGCACAAGTATGCATATTCACTGCACAGTGGCTTAGGTACAGGTAGAAAGCACCTTCTATTTTAGCCAGGATGTGCAGCTATATTTTTAGCTTTATGCATATTTTAGGTGCAGCCTAATTTACAATATGTAGTTCCATGCAGCCTAAAGTATTAACAGGGCCTATTTCACTAATTAGCCCTGTGTGTGAGCAAAAAAAGCATGCACTGGAATGTTTTACATCATGACGTTAGTACAAGTATGTGTGTACGCTTTGCTTTGTTCTATAGTGATGTCATGACAAAGCTACACCATTTCTGTTGTCCTTTCAAATTTGACTTTGTCTTGCAACACTGAGAAAAAACACTTCATCCCTCCTCATTCTCTCTTTGTCTAATCCCTTTCAGACTCCCAAGAGAAGCTGTTGGACTTCAACTGCCACTCTGACCCCACCTCAGAGCCTGAAGAGAAACATAGACAATAACCTGATCTGGGTGCTCCTACATATTAATAAATTGTAGCTACAGGATATCCAAACTGTCCATGATATCTGCAATCACAGTGGCGTGTTTGCAGCGCCTACAACATTCCCTGAGAGCTATTTGACAATGTCAAATACGGGGTGCTGATTTGGTGTACAGGAGGTACAGCTTCAACTACAATGACAAGGATAAGGCTATATTCCAATCCTGCTTCAAATGTAATCACCTTGTCTATCCAGCAAGGCTTGTTACCTATGGGTTTACCAGATTCAGGGCCTTGTACCTTAAACATGGCTGTGTTGAGCCTTTTGCCTCTATCTACCAGCTAATTTTCTTGTCCCTTTGTCAGGTTATCCCCACCACAAGTGAAAAAACCTCAACTGAGGTGATAAATAATGCCCTCCTCAATCTCAACAATTTCCAACTTGTCTCTGTTGGTGATTCTAAAAAGCTGCAGAGATACTTCACCAATCAGCAATATGCTCTAAGCACTGAATGTGTCAGTGCTATATCAATTGACTGGTTGATCCCAAATGAGGAGCAAAAGCTGTTTGCCATGAAAAGTGATTCCTTCTTCAAAATGATGATGTTAATGCAAAGGAAAGAATGATATTTTTTGCCACCTCCCAGGATCTGTGCAGCCTTGTCAAGTGCAAGACCTGGCTTGCAGGTGGCACCTTCTTTACCTGCTAAAGCTCTTTATCCATATTTTGAATATTCATAGGCAGGGTGGAAGCTCTGTTCTTTTTCTGGTGTTTTATTTCCTTCCTAATTAGAAACAGGACACCTATGTTTGTACTCTCACAATTCTTATGTACAGTTGGATTAAATTATTCCCATCTTAAAAGAGAAGCCCAAGGAGACCAGAGGGCGTAAGATAAGGACCCCTCCCAGGATGAAAAGAATGCTGTTACCTCCAAAAAAAGTTCTAGAAGCTTGCCCTACCATGTCTATCTGGTATTTGGCTTTAATCTAGCACAAAAAAAATGTGTTCATAAAATTCTTCCAAAGCTCTCCTCAGCAATTTTATTTTCACTTCTGGCAAGCACTCTGCTGCCACCTCTAAAAGGGCTCTTATCTCCATGGGCTGGTCAACTATGAAGGCACTAAAGAAGTCAAGGATGTGTTCAATTGCTTTGCTGCGCTTGCCCTAGTATAAAAGTGGGGAGCTGATGCCTTTTATGATGCCCTCATTTGCCACTCTTACATTATTGCCAACCAGGCAGCATTTGCACCCTCTATTGAGTATTTTGAAACTCTATGAGTTGGAGTTTTTCAAGGAGCATGTCATATAAAAAAGCCAGTGACTCAATTACCTAAAACTTCTTTAAGAAGTTTAAAGATGGGTTAATCAGGATTGTCTCTTCTATTGAAGGGTAACATAGCCTATTTTTAACTACAATTGGAGTTGAGAAGCCCAAATTTAATAAGATCATGATGTTTACAAGACCCAGAAAACCATCTCTGCCTTCCTCTTTAAGACTGGAAATACTATATATAAAAGTGATTCTGTCTGGATGTAATTTCACCTCAAGTGAGCCCAAGCCGTAAGGAATTTGAATAAATTGATTTTTCTTTAAATTTAATTTTAAAATTTGATTGTTAAGCCAAAAGCTCAATTTGGGTAATCCTTACATTCAATCCCTTACATGCATCTTTGAAAGTACACAGATTGAATTCAGCGGAGTGTGGTCTAACTCACATTGAACTGAAATATAAGCCACTAAAACTTTAATAAAGTTGTATTTAATTATTTGAATTTTAAATTGGTGGCTAACCTCATTCAACTATACCAAAGTGGCTTATCTGTATAGATTACCCAGCTCTAGAATGGGTTGATTAAAATTAGAAAGGAAGAAGCAATTGTTTAAGATCCTTTTATATGATTGTATGTTTAAACTCTGCTGAGAATTAAATTGACTGATGAAAAGAGAGCTTGAACAATTTAAAACAATACAGTTCTAATTGCAAATATAAGTATTAGTTTAAAGTAAGAGATGGTTGGCTTGGATAAATAGAATTAATCTATTCCAAAGTAAAGTAATAGAACATTCCACTTGGATGTATCACCTAATCCAAGTGGCTTCATATTATTTCAGGGCAAATCTTGCTTACCACAGCTTCATCCCAAAAGAACATCAGTGGAGTAAACTGGCTATGATAAAATTATTTTTTGATATAATGATTTTCATGAAATTTAGAGGACACAGATCAATTTTCAGATGATTCTGATCAAAATAGTACCAATCATGATAGCTCTATATGCTCTAGATGCTGAGATATATAGTTAAGTGCTGGAATTGGGTTCAACATCTTAATCAAAGGCTTGGACTCGATTTGATATTATCTAAATTTACTTTTAATACACACTAAAAAACTAAAATCAATGTATCTCAGTGAATACTAAGCTGATTTAGATGTCCATTGGCTTATTTTAAAGCTTCAAATAAGCTCTACATTTGAAGGGATTTAAAAAATCAATTACTAAATTTTTAAAAAATATCTATAGCTTTACTAAACTTAATAGTGATACTAAACTTATTTAGATTTAGTTTTATTTACTGTAAATTCAGAACCTAAAGGTAAAAATGCGGGATTGTCAAACTCTTTTTCATGAACTCACCAACCTAATGGAGTAATTTTCATCCCAGAATAATCTACTTTTTTATATAAAAGGATGAAAAATATTCCAGTAAGTTGGTGAGTTTACGCTAAAGAATTTGACAATCCTGCATTTTTCCCAACAGGTTCTGAATCTACAGTACAGTAGTTTTAAAAGCTATGGCAACAAGCAAAAACAATCCAGATTTAAAAGAAATGAACTCAGACTTAAACAAAATTAAAAATAAATGAATTTATATTGGTTTACAATAGATTTGGGTTCATTTCAATTTTGCTTAAATCTGAATTTATTTTGTTTAAATCTGAGTTCATTTTGTTTGTTGCCATAGATTTTAAAACTACTGTATACTTGGAATATACAATTTTAATTTTAAATTTAAATAAATATAATTGAAATTACCTTTTAATAAAGCAATTAAATAATTTTTAATTAAACATATGATAAGTAATCTAAGCCTAAAATACAATAAATATATTTAATTGATTTATTAAAATCAACTTTAATTCTGTCCTTGGACGGGGCAACTGCCTAGTATATCATATATGGTTTCAATAAAAATGGCTATTTTTGGGTGTATTTTGACTTTGGGGCTTTACCCAGCCTTTTTGCTACTAATTAACCCCTTTTAAATTGCAGATTTAAAATCCTGAGCTTTTTTATGCCTAAAATATTTTAAATTTTTTATGTTTTTTGGCTTTAAAATTAACTGCTGTTTGATTTTATGTTTTTCTTATCTGTGATGCTTTAAATTGAAATAGTGTGTTTACTATTGCTTGTGAGATGGCGTAAATTGAGATAGCATAAATTAAGATGGCTTCTTTTGAGATTCTGTTTTTGAGATGGTGATTTACACCACCTGATTTATCTCCCAAATCATTAGTAGGCTTAAGTCACCCCCTACTCATCCAAACAATTGATCATCAGGTACCTTGTTTCTTCCAAAGAATTTACCTAAGCTATATAATCTCTTATATCACAATAAAGACATTATTTAGTTTCTAATAGATTTTCTCTTTGTAACTCTGCTAATATGGTGCAGTTACAACAGTGAGAAAAGATTCACCACAATGAATCATTCCAGGCCCATCAATAAAGCCAGGTGGCTGTAGAAAAGCATATAGGCTGACAGAATGATCATTTTATCTTTTTATCAGCCTAGATAGTGTGAGAATTGGGAGCAGGTTAAGAGGAAATAAACCAAGCTCTCAACCACAATAAAATTGCAGTTTCAGCAACAACCAAAATTTTGTTGCCAACAATTCCTGGGTGGTCAAAGGGGGGACAGGAGTCAACTGAACACGGCAAAGCAACAGATAAAACCAAATGACCAAAATTATTAACAAATTTCAAACTTTATTAGATTAGAGAATGATGAAGCAAGGTCTTTTACAACTCTTGCATTTATTTAAGGGATGGAATGGGATTGGGGTGGTAGATCAAATGTCACAAACCAATTGACCAATGATATGAGCGGATACAAATGAATTTCTTGAGACAGGAAGATCTTGACAAATTTTGAACGGACATAGTCAAAAGGAAAACTGAACCAATTAACATCAGGAACATGCTTTGGATGCAATTACCCCTGCTCCTGGCTGCTCTTGCACATGATATTTAACCAAAAGTGTCTCTTGGGTGGGTTAGGTGGAGGCATCTTCTGAATAATTCCAAGGTATTAAGTTGATGGCTTTGCTTGGGCTTTTTTGGTGACCTTTTAGATAAATATTCAAACATAATTTGGTAGAAATTCCCAAGAATTTGGCAGGAATTGAAGTGGAGGCCTAAGGGGGAGGCATAACTTTACAGATAGCTTCCCAGCAACTAGAACAGACATTGGTAATTGCCTTCAGTTTTCAACTTCCTACAGTTAAAAAACTACTTTCTTGCTATTTTGATATAGAATATATAAACTTTTTTATAATTAAATACTCCCTATATAATAATTGAGTACACTATCATTGAATTAAATCAGTCTAATTATTATCTTCTTTATTTTTTCCATCTCTTATTTAAGCTCTGTGTTCTTTTCCTACCTTCACATTAAGCTTTATTAGCTTATTTTAAGGGTATCATGTCCTGGAAGCTGAGAAAAGGGAAAGATCATCTTAAAGGTTGGCGGCAAAGCCCACTGCAGGATTGGCACTACCTTGATATTATACAATAACAATTATCCAAATATTAACCATGGGCTATGTATTGCATCATTGAGTCTATAATGCTTAAAAGGTGCCATAGGTTATTCCAAATAGTTTATTAGAAGAGACATCAGTATTGGGATCAACAAAGGGGAGTTGTTCTGGCTTAGAGGTGGGATGTCAGGATTGACAATTCTTCCTCTCTGGAAACTTGGGCCTGGGAGCAGGAATTGAACCCTGACTCTGGATCCCCTCTGGGCCGCCAGGCCTGTGGACCACAGGACCGCCTGCCTGCGCCTTTCTGGGATCAAGCCCACACAAGCTGATACCAAGAATGTTGGCCCATCAGTGAAACAAGTCAAACCAAGGAAATTATTGCACCAAATGGAAGACTAATCACAGTGCCTAATGTAGGTACTGATTTGGCAACTATTAGCTTCATGAACTTGAAGTCTACACCAGCAACCAATCAGGAGCCAACCCAGGAAAGAGGCACAGGCCCGCGGCCCAGTCCCATGACCACAACACTAAAGCAAGATAATCAGGTAGCCAAATCAAGATTCTTGAACAATGAAAGAACTCCTGGGCCAAGTGCCACTTTGCTGCCTTTGGACCTCAGCACCCAGTTCCCCTGGCCCTGCCTTTCCCAATGCCCTGATGAACCCCCCATGGAAAATATTAAGTTTGGAGGTGGGGTACTATATAGACCAAAGGACCCCACACTTCAAACTTATTGCCATTTTTGAATAAAAGTTATGTTAATTTGGCTCATACAGATATTGCCTTATTTTGTATTTGCTGTCTACCAATTCAGTTCCAGATCTCCTGGCCTGCCTGCCCCACCACCTGCTGTTTTCTGTCCTCCTGGTGTACCCTTTAGACCCGTCCATTTTACCAACTACCCTCTGAAATCTGAATACAAGGAATACACCCCAGAAAAGATACTCAAACTCAATCCTTTGGCCTTCATACAATATTCAATTAGATACAAACACAAGGCCTGTGGATATTTTCAACACCCAAGTTGTTCAGAGGGAAATTCAACTGCCTTCCTGCATATAATATCCATATGAAGCCTCCCGTGACGCCCAAACCTATGCCTGCTTCCTCACCCAACCTCCCAACCGGCCATTCTGGCAAGCTGTTTGGGATTGTGTACATCACCCTCACAGGGGTGATTAACACTATAATCCCAGCTGCCAGCCTGTGGTCCTGGGTGGGAAAGTCTGCCTTGTACCTTTTAAAGTTAGCTCCCCTCTTGTGATGGACATTGCCCGCAAAAAACCCAGCCCAAGTTACCCCTAAAAATGACAGGTCAGCCGCTCAAGACTGGATCCCTGACATGGGAGAAGATTCCATGGGACCAGGTATGCAGGCAAATAATTTTATTTATCATATAATAGTCTGGGTGGCACTGTGTAACACTTTCCTTCACATCCAATTTTTTTGTGACTCTTGTTCTTGCCAAGGGGTTAGCAATTAGTATATTTTCTGGGGTAAACTTGGAGTAGGCTGGGTTTGGAGGGTACTTAGTGAAATGTATGGGTCCAAAGAATGATCCAGATGGACAGAAAAATGCAGGCAAAGGGCCTGCAGGTTTTTTGGTAGAAGTATTGGGGACCTTTGAGTCTGTATAACTGGAGTGGGGGTGGTAGAATATGTGTGAACCAAAGGTTCATTTAAACTTTATTATCAGAATGACAATACTTCTATTCTCAACATAGCTGGGTTTTTATACTATCAATTTTTGTGTCTCCATAATTTGTAGGCTTTAGGCCCGCAGGCACTCTTCCAACAGACTTTGGCATTTGGGGGCCTTCAAAGGTGGCTTATTCTGGGTTGGATGGCTTTGTCAAATAGAACTGGTGATGCTCTATTTTTTACCTCTATTCTCTGCATCATGCAACCTGTCCAAATGAATTACAAATTTAGTGCTAGTGACTGACATTGACTGACACTTATTGAATAGTTCATTTTTAAGTTTTTACTTAACCTCTTTTAGGCTAGAGGCTGCTTCTGTGTAGAAATGAACCTTTGGTGGTGCGCATTTGACTGAGCTCCATGTTTTATTTAGGAAATTTTCTTGGCTTTGAAGATAAGTCATCAAAAAACCTTCAGATTTAAACCTAAAAAATTTCAGGCAACCAGGCCCTTGTCTCCTTGGGTTAGAAGGCCGCATATTCTGAGGACCAGGGCTCAATTCCTGCTTTTTATTTGTTTTCCATATCAGAATCAAAATAACATTCATTAAAATAATATCATTGCTAAATATTTCAATAATTATGAGTTTTCTATTAAACCCCTTTCCTCAGTAATCAACTTGACCCAATAACCAACCCTGTATGAGGCAATTGATGAAGAATTTTTAAGCCCCTTACAACAGAAGTCTAGAACAAAAATATTCTTCTAGAACTTGATCAAAGGTGTCAATATGTAAGTGACCCTCTTTATATAGAAGAATACAGTTGGGGCATTAAACAAGGGTCCATTACTCTCTAAAACAGGAGATAGCTCTTCAAGCTGTAGGATAGGGGTTAGACAAGGACCAGGAAAGCACAAGGAAGCTGGCCCCTGAGATAGGATACAAGACAGGAATAAGGAGAGCCAGATGGTAACTAAGGACCACAAATGGTATATTACAATCTTCTTCTCTAAGGAGATACTATTAAACGCTTAAGTGGATAATAGGGCAAGATTGCTTTATTGTAGAAATAAATGTTAATCAAACAATAAACTTGGGATTTGGATGGGAGTTCTTATACTAGGGGGTGGAATTGGGAGTACAGACTTAATTAGTTTGAAACCAGGTGTAATTCTTCACATGCAGTGGCAGGAAGTATGATGTAGGTTATTTTTAGATACATTATGGTATTGAGTTCCTTGCAGGTTTTACTTGCATCTGCATTCCTGTAGGGTATAAAAGCAATTAATTGAGTAGCAGTAACCTAGATCATCCAAATTTGGAAGTTGGAATAGGTCTTCATCTATTGGATAACTGTTGTCAGGAAATTGATTCCTGACACAATTCCAGAGAAAACTGTAAAGTTACCCCCCTTTGGCTCTGGATAGGACAATCTTCCTTTGTTGTACAAAGAAAGACGCTCAAAAAACCAGTCAATTTTTCCCAATTCTTTGAAAGACCTAGCACATACAATAGACAAAAGATTTTATTGGCTTACCCCATGAATTTTCCTGCCTACATTTCCCCATCTTTGGTGAAACCCCAGATCAGTTTGGACTACTTACTGGCTTGGTGTCAATTGTTGTTAAAGATCATAAGAGACAACCAACCAAAACCATTCACATTAAAGTCATTAAATTCAAATGGATCCTTGGAGTCTCACAAATATGCTTGTCAATCAGAATGCAAGTCAGAAATTATTGAGAAACCTTCTAACCTCCCTGAATTGGCTTTGTAAAAATTCTCTTCCAGCCAATTGTATTCACTGGCTCTGTCATGTGATCATTCAAACCCAAATCATGTCCCTTAAATCTGACAAGGGGGATTTTGGTCCCCTGCTTGCACATTCTCTATTCAATAAAAGTTTGGTGGAACTTTAAGCTAAATTTTCTTGTAGAACTTCTCTTTGAGTCCTTTACTCTAAAATTACTAGTAAGATTTTGAGTCTCTTTCACTTATCCTTTACCTCCTTAGCCTTCTGTCCCTATTTTTGGGACCTCTAAAGTTAATGATATTGTTAACACCAAGGCTTACCTGCTTTTCTTTTGAAATTCAAGTTTAAACCTAAATATCATTATTAAGAACACTATATATCTTACTTTAAGTTGAAAATTTTAAGGTTTTTGCTTGACTCTAAACCTGAACTTATTAATATCAACATTAAAACCTTCCTGTTGTTTCCTGCTGGTATTTTAAGGTTTTCTGGTCCTCTCTTTCACTTGAAATCCACAGAAGATACCCCCTGTTCTTCTGGTGCTCTTCTGCCTAGTTTCTCCAACTACTTTCAAGGCTCTCAATTTGCTGGTGCTCCCAAAAATATTGCTCCCAGTGCTTAAATTTGTGGTTTTTGACTTGGCCCCAGTTCTGCTTATGATATGTTCCACTTCCCCAGATCCCTGAGGGAAGATATCCTTATCTGCTCACCATGTGGGAGATAATCTCATCCAGATCTTGCACCTACTTGAGGGCTTTCCTTCTAGAGCCCAAGATCATTTTGTCACTTGGGGGGATTTGGTTAAAAGCTTCACTTACAACAATATCAATCAGTTTTTCCCTGAGCCAGATTCTACAGCCCCCCATTTTGAGAGAGGAGAGATAAACTTACTAAGCTTGTCTCTCTTCCCAGGGGAAAACCCACCAGGATGTCATCTAGTGCATAACTGGAATTACTGCTTGAACAGACATCTAGATGGACAAGGCAGGGAACAGCAGGGGGATAGGCGTTCAGAGCCATCAGTCCCATACCAGTGAGTAACCAGGGAGTGCGTGTAGGAGCATGTACTGGAGATTATTTCAAGTCCTGAGGAGGTAAACTGCCTCCTCTAAAGAAGTGATAGATGGTAAGAGAGTTTTTTTACAACAGGTTGCTGAGCCCAAGATCAGGAAAATATAGATCAATGTTGTTGCAGGTAAGACTCTTAACCAAAGTCTCCCCAGTGAAGAGCAGGTTGTTGGTTTTATCTGGCAAGTCTTACAACATATAAGGAAGCTTAGTTGTATTTTGACCTGCAAGAAGAGCAAAGGAAGAGATCCACCCCCAAAGATCAGGTAAGGAGGACCAGATAAATAGTAGGGCTAGTGCCAAGGTGAATGCAATAAACTTAATTACAGAGAGTAACATTTTTAAGATCTCTGAAAGATTTGGAGCACCTTGGGAGGATTGGAGGGGGGCTTACAGTCATAACAGAGAGCACCATAAGATCTGCACAAAAATTTGAGGTCTGGAGCCTGAAATTGACACTAGTTGCTTGAAGGGCACTATAGAAGGCTTTAATATATGCTAAAGTAAAGACAAGTTTGGTTTATAGCAAAGGCAAAAGGAAATTCACCTTAAAATAGGCAATTATAATAACTAAAAACTTAAATTTTATAGTTAAGCTGTTTTTTTGAAAGCAAAAACAGGAAAAAAAACTATTTTTCTGCTAATGTCAACTTTAAGAGCTCTAGGATAGCAACCAAAAGCCAGAGGGGAAGCACTAAGATAAGTAAAATTGGTATTTTACTAAAAAAATTAGAAAAGAAGGACTCCAAGGAAAAGGATCCAAAGATAACAATTTTTTGTAATTCTAAAATCTTTATTGATAAGAATAGACAAGCAGAGACCCAAATAGGCCTTCTTGTCTTTTAAGTGACAGGATTCTCAACAACAGTGTAATACCCAAGTATTGAGGATAAAACTTTAGTAACATAAGGAGGCAGGTTAGGCAGCTCAAAGCCGTTCAAGGCGTAGACAATTGGATAGAAGTTGACTGCCTGAGGGAAGGCTTTGGCAAGGATGTTGCATTGTCTAAGGCTGACAGCAAGGTACAGTGGCGTATCTGCGGGGATCACACAACTAGCCAAGTTGGGAGTTGGGCAAGATGACGCCATAGGTGTCCACGGGTTCAAAACCATTGAGTTGAGGTGAGTTGGCTTATTTTATGATATCCCATTTGGTCCCTGTTGTTCAGGACCAAACTGGACATTGGTTGGCTGGTTGCCCCCTATCCCAAGTTAAGATGTCAAGACAGCTGTGAAGATGATGTAGTTCATCTTCTGACTTGGGGAGGGGTAATGGGTTTAGTAAGGTTACTTGCTTAGCCTGGGTAAAGGATTGATTAATGTGATAATATTGAGGAGGATATTCACTCAATGATAGCACAAACTATCATTGAGGGGTTTGTCTTTATTTATACTAGTGGACCTGCAAGGCATGATTATTGGAATGCATAGCATTGGGGAACCAAGAGTCTGAGTTGCATCTGTTATTCCCTTTTCTGGATTGGCTTGGGTGGCTGGCAATTGAGAAGGTTTGGCTGGATCCCAGTTTGCATTGGCATAGTGAAATTTGGGCCTTCTTCATGCATCCAAATTCATTTACTGAATTTGGTGCATGGTTTTTACTGTTGGAGAGCCTATCAGTCCATTTCCCATTTGGTAAGCTCCCAAATTGGGCAGCAGTTCCTCCCAAGTTTGGCTTTGGGGAAATTGCCTTTCCTGGTTTCCCAATTTGGCTATTTCTTAAAGGATTGGATGGGGACTGGTCTGCTGGCATGGGAGGGCAAAGGCTGGCAGGTGGCAGGCTGGCTCATGGGTGCCTGGTTTGAGGATTGCTTGCAGGTGGGGCTGGCAAGAGTGGTGGGCACCTGTGCAGTGGCAGTGGGCATCTGTTTAATGGCGGCAAGCGCCTGCGTGTTGGCAGCGGGAAACAGCTTGGTGGTGGCAGGCTTCTGCGTGGAGGTAGCAGATGCCTGCACAGTGGCGGTGGACATCTTCTTGGTGGCGGTGGGTGCCTGCGCGGTGGCGGTGGACGTCTGCTTGGTGGCGGCTGCTGCCTGCACGTTAACGGTGGGCAACGGCTTGGTTGTGACAGGCTTCTGTGTGGTGGCAGCAAGGACCCGCGTGGTGGCAGTGGACATCTGCTTGGTGGCAGCAGGGGCCTGCGCGGTGGCAGCAGACATCTGCTTGGTGGCAGCAGGGGCCTGCGCGGTGGCAGCAGACATCTGCTTGGTGGCAGCAGGGGCCTGCGCGGTGGCAGCAGACATCTGCTTGGTGGCAGCGGGGGCCTGCACGGTGGCGGCGGGCAACGTCTTGGTTGTGATAGGCTTCTGTGTGGTGGCAGCAGGGGCCTGTGCAGTGGCAGCGGACGCCTGCTTGGTGGTGGCGGGTGCCTGCAAGTTGACAGCAGGCAACAGCTTGGTTGTGACAGGATTTTGCTTGTGGACAGCAGGGGCCTGCGCGGTGGAGGTAGACGTCTTCTTGGTGGTGGCGGGTGCCTGCATGCTGACAGCAGGTGACTTCTTGGTTGTGGCGGGCTTCCGTATGGTGGCAGTGTGTATCTGCTTTATGGCGGCAGATGTCTGCACGTTGGTGGCGGACGTCTTCTTGGTGATGGTGGATGTCTGCACGTTGACAGCGGATGTCTGCTTGGTGGCGGTGGGCGCCTTCACGTTGGCAGAGGGTGACAGTTTATTGATTACACAACTGTAAGTGTCAGGAATATTCCTGACAGTTGGTCTCTGAATGGGGAAGTTGCCTGATTGTCTACTTGGCCAGAGTTGAGATGAAAGATCACTAAGACTAGATAAGATAGATTTTTTTCAAACCAAAGGTTCATAAAACTTTATTATCAAAAATGACAATAGGGTCATCCCATACCACCAGGGTTCTTATACCAGGTGGTTTTGCTTCTTTGCTTTTTGCAGACTTCAGGTCTGGGGATAGTTCACTGGCAGGGCTTGGTCCTTGGCTTCTGGTTTTGCAGGCGGCAGATCCTAGTTGTGCTTACTCTGATGAACAGAAGTGGTGATTCTTTGTTCTGCCACTACTGTTCACCACATCACCTGAGCAGTCAAATTGTATTACCCATTTTGTACTAGAGGCTGGTGTTAGCTGGTGATCATTGGCGGGACTGGCAGGAGGCCTTGTTGTAACCTCCTTTAGGCAAGCTACAACTTCAACATAGGACTGGGTCTTTGGCAACACATGTTTAATAGCAATCTGATGTCCATTTAGGGGATTGTCTTTAAGATTCTGGCAGGTCTCAGAGTAATTCAACAACTCAGGTCTGCAACTTAGCAAGTTGGCAGGTTTCTGTCCATTTTGTGTGACTCAAATAGCATTTGGAGGGTTGGGGTTCAATTCCAGGGTTTCCAATGTTGATTTCAAACCTTCAGTCTTGACACTTGGCAGGTTGGTAGGTTTCTGTTCCTCCTGATTGGGGCAAGATACCTCTGACAGTCTAGTGTTTGGCCCAACTGGCAGTCTTGCTGGCTCATATCTATCCTGATTGTAACAAGGCTTTTTCTGAGACCCAGGGTTTGATTCCCAGGCTTTCAATACAAGTATTGAAATGTCATTAATGACAATTGCACCAATTTTGTACATGGTCTTTCAGGCCTGGCCCGCCTCCCATGTGGGAGTCCAACTGGACTCTGGTATGGGCTGTGATATTTATACCTGTGAAGAGTTTACTCCTGGTTTTCACTCTCCTGTGAAGAAGACCCCCCACTTTCTAGGACATGTCTTTTCTTCCAGAGCACGCTCTTAAGTGCACCCCCTGGCTGCTTGGTAGCTTGGTGCTAATGGGATTCAACTCCTACTTCCTCCAAATTTCACCTGTGTCCTCTCTTTGAATGCTGGTTTGAGATTTCATACCATTTCTGAACTAGTTGGTGACTTGATGTACCTTTTCACCAGGATGGGAGAGAAACTTAGTTAGTTTGACCCCCCTCTCTTACAAAAACAAATAAAAATGTACCAATTTCAGTGAAAAATTTGACTTTCAAACTCCCAGTATTAACTAAGTGAAAAATATCAATATTATCCCCAGATACCTGTTGCAATATTGTCATCTTACAAAGTCTATAAATTTTTCTTCTTTTACTTAACAATAAACTAGTCTTTCTTGCTCAAACTTTTATCATTAGAGTGTAATCTGTATAAATTGTAAGAGTCATTGACCTCAGTTTATATACTTACTTTTCAGTTGCTAAATCTAGCAAAAAAATCTACTTTTTAGGTTGTAAACTCTGTTTCAACCTACACAGATAGTAGTAGTTGCACTCTTCAGCTTGCAAAAAAATAGTTTTTTAAAGAGCTAGCTCAAATAATATTTAAAGTCAACTTCTACTTGTGCGATAACCCCAAGAAGTCAACAATATATAAAAGATGCCACTGACTACATCAGAATGACATTATATTTACAATATAATTCTAAAAGCTATGAAGCTCATTCTCTGTGGTTTCTTACTGCCCTAAGAACCCAGTGACCACATCTTCTTTTATAAAATATAGGGCTCATATTCCTTCTTCTACTACATCATTGCTGTATTTACTGGACCACTTTGACTATATATTAACCTATCAAAAATCACCCGGTGGGCTATATTAGTGCAATCTAGATATGTTTGACTTCAATCCTTTAACTATCAAAGCATTTTAAAATAATTTGGTATCTTAAGTTTCCTCAGTTAGTAATCTTCCGAAATTGAGCTTTTCTCTCTAAGCACAGAGCATATTGTAAAGAATTTATCTAACATACTAAATAAAAACATAACATTAAAAAAAATTTATTGTTTAAAGGCCTATTTTCACATATAAATTTGGAAAATCAAAATAAACAAAGCCTTAAAACTTACCCATATGTGTTTACACTAATTTTAAGAAGTTGTTTTTAATCTTTGAATCTAATTTCATATATTATAGCGTTATAAAGTTAATTATGAAATAAATTAAAATCCAAATAAGATTTAAATAAAAATTAATATAATACATATTGGATAACTTTTATCTAAGAAAAAAGTTTTGTTTTATCTTGAATAAAAATCTTAATTATACTATAAATAAAAAATTTCCCCTTTAAAATCATCTGAAATCCCCAATGGTCCAATGGCTAGGATTCCACGCTCTCACCGTGGCGGCCAGGGTTCGATTCCCTGTTGGGGAGATTCTTTTTAGTCTAATTACATACTTGACTTTAATGATGATACTATTTAGCTTTAAGTAGATAATAGAATTTTTAGGTTGTAAGTATTCAATCAAAAAGTTAAAATTTTGAATGATATCATTTTTATTTTTTATCTCTTTTCTGTAATACATAAAGTTCATTTTAAATTAGAGGTATTTTAAAATCACCAATCTGATATATATTTTCTTTAATTATGATTTAAGTCCAATCAACCCTTAAACTTTGACTATTGTCTAAAACCAAATCAGCTAGATTACAACACTACATCTTAAATAGAATATGATTTTTGTTCCCTTGTTTCAGACTAAATTATAAAATGATATTAGAATAAAAAACATCTATATTATTATAATATAAACATCAATTTTTTATCATAGATCCCACATGAAAAGATACCTAAAAATATACAGCATATCAGTCATTATAACCATATTTTCTTGGAATTGACCATTGATAAAAACAGTCTAAAAGAACCCAACTGTCATGATATCAAGTACTGGGTGTAAGAATAAAGTGGCAAGAAGAACTGTTTAAAGATAGATGATGAGGAAAATCAAATGAATTGTCAGCTGCTGTAAAAAGTACCAAACCAAATTGGTAGGAGAGACTGATTAATTTTGAGCCAAAATCAGTATAGCAGAACACTGACATGAGCATGGAAATGAGGAACAGCAGTTTGAGAGGTAAACCAGAAAAGTACAACAGTTGCAAAGCCAGGTACAGGGCAGGCCACTCACAGTGAGTGTAAGAAACTGTATTCCTTATACACCCAAGTATAGTGAAATTGAGACTGGCACCAAAGATTTTGGAGATAACCTTTGCACTAATTTAAGGTCTAAAATCTTAGCCTTGGACATAGTCAACAACGAGCATTCAAATCTGCATTCAAAATTTAAAAATGAATGCATTTTACTTAATTGCTCTAAAAACCAAACCAAATGCAAAAACAGTTTTGAAAACCTTTCAATCTATATAAAACCTAGTTTAAAATCAAGAAATTCAGGCTCAAGCAACAAATAAGGACAATGGGAACAATAGCAAAGACAAAAACAAGGAAAACAATATAAATTCTAATTCAGCCAAAACACCTCAGTGTTTGAAATAACCAATCAAAGCTTCCAAAAGTCCACAAACAGCTCTGCTGCACCTCCTGCTGTCTTAAACAACCAACCAGAGGCCATATAACTCCCAAGCCAAAGAAATACAATACATCCCAATAAGAAATCTTCAAACCACAATCACCTGCCCATATGCACCATGCAAGCACCATCAAACCTTACTGCTTCTTGCCTTGCAGGCTGCAGCTTACTGCAGTTCTGCAAGACAATACTTCACTATCAGTCCTTGAAGCAGTATCTGGTAACCAACCTTGTTATCCCCACATTTTCACTCAGTATTTAAACCAAGCTTCCCTTCCTAAGCCAATTGCTCCAACAATTTCTTATTTCTATCAAACCCAATAAATCTATATTTTCAAACTTTTAAAACTTAATTGGTAGATTCCAAAGGTCCACCTTCAACAACATGAAGCTCATCCTCTGGATTTGGGCCTTTTGTGTGTTGATTATTTATGGGCAAATCAATGTGAATTTTAAAATTCCTGAACCTACTTTCACCAATAAGTCAGAAGATCCCATCTGGTATTGTTTTGGACCACGTTACTGTCATGCCCTATATGTAGAAACAGCTTGATTTCCTCTCATTATTCACCCCAAGGCCCCCTGGTTGGTTTTGAGGTATACCAGTGTCTATTATCTCTTAAATTATTTTACTCCCTTCCTAGAGAGATTTCACTTATTTGGTCACCTCTTGCACATATTAATAATAGGGATTCCAGTAAGGTCCACTCTATTCAAATTCAACTTGGGATCTATACTTCATTCCATTAGAGAGAGACTTCCCAATGAGTGGATCCCTGACAGTGAGAGACTCTGTAGCCAGCGTCAAAAAGGAGGTTATTAGATTATCAACAACAGGGGCCAGAAGGCCCAAGTGGTCAAGCATAATTGGGTTTTTTTGGGAAAATTTGATGATTTTATTTTCTCAGGGATAACAAGCTATCTAGAAACAAGTTTCTAGAGTGGGATGGGGGAAGTCTTAAGGTGCTTCAGGATGGAGGTGGTGGGGTTTGGCAACACCTGATTGGTTAGCAAGAATATTTTCAGCAGTTGGAGGTCCTGCATTGGAATTGGAGTCAATGACATCATAATTCAAAAATTTCTGGCAACCAGCAGGTCAAGCACTGCTATCTCTAAATAGTGTATAATACATAATTTTCTTGTCATAATTACTTGGATAAAAACATGGCAGATCCAGATTTCCAGGGCTATTTGGGCAACCCCAGCTTTGACCCATTTTTTTCAATAACAGCATTTAAGTCCTCTATTTCTCTCAAGGGTTTGGCAGCGGTTTTTTACTGGTTTCTGGGTTTACAAGGGCACACTATCCCTTCCATCTGATTTTCTACCATAACACTGGGGCACTATTTAATGCAGGCAGCAGGACCACAAGCCAGATGATAGTGCCTATCACAGGAGAGGAGCTAACTTGATAATGTAATATAGGGATTGTTGACAAAGGACCAAGGATCTGAACTGGGAACTATATAATCTACCAAACCTGTCAAAGGAATATAAAATAATCCAAAAAGCTGGATGAAAATGATCTCAGGGGCAATAACAGAGTCTTGCAGGTGGCCAGACTGTGGGGTCAGGGGGATCAGTGGTACTAAGTAGACAGGCAGATACTCCACTGGACCAACACATTCAGGACACAATGGGCCAGGGCTCTAGGCCTGAACCCGGCTCACAAGCAACACACTCTCAACAACTGGCTATCAAGGGTCACAACAGAGAGAGGACCACAAGGGATGGACCCATTCTGGAAAGCCATGCTATCTGAGTTCAAGGAGTATTGAAGTATCAGCTCATTCAGACCTTCAGCTGCCCATAGAGGCAGGGCAGGCCTGGTATGGTGCCCAATGTTCATGGGCCTCCCCGCTCACCCTGGGGCACCCATCCCAGAACCCCCAAGGCCAGTGGTGGTGCCAGAAATATTAGAGGTACTCCCACACAACAACACTAGTCTCAAGGCAAACCTGTTCTGGCGGTACTGCCACAAGGACATGATCAATCTGAAAATGCACACAAACATGTGGAAGGTCCTCCAAAGAGTGTACCACACAGCTGACTGCAACAACTGCCCAAACCCCACCTGCAACAGATGTGGGGCCCCTAACACCATGAAACACAGGTTCTTTGAGTGCCCCCAGAGTAGAAGAATCTGGCAAGATGCATGTGCAATCCTCAGGCCTGCCTGCCCGTACTCCACACCCATAGAGGGTTCAGAGGTAGACTGGGTTTTCATTAATGCCCCTTCCAGAATTCCTGAGTCCTTTTGTGCAGCTGTATTCCACACTGCGTTGTGGGTGATCCACTCAGCTGTCATTAAATCCTTTGTCTCCACGCATCACCTGGCATTTTCCCCAAACTCCCTTATAGCACACAAACTTGGGTGGATTATGAGCCAGGTCTTCTATGATAATCCATCTAGCACAGTGTGCCGGGAGCTTGCGGACAAATGGTCCTCAATCCCTGGTCTGGCCCTCTTTCTGGACCAGAATCAGGCAGTCTTTGTCCTCCCAGAAGCAGTACACCAGCCCCTCATCCCTCCACTCCCCTCCCCCCAAGGTTTTTCTCTGGGCCCTCCGGTTTCCTTGAACCCTCCCCCTTAGACCATCCTCCCTTCCACCCTTTTTTGAGTGATCATTCCTTTTGGCCCTATGGGCTTGTTGTACCAGTCAGAAATGTCTGGGAAACCTGAATAAATGAACTTTGTGATGACCAACACTCCTGCAAAGTTTGTCACCATGATGAAACAAGCGCTAAATGGCCTCTCAAATAAATTATGCTACCTTGACAATATCATTATATTCTCAAAAACAAAAGAGGAACACCTCATGCATGTCTGCAAGACACTTGATTGACTTTCAAAGCACAAACTTTACGCCAAGCCTATTAAGTGCCAATTTATGGAAAAAGGAACTCTTGTTCTTGGGCCACATTATCTCTGACGGCGGCATCAAAGCAGATCCAGATAAAATTAAATCCATAAATAACATGCAAAAATCCACCTTTGTTAAACAAGTTAGATGCTTACTTGGAATGGTAGCTTACCTAAGGAAATACATCAAAGACTTCAGGAAACTAACCACACCAATCAATGACCTAACCAAAGGTAATGCCAAAAAGAAGTTCATCTGGACACCAGAATGCAACAAGAATTTCCAACTATTAAAACAAGCTTTGATTGAAACACCAATCTTGCAATACCCTAATAACAACAGGTGCTATGAGCTTGAGTCAGATGCCAGTGACACCACCATTGGCGCAGTCCTACACATCTACCAGCCAGGGCAGCAAAAATTCCTGCCAGTATGTTACAAAAGCAGAAATCTAACTAAAACTGAAAAGAGGTACCCCATACATGACAAGGAATTGCTAGCAATATATCACACATGCAAGAAATGAAGATGTTATCTAGAATAAAATTAAACGTCTGAGTACTAACTGATCATAAATTCTTAATCTATTTAAAAACTCAGAACACACTTGCACAGCAACAAGCCAAATGGATGTCCCTGCTGGAGCAGCTCAATTTAGACATCAAATACAAAAGGGGGGAAGAGCTGGTCAAAGCTGATGCTCTCTCTAGGCTATGTCAGCCAAGAGAATATCACCCTGATCACTTGGACCCTGACTGGCCCAACCTATATAACACTGAGTACAAGATAAAAGGAAAAGACCTCTCCACACACCAACTAACCCATGATAAATTAGTAAGGAATGAAAAATATTTCCATGTATCAAATGACACTGTATACCAAATCATAAAAGACAAACATGTTCCTTACATCCCACTCACAAAAAGAGTTGACATCATTGTCATGAATGACATTTCAATACTTGTATTGAAAACCCAAGAGTTGAGCTCCAGCTCCCAGAAGGCAGATCTAACTCTCCAGAACAGTCCAGGACCCACCAATCCATTGAGTCACAGGCTCAAATTGGCAAATTACCCCACAACCCGCCGGCCTACTACGGAGGATTCCCTGAATAGTTGCCAGTCTGCTGCCAAACTGATGCCAAACTGGTGCCAATGAAGACCCATATCAACAAAGGAAATGTAACCTGGCTAACAGAGGTTGGGGAAGGACCTACTGCCAACCTGCTAAGAGCCAATACTGGAGCTTTGGAATCAACACTGGAAGCCCTGGAAGTAAACCCTGATCCTCCAAAGACTACTCAAGTCACGCAGAGTGGACAGGAACCCGCCCACTTGCTGAATTGCATACCCAAGTTAATGAGTCACTCTGAGACCCGCCAGTCTCCCAAGGACAATTCCTAAAATGATCATCAGATTGATGCTAACCTTGAGCCACCAAAGACCCAAACCTATGCAGAGGTTGCAGCTTTCTTTAAGGAGGTTAAAACAAATCCTATTTTTAACCCTGCCAATGACCACCATCAACTGCCCGCATTCCGTCCAGAGAGGGTAGTGCAATTGAACTACTCAGGTGACATAGTGAACAGTAGCGGTGGAACAAAGCATTGACACTTCTATTCACCAGAGCAGGCACAACCTGGATCTGCTGCTCTCAAGACTCTAAGCCAAGATCCACGCCCCACCAGTGCCTTGCCTGTGAGCCTGAACCCTGCAAAAATTGAAGAAGCAAAGTCCCATGGTATAAAAACCCCAGCAGTATGGTGATGACCACATTGTCATTTTCAATAATAAAGTTTTATGAACCTTTGGTTCAAACAAATTTTACTCTATCTAGTCTTAGTAATCTTCCATCTTAATTCCAGTCAAGTAGACCACCAGGCCACCACCCTCTCCCAAGACCAATCTTCCAAATTGCCCAGGCATTATACTGTCCCCTGGGAGTTCCCTTTGGACCTGTGCATTTTACTGAATACCCCCAACCCGGCCTATTCAGAGTACAACTTGGAGACCATCCTCATTGCTGACCCTTTGGCAAGGACTAGAAGTAATGAGTACATTGGACACAAAGGAAAGAGGGTCAAGATACCGCCCTTATTGTTCAAAGACAAGTACAACTACCTACCAGCGTACTTTGTTCCCATGACTCCACCATTAACCCCAAGACTAGACTGCCTGCTGGAACCTACTGCCGCCGCCAAGACCACCTCTACCCAACTGTTTAGAGTACTCTACATTACTTTGACAGGATTGGTGGATTCTGTGGTCCCTAACTCCAGACCCTGGTCCTTGCTTGGCCGTTCTGTATCTTACATTATCAAGTTAGCATCCATTCTATGGTGGGCCTTACCCACCGGCTTGGCCGCGCCTTGCCCTGAGCTGCCCAATGCCTCCACCTACAACTGGCTTCCTGACAACCATCCTAAGACATAATTGTCTACTAGGACACACAAAGGCTAACAATCTATACCTCACATTAAAAGAGATATTATGGTGGCCCAATTTTAAACAATACATAATCAATGTTCTGAAAAAGTGCAGTGTGTGAGAAATATTCCAGCACCAAGGCTCCTCAGCCAACAGTTAACTCAGTACCTGACACTGAACCATTCAAAGTTTGGGGACTGGAAGTAGTGGGACCCTTCCCAGAAACTAATACAAATCAATGTTTCCTAATTGTAGCCATTGACTTTGCTATACACTGTCCCACCTGCTGGGCAACAAAGGACCATAAAGAATAAACAATAAACCAATTAATTAACAAAGCAATCATAGCTGACTACGGTACTCCAGACTACATCATAACTGATGGAGCAACAGAGATATCAGGCCATTTAGTAAAAAACAACCTAAAAGCAAAAAATATCAAACATTCTACAACCTTTCCCTACAGGCCACAGGCCAATAGCAGAGTTGAACGCCTAAATGGCAGCCTTATCAGAATCCTTGAGAAAATAATGGATGGCAAAGCCAAAGACACATGGCCACTATATGTGAAACATGCATTATTAGTACCCCAGGTCTGAACCAATCAAGGGAAAGGCTACTCATTGTTTGAACTAACATACAGATACAAACCAGAGATAGCTACTCACAACAACCAAATGTATGTGAAAATTCCCCCGGTAAAACCTCCCATAGTAGAACAAGCACCAACTCTACAACACATACACCTCAAAGCTAAAATAGCATAATTAAAAAGGCTCAAGGCACAAAAGGTAACCTCAACAGAGGACCCACTCCCCATCAACTCCCCTGTCTGGGTCCTGTCTGGAAACAGAAAAAAGCTAGACTCAGTACACAGGGGACCAGAAAGAATCATCAAGCACAGACCAGACAGGAATACATACCTGGTTAAGTTACAGGGCGCCAAAGAGCACATTATCAAGAAATACCACAGATCCTGCCTCTGCCTTAGCAAAGGAGAACACTTGACCCAACTGGTACCAACTAGTAAACAGCTCCAGGAGCATCAGGCGGCAGCCGTTAAAACAAAGCCCCCTCCTGATGCACCAGAGTAATCCCTTAAGGGTGTGTGTGTCAAGGATCTGGATGTACAAGCATTCTGGCTACCATAACCTACTTACCATTCAGCCATTGCAGATTTGATGCCCTTCCAATATACTTTTTGACCTACCAAGAATGGTAACCAAGCAATATCACATGGATGTCCAAGTATCCAGTGGCTTGAACCCATCCCGCACATGACCAACCCCTAGGTTCAATCCAACTAAATTTCCGCCACAGCTAAAGCTATATAAGTCTAAAGTATTATCCAATAAAATATACTTCTCTTCTTTTTAATCCCATATTCAAAGCTTCCCCAAAAAGAGCTCATCATCACTTTCTATTGCATTAATCTACCTTTTCTTTTATCTTTCAGCCATCTTTTCCACTGTGAGAGAAACTATCCCTTCTCCTTCTTTTGGCCTTCCATTTCTTGGGAGCACTAGCTTTGGAGGGGTCAAAGGCTCCAGCAGGCACAATTCTTTGCCAGACAATGATCATCCAGATAAAGCCTTATCTGGTGGTGGTTTAATTATGATACCCAGTGCTTATGGGTAAGTTTAGCTACTGCTTCAAGAATGCCAACCCTCCTGATGCCCCCAAATCATCCCATGTTTATCCTTAGGCCTCTTCCTATCTTCCCATCTACTTGGTGGGTACTGCCTCTTGGGCAGGTTCAGCCCTTTTATGATAAGGCTTTCTGTCCTGGGGCAATTCAACTATCTGGTCATGGTGGCTCTCCTAACAAGTCCAGCTGGGCCAAGTTTGAATCTGGGTGCTCTAGCCCGTAAGGTGGGGGACTGTTCCCTGCTGAACAGATGTCTGGCAGTTTTCTGGAACCTGCCCTGGGCCTCCTACTTTAGGGTTCAGGGAACTGCCCTTAGAACCACCTGTTCCATACTGACATTGTCAAAGGGTTGGTCAGTATCCCAACCACTCCTTCCCTTGGCTATACACTCTGCTGATTGGTCTGCCTGGCAATACAGTGTAAGAACCCCAATCAGCCCAGGAACCTTTGTCACAACAGTATCAAATTGGGCCGTAAAGTTGAACATCATTTTTTTGAGAGAGGGGAGCTAAACTAACTGAGATCAGCTACCATCCTGGTAGAAACCCCCACCAAGATGCCATCCAGTGTAGAACTGGGATGGCAGCTCAAACAGGGGACCAAAAGGACCCAGCAGAGGACAGTTGCGGGAGGTGCACATTCAGGCTCATCAATAGCATACCTGAAACAAGCCAGGAGGTGCGCCTGGGGGACACTTCTGGGGTTGAGAGCATGCTGTTGATTGGGGGAAGAACCACAGTTTATACAGGGGGTAGTACGTAAGAGTCCTCATATTGACAACTTATTGGTGCTTCAGTGGGCAGGGCATACTCCACATCATCACATGTCAGGCTACAGACCAGAGTTTCCCCTTTAAAGAGTAGGTTGTCAGCCTTTCCTGTAAGATTGTCCAGTAGATGCAACAGGTGAGAGGGGTTCTCCCTGCCAGTTAGGCCAAGGAGGAGATACAAGTCCATAACTCAGGTGAGGCGGACCAAATTAGAAACAGAGCAGGGACCAGAGTGAAAACCACAAACTTGGCAAATGGGACCAACACTTTCTTGCTCTTCAAAAGATTTGGAGAGGCAGACAGGGGTTACAGCAGATAAAATGAGTAAATTTCACTAAGCTGGGGAACACCACAAGAAAATTTGGAGCCTGGGAGGTACTTGGGTGGATTGGTAGACTTTAACTTGATCAGGGAGATCTTTTAGGTTAATTTATACACTCAGAAGGTCAGAGCAAAAAAACTCTGGAATTTCAAGAATATAGTAGGTATTTATATTACCTACTAACTGAAATCTGAGTTAAAACTCAAAATCAAAAGCAGGTAAATGTACTTATAACACAAATAAGAGTTTTAGGCATAGCAGAAGCACAAGAAAGTACCAGGGGAAGAAGCTCAAGGTAAGGAAAACTTGAATTTTTACTAATATTTTAACAGAAAGGCTCCAGAAGCTGGAGTCACAAACAACTAAAAATAAAGGCAAATAATTTAATTTGTAACAATAGATAAGCAGGGACCCAAAATAGACCTACTTGCTATTTTAAGGGGCATAATTTGGGACCAAAGTACTGCTAGAAGCTGTGGAACCCCCTGATTGGCTGGATGATAATTTCTGCAGCCCAGTGTCAGGGGGACTGGAGAGTTTCAGGTCAATTTCAGGAGGACAATCTTATTGGCTGATGCCTATACAGTATTCCAGCATAAAATCAGGAGCTAGGACATTGAAATTTGTAGTGACTGATGTGTCCACCTCTGATTAGTCAGATCTAATGATCTTGAGAAGAGGACAATACCAGGCCAAATAGCAATCCAAATTAATCAGCAATTCTTTCACTGTTAGGCAGGGGAAACTAAGCAAGGTTGATAGGACTTAAGAAGGGTATACCAACACAAAACTATTTTCAGCAGTTTGTGCTAAGTCAGCCATGGAATTTAGAGGCTTGGCTGGACTTTGGTTTGATTTCTTAGTACATTGAGGGAAAACAGTGCAATCCAAGGCCATAGGGGGCAGTGAATTTAAAAAAAAATGCTGTACCCCCTGATAATAATGGGTTACAGGCCCACATGCTCCTGCCTTCTCCCTGCCTGAGTTCAAAACCTTGCCAACTCAGCTCCAAATGGATGCTCAGAAGGTCCACTGTGTGGCTGGACAGATCACTGAAAAGGCATGAGTCTGGTACGCAACAGCTAACCTCCAAGAGGAGGAGCTATTGCAACACTACCCCCTTTGATAGCTCCTTGTTATCAACTGTTGTGCCAGCCCAGTCTACCCAGGAGCTCTGAGACTAAACCATGGGCCTCTAACAAGGGAGATTGTGAGAGAGGGGGGTTAAACTAACTAAGTTTGGCTCCCATCCTGGGGGAAGGATCCACCAGGACACCATCCAGTGCAAGACTGGTATGTCTGCTTGAAGTGGCGTTGTAAAGACCCAACAATTGGGGGAGTATTTTAGCTAAGTAGGGTACCAAGTTGGCCACTTAGAACCTGGTGAGCGCAGTCACAATGGGATAGACTGTCATCATCCATTGAAAGACCTTTGCGTGTATGTTATAACTTCTGAAATTACCAACAAAATATGTGAGTACATAGTATACTAGAGTGTATATAGCTACAGACTGAGTGGAGTGGGGCAAACCCAGCGTAGACCAGGAGTACTGATCAGAGGAGTTGAGCTGTTCTGGTTCCTTATAAAAGTACTTTCCAGTTGGATCATTGAATGGCCCATGTAGTTAATGGTGTTGGTGGCCCCCAATCCCAAGGCAGGCTGTAAGGACAGCCAAGAAGATAAGGTGGTTCACCTTATATGTCAGGGATCCAGTCTTGGGCGGCCAGCCTGTTGTTTTTGGGGATAACTTGGGCCGGGTTTCTTGCAGGCAGGGCCCACCACAAGATAGGAGCTAACTTGAGAAGGTAGGACGCGGACTTCCCCACCCAAGACCAGGGGCCAGCGGCCAGTATAATGGTGTCTACCACCCCTGTGAGGATGATGTACACTATACCAAAAAGCTTGCCGGTGTGGTTGGTTGGTAAGTTGGGCAAAGAAGCAGGCATTGGTTTGGGTGTTACTGGCGGTTCCATGTGGATATTGTAGGCCGGGAGGTAGTTAAACTTTCCTCTAAACAATTTGGGTGTAGAGAAGATCCACGGGCCTTGGCAGTTGTATCTGACAGCGGATTGGATGCGGGCTAATGGATCTAGTTCAATGATTTTTTCTGGCGTGTAGTTCTTGTACTTGGGTTTTAAAGGATACTCGGTGAAATGGACAGGCCCAAAGGGTACACCAACTGGACAGAATACTGCGGGTGGTGGGGCAGGCGGAACAGAAGATCTTGAGCTGAACTGATAGACGGCAAATACAAAACACAGTAATAGCTGTATAAGCCAAAGTAACATAACCTTTATTTCAAAATGGCAATAAGTTTGGAGGGCGGGGTCCTTGGGTCTATATAGCACCCCAACTCCAAACTTAACATTTTTTGTGTGAGTTATCAGGGCATTGGGAAAGGCAGGGCCAGGGTAATTGGGGACTTGGGTCTAAAGGCAGCAAAATGGCGCTTGGCCCGGGAGTTCTTTCATTGGTTGTGACTCTCAATTTAGCTACCTGATTATCTTGCTCTAGCGTTGTGGTCATGGGGCCAGGTTGCGGCCCAGTGCCTCTTCCTTGGGTTGGCTCTTGATTGGTTGCTGGTGAAGACTTCAAACTCATGAAGTTAATAGTTGTTGCCTGGTTGGCTCCATTAGGTGTTGTGATTGGCACTCCACTTAGTGCAATAATTTCCTTGGCTCAATCTACTTTTCTGGGCGGGTTGTCTTCTTCAACATCAGCTTGCAGGGGCTTGATCCCAGAAAAATGTGGGCGGTTGGTCTTGCGGTCCTCTGGCCCAGCAGCCCGGGGGAATCCAGGTTCTGGGTTTGATTCCCGCTCCTGGGCCTGAAGTTCCAGAGGGGAAAAATTGTCAATCCTGACATTATAGTCCTGGGGGAGAGCAGACAAACCTTAGTGTCTTTAACTTTCTGAAGGGTAAAAGTTTTGGTTGATTTATGTGATAGCAATTGAGGGGTAACTTGCTCAATGATATCACAAACTATCATCAAGTGATTGAGCTTTATTATATACTATCATTCTTGGTGGGGCATGAATAGTGAAAAAAATTGAACAGTGAACCCCAAACACTTGGAGTTGTCTGGAATTCCCTTTTTGGATTGGGATTAGAGAGGTTTGGCCATCAATGTATTGTTGATCTCTGAATTTCATTGTCCTTGGTTCCCTTTAGGTGCTTTCATGCACCCAAATTTCAATTATGCAATTACTGCATTGAGTGATTTGCAGGGCTTCCTGTCAGTGCCATCCAAATTTGGTAGATTCCAAATTTGGGCAGCACTTTCCCCTAAATTTAGGTTTGGAAAATTTTCCTTTTCTGGTTTCCTGATTTGGCAGTTTTCCCATTTTTGGGGGGAGGACAGTCCTGCCATGGGGGGGGGGTGCGCCGCCCCTCACCGGCTGACTGGCTGGGTAAAACACACCATTTCAAAAACAGCATCTCAAAAAACACCATCTTAAATTTAATTTGAGATGGCGTTTTTTGCGTTAGTGATTTTGAATCACAAAAAAATAAAATAAACAATAAAATAGTTAAAATTTACATATACTTTTATAATACGGCATCTCAAATTTACGCCATCTTGATTCTGTCACTTTGAGTCAGATTAATTAAATCTTATTTTGCTAACTTTATTTACATATGAAAACACTTAGTGTGTGTGTGTGTTTACGCCATCTTGACTTTACGTCATTTTGAATTACGCCATCTATCTTAAACTAAAATAAGCCTATACCCAAACTAAAATAAAGCCTGTGGTATAGTGCCAGAAGATGTTCCTATAGTATTAATCTAAGACACTTATAAAATGAACAACCTAAAAAGACGCCACTATGATAGTCCTTCTAGTGATTGTCATTGTAGGTAAAAAAATCAGTTTTGTTATATGTAATTTATAACTTTATTATACATGGATACATTGATAAGGGTTTAATCAATAAAATATTTTAATAGTGATTTTAATATGGAGGAGGGTGATTACGCCATTCTAATTTACATCACTTCAAATTCCACCAAGTTTCACATCACCCAATTGATTTGGTGCACACAATGGATAGGGGAAAATAAGGGTAAATTACATATGACACCAGGGCTTGCTTTATTGATTCCCCCACCGCAATTCTTGTTTTCCACTTTTCAAAAGTATAGTTTCAGTAAAAACCAACATTAATAAAAAACTTAAGAAAACATATGAAAATTTGCAAATATATATTTTTTGATCTCCTCTAAACAACTGGGTACTTTTTAACCCCAGTTGTATAAGCTAGTTTTTGAAAAATTCAAGTTTTACTCTTTGGTCTGGTTGAGGTAGCTCCACAGTAAATTTGTTAATTTAATATAAAAATGGTCAAAAACACTATGTTTTTGAGCTACGGCACTTCAATTACGTCACTTCAAAAACGCCATCTTGAGAGCAAGTTTTCAGTCCAAACTCAAAGTTTTGCCTACTTGCGTTACTAATAAAAAATTATTTTTTTCAAAAAAACATTGAAATTTTGATAGTATATATTATTTGATCTCTTCTACAATTCTATGTAAAAAATTGATACTTTTATATTAAAAACATTCTTGTTTTTCTCTTTAAAAACCACCCCCAAAATGCTCATATTTTGATACTAATTCACTTTTAGATGCCTCCCAAGTCCATCAACAAAGCTGCGTCCAAGGTCTCCAAAGGCAAGACCACTTCTCCAAAGGCCAAAAAGGCCAAAACTACCCCTAAAAAGCAGCCTGCTAAGGGTAAAGCTCCTCCCAAGACACCTACGCCCTCACCAGAGCCTGAGGAAACAAGCCCAACCCCTCCCCTGTCAGGGATTCTTTCCCTGACTACTTGAATCTTGTTGACAACCTTGGAAAAAACACAGTCTCAAATCAACACCAGAACAAAGATTTAGAAGACACCCAGTCAAAAACACAACACAACAGTCTTAACAGTAATACTTGGTATTTGGAAACCTTGGGGAACTGGATTTGAACCCAGAACGCTTCTAAGTAATGTATTGTTAGCTCTGAATTAACACAAACATTTGATTTACCTTTTTATTACCTTGTTATTCAGTTGGTTTTTGCTTTCAAACATCTTTTGAATTCAAAAGTGTTAATAATAAGCTTGTAAACGTCACTTACTGTCTTGATCCTGATTGGCTGCATCTAGCTTTCCAACTGACTGATGACCCACTCTCTCTTCTTTTAGTTCAAGCTCCATACTCTTCACTACTTGATCTTCAGCCTATACACCGCTTAATTGCCTCTGATCTTGTGACTTACTCTGCTATCTTATTTTTAATTTATGAGATTATACCATCTCTCCAGACCCAAATCAAAGCAAATATTACCCAGGTATTAATTTCATACATTATAGTCATGAAAATCATTGGCAAATCCCTCTCATTCCCCCAAATAATCACTTAAATATTCCAGCCTCCATTTTGGAGGCTATTTAAGTGTGCAAACCTTGTCATTATTAAATGTTCCAACAATAAAGATTATTACTCTTCTAGCTACTCCTCCATTTTTGATAATACTCCTTTTTTGAAGCCATGAGGGGAATTCTCTTCCTATCCTGGTTTCTAGCCTACTTCTTGACCAAGGTGCACACCTTGGAAAATCCAACTCCTACAACCAACTGGTATAACTCCTCCCCAGATGACACCCACCAGAAGGAATCCCTTGCCCATGAATGGTTCAAATATTCTTCTGGACACTGGGGATGTAAATTCCACTATGGTTGCTTGTTTGCTACCCCTCCCACTGAACCTACTCTGGTTAGACCTTACACCTCCTTTTACCTCTTGACGTATTTGGCGGGCTACTATCTACTTGGACAATTCAGCTCTATGTTTGGGAGATTTGCTTGCCAAGGACAACTTGGACATCTTGCAATGGTAACAGTTTCTATTGGCTTGATAATAGCAGGCTTAAATGTAGGGGCCTTGGCCCATCAGCTGGGAAGTTTATTCCCCGCCAAGTGGGTCCCTGACATCCCCATTCTCCTTTTGTTTACTCCCTGTCAGACCCTCAAGATAAGTTGTTCAGCTTTAATCGCCATTATGACCCCACTTCAGAGCCTGAGGATGAAGAAGAGCAGGAGCCTGAGCCTGGTGCTCCTGCAGATGAGCCAATTGAGCTCTGCGATCTTAACTCAATCCACAATGTATGCAACAGAAATGGCACATTTGCTGTGCCTGCCACATACCCTGTCAGCTATCCAATTATGACAAAGCAAGGGGGTGCTGGCTTTGTCCACAAGGGCTACAGCTTCAGCTGTAACAACAACAAGAAGCCCATCCATCAGCATCACTTCAAATGTGATAATGTTGGCTGTCCAGCTAGACTTACCACCTATGGGTTCACTAGTTTTAAAGCCCTGACTATTGGGCATGACTGTGCCAAGCCCTTTGATCCACTGTATCAACTGATCTGCTGGTTTCTTTGCCAGGTCATACCAACCACCAAAGACCAAACTGCAACTGAGGTTGTAAACAATGCACTCATTAATCTATATGATACCCAACTGGCAACTGTTGGTGGTACCTCAAAACTTCAGAGATATCTCACTGACCAGAGATATGTTCTGAGCACTGAAGGTGTCAGTGATACATCAATTGACCAGTTGATTTTAACTGAAGAGCAAAAGCTTTCACGGCATGAAGAGAGATTCCTCCTTCACAATAATGGGCAACATGCCCCAGAGCGGATCATCTGCTTTGCTACCTCCCAGGATCTTTGCAACCTTTTAAAATGCAAGACCTGGCTTGCAGATGGCACTTTCTCCACCTTTCCAAAGCTCTTCAGCCAGCTTTGGAATATCCATGGGCAGGTTGGCAATCTTGTTTTCCCCCTGGTCTTCTTTTTCCTCCCAAATAAGAAGCAGGAAACTTATGTCCGGGCTCTAACAATATTAAAGGCCAAGTTGGATGAGATCCTCCCAACTATTGAAGAGGAGCCAAAGGAGACTAGAGGGCACAATAAAAAGGCCCAGTCAGAGGAAGCCACCCCAATCAAGAAAAAGCCCAAAAGCCTTCCATATCATGAATACCTGGTAGTAGATTTGAGCAGGCTCAGGCCAATGCTTTTATTAGAGTCTTCAAGAGCTCACCTCAGGGATGCTACTTTCACTTTTGGCAGGCACTCTGCCGCGCCTTCAAAAGTGCTCTGCACTTCATGAGCTAGTCTACACTGAAGGCACAAAGGAAGCAAAGGACATGTTCAACTGCTTTGCTGTCCTTGCCCTTGTGCGGAAGGAGGAGACAAATGCCTTCTATGATGCCCTTCTCTGCCATCCCTACATTATTGCCAACCAGGCAGCCTTTGCTCCATTCATAGAGTATTTTAAAACTCAATGGGTTAGGGTGTTTCAAGGAGCATGCCACATCAGAAAGGGTGGTGACTCAATCCAGTGGAACTGCTTTAAGCAGGTAAAGGATGGCCTAATCAAGACCACCTCTTCTCTTGAAGGATGGCATAGTCAATTTTCCACAAGGGTCTGGGTTCAGAAGCCCAAGTTCAACAAAATCATGGTCCATCTCAAGACTCAACAAGCCATCTCCGCCCGCCTCTTTAAAACAGGCATGAAGACCAAGGATGATCCCCCCAAGCAAACCAAAGCGGTGAAAAAGTATACAGAGATTAGAAAGGTGGTCCTTGTCTACTATCCCAAGGATAGCAAGCTTGAGCATCTCCAAGCTATCTCAGTTGCTCTTTCAACCAATGTATGATCCTTCCTCAATAAACACCACTCTATCTTCTCTATTATTTCCTTTACTTTTATCATTTCTTTAATTTTATAAGGTATTTGGTACAAATAAATGTTTATTTTAAAGTATAGTTTATAGTTAAAATAGATGAAAATGGTTGTTTTTGGGATTATTTTAACTTTTGGGCTTTACACAACTATGTTGCTACAAATGACCCCATTTTTTATTGCAGATTTGAAATTCTGAGGCTTTTTTAAGCCTAGAAATGTTTTTTGAATTTTTATTTTTTGGGTAGTTTTTGGAGCTCAAAAAATCTAAAATTTTAAACCCGTTTTTTCTTAATCAAAATGCCGTAAATCAAAATGGCGTTTTTACTAGTAAATTGAGATAGCAAAAATTTGAGATGGCGTATTTTGAGATGGTGTTTTTCAAGATGCCGTTTTCAAAATGGCGTATCCTACCACTGGCTGGCTAGTGAGGGCTGGCTGGCTGGAAGAAGAGGGCAGGCAGGGGCAGTCTGGCTGGCTGGGTGACAGCAAGCGCGCGTAGGCAAGCCATCAGGCTAGGCGTGCAACTGGCAGGCGCCTGGCAGTTGGCTGTGTGGTCTGCAGCTGGGGTATAAGAACTGATTTTAAAAATATTTAAATTCTTAATTTCTTTCTTATCCACTTGTTGTTTTTCAGCAGTTTCCCCAATTAGGGGGAACTGCTGCCTTTTTTGTCTTGACCTGTAGATTCCATTGTGACCAAAATCTTGTCTTGCAAAAGGTTGTTGTCAGGAATATTTCTGACAGGCATCCATAAAGAGGACACAGCAGAAAGTCAGGGAAAGTAGGAGTCCAAACCCATCAAAACCATGCCACCAAGTAACCACAGAGATTGCTTGGGTGCAGACTCTTGACTGCTGAATCCTCCTCTTGGACCTGAGTAACTAGAATCTATGAGGAAGGAGAAAATGGGGGAGCCAAGCTAGGGGACGTTGAGGGGGCTGGTTTGTGGGCAGAGAACTCAAGATCATCACAGGTCAAGCTTCTTACAACATTCTCACTGGTAACAAGAATGTCCTGAGCTTGTCCAGAGAGGTCCTCAAAATTGTGCACAAATTGACTGGGGCTTCTCCCAACGTGGTGAAAGGTATGGGAAACACAACTCCAAAGATCTGGAGAAGTGGTCCATATTATCACCAAGGCAGGAGCCAAGGTGAAGGCCAAAAACTTCAAAAAAAAGGCCAGCATTTACAAACTGAGTAACAGCTCAAGCAAACCAAGTTTATTGAGGCTATTTTTCACAGGACCAAAGGAAAAGGAGATCCTGACAGTATGAAACCTGCTGAGGGAGTTTTCAAAGTGCAGAAGGCAGAAAATACAAGCTATACACTTAGTAACACAACAGGAGGGGCTCTTTGAAGTGTATAAGCAGTATAGAGGACAGCAACGCAAATGGGAGACAAATTCAAACTTGTAGTAAGTATTTATAAATTTTTTAATACTAAATTCAAAGTTTTAACTAGGTTTTAAAAAGCAGGAGAGGTAAGTGGTCTTTTTAACGCTAACTTTATCTCTTGAGGCTTTAAAAAGGATGCTGGGAACCAGGGAGAGGCTAAGAAGGTAATGAATAGTAATGAAAATTCTAACAGAGCCAGGAAAACAAAGAGGGCCAAGAGGAGCCCAAGAGTTGACTGGATTTTTTAAAAGTATAACTTTAATTGATAAAATGAGCAATCAGGGACTGAAAGTCCCCTGTCTTGCTTTAAGGGTGAAATTCATGTTTCAAGGTCATCTTACCCAGGGACGCGGGTTTGATTGGCTGCAAGAGAAATTTTGCAAGACAAGTCCAGAAAACTGAAGGGTTTTGCAATTATTTCCTATTCCAACTCTGATTGGCTAGTGTCAAATGAATGATGCATGTCACCATTCAATCCAGTTGAATTTGAATTTTATAATTTGGCAGAAGCGCAACCAGATTGATTCAACTTAATTAATTTTAAATGTGGATGCACCCAAGCCAGAAAATAGTCCAAATTAATCAAGGATTTCTACCAAGTGGGCACAGAGTTTCAGAGCATCAGTATTTACCACCTGGGAAGGGTATACCAACACAAATATCTCATTAATTGTGTGGGCTAAATCCTCAAGGGAATTGAGGGGCTTGGCTGGCTTTTGAGCATATTTTCTTGTACAACGCGGGAAGATTGTCCTATCCAAGGCTAAAGGGGGGGAGTGACTTTACAGAGATATCATCAAGGGCTGCGTAGGAGAGTTGCCCACCTTAAGTGAGCCATTGGAATGGCTGCTCTAGATCTTGCTACACATCTCAGAAGAAAGGGTCCCTGGAACTTAGCCCCTCTCTTTCCTACCATGTGCTACCTGAAAAGCTTGAGGGTTGTCCAAAAACGCTCCCAATTGGTCTCCAAAGATCATGTTACAGTAGAGCACCAGATAGTAGACATAGCAGGCCCCCACAGAGCTAGGAATTGACAAGGAGCACCTGATGAGCCCTTGGCTGTGGTAAGCAACTTAATTGTGTTGCTGAAAAAATAACAGGTTGAAGCAGGAGTGGCTGGAATGCCTCTTGGAACCCTGTACCTCCTTCCTTTCAAAAAATTAATCTTGGTGAGTGGATCACTTGCTATTTTTACCTAGCAAGGGTGTGACAGAAATTTTTGGATAGTAAGAAGCAGCCTCTAGATGGTGAGGAATCACCACCCAAATCCACATATAGTTGATGATTAACCACTAACAAAGCTTCAGATACTGTTTTGTGAAATTTCCAAAAGATACACTAGGGTTAACCAAAATGATTAACCTTAACCAAAGAAGCCATAATGAAATAACTTGAGAGAGAATCAATGAGTATTTGGTGTATAATTCAGGACATTGAGATGTTACAAATATCTCGGCTATAGATACAGTGGGGAAAACTCCTAGATTTGCAGATATTGGGTTTACATTGGGCATAGGCAACAACAAAGTGCCAACAGCAGGGCCCCATCTTCCTGTAATGATTCTGCTAAGAATTAAATTGTAGGGAATGTAGCGCAGCAGGCCTACTACAGGATGCATTTAAAAATAAAGTTAGACCAGAGGATATTTGATTTTTATTAAAATTTTGGGAGGACTCAACTCTTAAGAGTTGAAACAGTGAAAATTATTCAATATATATTAAAATTTGACTAAACAATACCACCTGAGTCCTTGGCTCCTATTCCTTCTGCATTGTCAAGTGAATACCTAGTCCAGTTTTCAAAGAACTCTTGTGTGGCCAACTTCTGATGACCATGATGATAAATAAGATCATATCTGGTGACTCTCATATTATGTTAATTTATCAATGTCTACTTGCAAGGGGAAATTGAATACAACTGGCAGACCAGAGCAGCTGTAACCCATTTTCAATCAACTGTTTGATTTAAATCCATCAAATCAGTTAATTTTGTTAACAGCTTTCAAGATTAACAAGCTTTCTTACTTGGGCAGATAATTCCTGGCATTATGGAATCTACTGTGATAAAGGGTGGCTCTTGACCTGCTGGTTTTCAGATCTTTGAACTGTGGTAGCCTTGACTCAAGGTCCAAGGCAGGTCCCCCAGCTGCTGAAGATATTTCTGTGGATAATCAGAAGCTGCATATATCCCCTTATCCTCATCATAAATCCTTTATAATCTTTCCATCCCCTCTAGAAGCTTGTTTCTAGATAGCTCATTATTCCTGGGAGAAATTAAATAGCAAAAGTTAATACACATATTGGAATACCTTGCCCTACTGGCTCTTGTTGTCAAGAATATGCTTTTAGCGCTGTTTCAAGTTGTTGTTGACTCCATGGTGCTGCTGTGGTCTGTGTTATGCCTGACCTTTCCAGCTTATGTTGTTTCTAATTTTTCCCTCCAGATGCCTTTCATAACTTTGATTTTAGTTGCTTCTATGAGAGAGGAGCTAAACTAACTAATCTTGGCTCTCATTATGGAGAAATAACCCACTGGAATGCCAACCAGTGTATAACTAAAAATACCACTCAAACAGAGATCTATGAGGACAAGGTGGGGGACATTTGGGGAGGTAGGCATTTATTCTCATTATTAAAATGTCTTTTAGCAGCCAAGATGTGCAGACTGGAGCAGACATGAGATGTAAGGGGAGTCCAGAAGGAAAAACCTTCCCAACATGTTTGGGTAGGGAAGCCAGAGCCACCTCAGGAGGGGGGTCATCAGGAATCATTGTAACCACGAGGAGGTCTATTTCATCAGAGGTCCAACTTTTCACAAGATACTATATAGTAGATAGAAGTTCTTAGGATTTGCCCAACAAATAGAGGAGCTTAGTAGGATTCTTTCTCACTGAGAAGGTAGAGGTGGACAGATGCAATCATAAATCTGGAAAAGTAGTACACAGTAAGAGAAGGGTTGATATCAAGGTAAAGAGTACAAACTTGGCCAAAGAGAACAGCATTGCTGACCTCTTCAGGAAAATTCAGTGTCTCCTGTATCCTTAGAAGAGGAAAAACAAGCAGTAAAATGCAAGCCTGGGTGTGTTACTAAAGTATCAGAATTTCTTTGGGTCCTAGTTTGTTGTCAGAAGACAAAAAACCTGTGGGAAAGGATTCTAATAAACAAAAAAGTAATTTTGAAAATGGCTTTTGCTTTAAACAAGTAACAATTAGACTTAGAGTAAGTTGTTATGTTAATTTCTAACTTAAATTCTAGGTTTAAAGTCAAAAGCAAAAGCAAAAAGGTAATAGACAAGAACTAGTATTAATATTAACTACAGAATCTAAGAGCCAAAAGCCAGGTGACCAAGGAAAGAGAATTGAGGTAAAGAAAACTCTAATTTTCACTAATAATTTTAGAAAAAAGGACTCCAAGGAGGAGATCCAAAGAGCACAATTTTTTAAAATTCTAAAAAATTAATTGAAAAAATAGAAAAGAAGGGACTACAAAAAAGCTTACCTGTTATTTAAGGGTAGAATTCATGACTAAAGGGCCTCCAGGAGCAGAGAAGCCTCCTGATTAGCTGGAAGATAAAATTTTCAGCTCTGTGTCAAGAGGGTTGGAATTTTTTGCAATTATTTTGAATTTAGTCATGATTGGCTAATAATGGTGGAATGAGTTATCAAAGAAAAACTTGAGCTTCAGGGCAGGATAAACTCTTTGATGTGACAATCACTGATTGACTACATCAAAATGTTTAAAAAGAGTGTAAAACCAGGATAACAAGCAGTCTAAACTGATCATGGTTTCTTCCACAGTTGGTTAAAGAAGTTGGGGCAATGGGAGGCACTTGGGAGGGATATGCTAAGACAAATTTTTACCAATTGTATGCACTAAATCTCCTAGTAAATTAGAGGTCTGGAAGGACTTTGAGGGATTTTTTTTAGATTGTTGGGGGAATATAGTTTTATCTAAGGCCAAAGAAGATAGTAACTTTACAGCTGCCTTTTGTTATACATCTAAAGGTGCAGAATTAGTGAGCCTCTTCTCCCAATTTGGCTTAGTGTTGTTAAAGCAACTGAAAATTTATTTGATTTATCCTCAATGTTTTTTCTGAATAGTTGTGTACACCATATAACTCTTACATAATGTTCCTTGTGTTTTACAGGCTTTTCAATTTGTGATTATAGAAGTTTCAAATAGTTGTTCATATCAGGGTGAATACTGACAATATGTAGTTAGTTAAACATTTGGTGAAGATCAGATTATATTTTTAGATAGTAATTCATAAGTATAATGAATTAATTTAAGCTTTAGTTGGTGTCACAAATGAAATTTTGCTTCTGATAATAAACAGAAGTCAAAAGCAAGAATTGAACACTACTTCTCACAATCTGTGGCCTGTTAACACAGAGGGCTAAGGGTCCAGCTGCTTGTGTTTTTTTGAGCTCAATTCTGTGAGTTGTTCAATAAGCAGTCCACAAAGCCTAGAAAATTTGCTGAGACTTAAAAGAAGCCCAACTAAAGATGTGTTGCTGAGGGCCCAGACCTACGCAAAGACAGTAGCCTAATCAAAGGAGATTTTGAAAAAGTCCAAAATCACACACCCCAATGAGTGTCATCCAGTGTCAACTATCAGCATCCAGGAAACCTGTATTTGACTGGTTCACCTGATTTTAGCAATAGAGTTTGGACACAGAAAGTTTCTTATATCTATTCACCAGTGCCCACCAATTAAAAGCTAGCCAACCCTGTTAACTAACCAATGAATCAGATTCCAGATGTCAAAATACCTGCATACCTAAAGCCTGCAATTTCTAAAAAAAATCAATCAGACAAGGCATTATAAAATTCTCAGCTATGCTAAATATGGCAGTATTTTCATTCAGATAATAAATTTAAATGAACCTTTGGTTCAATCAATCTATGCCCTATCTAGTTTTAGTTTGCTATCATCTACACACAATTCATGTAGGATCATAGCCCCTCAGGATTTTTTCTGCTAATCCTGGGCCTCTTATCTCATGTTATTCTTTCCAGTAGAAGCATAATTTAGTCCTGTCTATTTTATTGAGTACCTGTTCAATCCAGCTTATTCCAAATTCACCTTGGAAAACATATTGATTGCTACTCCCTAGATAAGAACTAGAGAACCAGAAACCTTCAACTTCAAAGAAAATTGGTACACTGTGCAACTCAGGCTCTTCTGTGATAAGTAGGAGGTCTTTCAAATGGGTGGAGAGTACCATGGACATAGTGCAACCAAAAATCTTGGATGAGGTCCAGCGCACATTGCACAAGCCCACCCCACCCCTGAGCTTGTTGCCAATCAGCTTTGTAGTGGCAATTAGCTGGGTACCAGGTCGCCACAGTGTGTGTTGCACAATCTTGTTGATACTACAGAAGAATTGTGGTATAAGGGGGAAGAACTGTGCAGTGTACCAGACTTTTGAGTATCCAAGTATATTTACTAGTTGGACCCTGCTAATCTGAGTCACCAGGTTGCACTTCCAGGAGGACATGGAGTGTGAAAACGCACCAAGGATGTTTGATTCCATCACCTGTGTGTCAAAAACCCCCACCTTGACCCATGCGCCCAGATGGCACACTGGGTCTCTGGTTGGCTTTATGGCTAGAGGGGGTCTGAATCCTGGGTTGCCCAAGACAATGGCCTGTGATTTATTGGTGTTCACTTTGGCCTGTTATCCCAGATTTCATTACCCTACATTCAAAAGATCCAAATTGTGTACAGAACACAGTTTTTGGTATGTCTTTTTCTTTTACTTTGACTTGGTTATATCTTGAGGTGAGTCAATTTTAGAAGAGAATTTGGCTCCAGAGAGCCTTGCAAACAGATACCCTATAAGTGGGAGGGGATATTTATTCTTTACTGTGCTTGTGTTTTAGAGCTCTGTAGTCAGTTACTAGATGGAGTGTGCCTTCCTTTTTCTTTACAAAGAACACTGCTGCCCCCATGGGGATTCAGACGGGCAAATGAAACCTTTGGCTAGGTTGTCCTCAATATGGGTCTTGAGAGTTTGGGTCTCCATGGGGGAGAGTCTGTAGAGAGGTGCAGGTTTAGGCATGGCCTTGCATAGGTTGATGTTGTGTTTGACCTCCTATTCAGGGGGTAGCTCTGTGAGCTCTTCCTTAAATACATGAGTGTATTTCTTAGGAGTGCTGCAAGTTCTGGACATTGAATCTTGGTTATTTGCATGTTATTGAACTTGGTGTACCTTATTATGTAGAGTGTTGTCAGGGATCCAGTCTTGAGCGGCCGGCCTGTTGTTTTCAGGGGTAACTTGGGCCAGGTTTTTTTGCAGGCAATGCCCACCACAAGAGGGGAGCTAACTTTAAAAAGTAGGAGGCGGACTTTCCCACCCAGGACCAGCGGCCAGGATTATAGTGTCAATCACCCCTGTGAGGGTGATGTACACAATCCCAAATAGCTTGCCAGAATGATTGGTTGGGAGGTTGGGCAAGGAAGCGGGCATAGGTTTTGGGGTCACAGGCAGTTCCATGGGCAGGTCGTAAGCAGGGAGATAGTTAAATTTCCCTCTGAACAACTTGGGTGTTGAAAATATTCACAGGCCTTGTTGGTTGTATCTAATTGCAGATTGTATGAGGGCCAAAGGATTGAGTTCAAGTATCTTTTCTGGGGTGTATTTCTTGTATTCAGACTTCAGAGGGTAGTCAGTAAAGTGGACGGGTCCAAAGGGTACACCAGGAGGACAGAAAACAGCAGGCAGTGGGGCAGGCGGGCCAGGAGATCTTGAACTGAATTGGTAGACAGCAAATACAAAATAAGGCAATAGCTGTATGAGCCAAATTAACAAAATCATTATTCAAAAATGGCAATAAATTTGGAGCGCAGGGTCTTTGGGTCTATATAGCAACCCCCTCCAAACTTAACATTTTCCATGGGGGGTTCATCAGGGCATTGGGAAAGGCAGGGCCGGGGGAACTGGGCGCTGAGGTCCAAAGGCAGCAAAATGGCACTTGGCCTGGGAGTTCTTTCATTGGTCAAGAATCTCAATTTGGCTACCTGATTATCTTGCTTTAGTGTTGTGGTCATGGGACTGGGCCGTGGGCCCGCGCCTCTTTCCTGGGTTGGCTCCTGATAAGTTGCTAGTGTAGACTTCAAGTTCATGAAGCTAATAGTTGCCAAATCAGTACATCCATTAGGTGTTGTGATTAGTCTTCCATTTGGTGCAATAATTTCCTTGGTTTGGCTTGTTTCACTGCATGGGCCAACATTATTGGTATCATCTTGTGGGAGCTCAATCCCAGAAAGGTGCAGGCGGTCCTGCAGTCCACAGGCCCGGCAGCCCAAGGGGGTCCAGGGCCGGGGTTCAATTCCTGCTCCCGGGCCCAGGTTTCCAGAGAGGAAGAATTGCCAATGCTGACAAGTGTACTGTCTTTGGTTAGATATTCTGAGTTGTCCTGATTTATGACTTTAACAAATACTGTGTCTCTTAGAATGAAGTTGTTGGGTTCTTTGAGAATGTTAAAATTGACTCCGTTGCATTTATTGTCATGGCTTTTGTTTTCCAACATACGCTGGGGTTCACTCAGGTGAACCAGTCCATGTCTGCTACAATGCTGTAGTTTATGTTGTTAATGACAAGTCCTTTGATGGACGTTTGAATGCCTTGGAGGTCAATTCTGAAGGGAGTTGTTTTGCCTTTGAGTAGAACCTTTGATTTTTTCTGCCATTCTGGCGTATTTGGAGTTGGATTTGACAACTGGTATTTTGTACTTGATTACAAAAGGTTTGCTAACCATAGTGTGTTGTGCACCAGAGTCAAATAAAATTTTATGTGTATGTGATTTGTAAGTGCATGGGTAGATAAGAAGCTGTGAGAAATATTTAATTTTTACATTCATAAAAATGGGGGATTGCGGGACACGTGGGATGCAAGCAGCAAAGTTTGTGCCTTGGTACAGTTTCTTGTTGTGTTGGGGGGGGAGACAGGGGCACTTAAGCCTTTACCCCTCCTCTTTTCCCTGTTCCTCTGTTTTGAGACCTTTGAGGTCAGAGAATGTGGGGTCAGATTCATAGCAGGTTGCTGTTTCAGCATTGTTTACTTTGGTGGTGTCCTCTTTCTTGTGACAGAAGCAGTTTGCGCTCTGGCTGCAATTGCCATTGTTACAATTGAAGTTGCTGTTGCCATGATTGGTGTTTTGGCATTTTTTGCCATTGGAGTTTTCTCTGACATTGCTGTCTGAGGAGCAGTTTCTGTTGCATGCAGCCTATTCCATATTTGTGCGTTTTTCTGTGCGCTTGGCTTCTGCAATGAGCGTGAGCATGGAGGTGTTGGCCTCTGGGCAGATGAGGGCAGCAACAGAGGCTTTCATTATATTGATGAATGATGCTCTAGTGTGTACGTTGTAAGCTTGAGCTGGGTTTCAGATCTTGCAGTGTATTTCCTTGAACTCATTGGCATAAGCTGTGATAGTGGTCTTCTGAGGAAGATCTCTGAGCTGTATTGCAATGTCTTGGAGGGATTTGGTGACACAGAAGTTGTGAGTGATGCCTGCTTTGAACTCTTCCCAGTTTTCAAGCTGGCTGTCAGTTTGTGAGCCAACCCAGGTGGCAAACCAGTTAGCTGCAGCCTCATACAGACGCTTGCTGGCTTCCTGGACCCATTTTTTGTGGGGAATGCGGCTGGCGCAGAGTTTAGCGGCTGAGTGGTCTAGCAAGTTGATGATGTTTTCCTTGTTTTTACCAAAGAACTTGTTGATACCAATGTACTTGGTGTTGGTAACTTTTCCTGTGATAGGTGTTTGTGTGTTTTTTTGTAGTTGGAGAGAGCAACTGTATTGAATTATCTTGGTGCATGCTTTGGGCATGGCCAGTCCTTCAAATATGGTGCATCCACTAGGTATATCTTTGTTGATGTTGTGGGCGCAGAAGTACGTCTTCCAGGTATCCTGATATGTGTCCTGGTTGAGTACGTGAGCAAAGGAGGGCAGGTTTTGGTCAGTCATTTTCTCTTTCATGGGCATGGTCAAAAACTGTAGCTGCTACCAGTGATGAGGAGCGCCTTTTGAAGAAGCTTTGAATATGGAATTAAGAAGAAGAGAAGTATATTTTATTGGATAATACTTTAGATTATATAGCTTTAGCTGTGGCAGAGATTTAGTCAAATCAAACCTAGGGGTTGTTCATGTGCAGGATGGAGTCAAGTTGCTGGATACTTGGGCAGTCATGTGATATTGCTTTGTTGCCATTTCTGGCATATTGAACTGTATATTGGAAAGGCACCAAATTGGACAATGATAGGATGTTAAGTGGGTTGGCAGTAACCAGAAATACTTGTACATCCAGATCCTCAACAAAAGATAGAGTCAATGCTGCTAGATCAAAGGGAATAGCTAAGGATTAGCTACCTTGAATAATAAACAATGATTACAAACAATTGAGGGGGCTGTTGAGATCAAGAGGGGAAGCTACAGGAGTTTCTTGGGCTTAACTGCAACAAAGGAACTTTGACAGGATAGTGTCCAGATCTTTTCCAACTGTTGGGGCAATGCTTGAGACTAGGGCTGTGTTGGCCCCAAAAAGGGAGATTACAGCATTTACTGTAATTGTCCCTTCCCAGCCTACTTCTTTTGGATTCCCCTACATTGGGAGAATCCAAAATTTCATAAAAAAAGAATGCCTCAGACAGCTTTCTGTTTTCTGGACAGGCCAGAAATATATAATTTAAAAATTATTTCTTAAAAAATCAAATTTTGAATTCAATTTTTTTAATCTTTTGAAGTAGAAAGACAAAAAAATATAATTTTTATTAAAAATTTCTGGAAATTTAAATTCCAGCTGTGCTCTTTTATGAAACAATTATGGACAGTTGGCTTCTTTTCTAAAAAGGAGCCACTGTCCAAAATCCAATGCAGCCCTACTTGAGACCCAGAGTAACCATAACCACATTATTCTTATTCACCTTATCATGAAGAGAGTCTTGATGTCATTGGAAGTAAAGGCAGGAGCATCTTTGAGCAGGTTGAGTCTTAAACAGTTGGCAGAAAGCAGAAAGAAGTAAGCAGGCAGCCAACCAGATGTGGGGTGTGCAGCAAGTTCTTTTGTGATCCTTTTAATGTTTTTGGCAACTAGGTTTGTGACAATTTGATTGGTGATGATATAAATTTGTAGTGTAAGATGGTTTTAAGACTTAAGATTAATATAAACTGCATCAATAGATGTTCAAGCTTGATTCCTGGGTTGGAATGGTTTCCTAAATTTACATATGCTCATGAGATTAAAAGGGACTATTAGTTGCATTGCACCTAGTTGGGCTTGAGTTTCTGCATGGATAAAAGAGTCAGGGAAAAGTTCACTGATAAGCCAATCAACAGTGGCTTGGGACCAGTGAAGAGCCCTTCCCCATGGTTGTGGCAAGGCAACCTACATAGGGGAGGTGAGAAAGAAATGAGAGTTATTATGTTATTGGGGGTGTTGAGGGTCTGGATGTACAAGTATTCCGGCTATTGCCATCACACCTAACATCCAGTCATTGCCCAATTTGGTGCCTTTCTAATATACCATTTGACATACTGGAAATGGCAACAAACCAATATCACATGACTGTCCAGATATCCCACGACTCAAAACCATCCAGCACATGACCAGCCCCTGGGTTTGATCCAACTAAAATCCCTGCCACAGCTAAAGCTATATAAGTCTAAAGTATTATCCAATAAAATATACTTCTTCTCTCCCTAATTTTATATTCAAAGCTTCCCCAAAAGGCGCTCCTTATCACTGGTAGCACTACGGTTTTTGACCACACCAATGAAAGAGAAAATGACTGAACAGAACCCGCCCACCTTTGCCCACCTACTCAACCAGGCCACATCTGTCAGGGCCCAAGGGATTCTGATTCTGAACCATTAAATTGAAGATTGGATGTGTCAGGAACCCATCCACTTGGAAACATACCACCCAAAAGGTGTATGGCTGTGGATGGGTTCAACCTGGTGAGTAGAGAACCAATTGGAAGAGAGACCATCTCCATATGGAACAATTCCCCAAATAAACAAAATTGAACCAAAAGAGGGTTAAATCTTCCCAACAGGAAGTAAGCTCCAAGATAACTCAGGAGGAAAACCAAAGCCATGGGGCAAAATAAGGAAGGACTGGGCAGACTGGACCCCATGACCTTTGGTTCCTCTTTGATGGGGGGATTTGATGACAGTGGGGTGGTGGTGTACCATACGCCTGGTACCGCTCGGCGCCACAACTTGTCCAAGTGACCAGGAGGAGGCAAACCAGAATCTGCTCTGGTTCTAAAAGAAAGGCTTGCAGTAAGAGACTGAACAAGGAGCAACCAAACCAACCATTTATACCCAAATGGTCCCCATTGGGATGACTTGGGTAGCATCATGGTGTTTGATTTCAGGATTTGAGAGCAGGCAAAAGAAAAATCAATTAGGTTGGTAAATTGACTTTATTAACTGAACAAGTAAATAGAATGGAAGATAGGGCCTTATATAGGCTATCAGTGGAGACCCATTTGTGTTTTGCAAAAGTCAGTTGTGGAAAAGGAGGGGAAAACTTGGCAGGAGAAGCTTGGGATCTTAAGATGCAATTTAAAAAATGATTTTTTGAATCTTTAACCCTAACTAGGACTCCCCTAACAGCTAGGAGTACTTTTCCCCAGCTGTTGGTGAAGTCCCAGCTTGGGAAACCTCCTGGTGGTTGAGAAACCCACCAGAAGGAGAGGCTCTGTTGTTTTGATTACTCAAAACAACTATGGAGCCTCGTTCTTGTTCTTTGAAACTGTTCCCTGGTTTAATATTGAATTTGAAAGGCCCGGCTGCGGGCGTAAACTCTGATTGGCTGCAGCCCATAAATTTGAGCAAATTCAAAGGTAAAATCAAATTCAAAGGATTAACATTATCTAGGCAATAAGACAATGAGCGCAAGGGACCGGGTTTGATCCCTGTGTTGGGCAAAGAGCAGGCCTCCTGGCTTGATCCCAAGGAAGAAAAAGGTAATTTTGAGCAGATATTACATGCTAATAATTTCTTTTCAGGACCCGAGAAAAACCCCAAATTAGGAGAAAGGCTTTCAGACCCTGGGTCAACCAAGATTATGTTAATGATGTCAGGAAAGGAGGCAAAGGCGTTCCTGACAAGATGTATTTGATTTATTTATTTTAAGGACCAAAAATGACCACAAATGAAGGGGAGAGAAGTCAGGCTCTTTTTATACCATTTGATCTGATTCTTCCAGATCATTCTAAGAGGTTCTTGGGTCTTCATCTGGGGGCTCATTCTGTGAGTCTGAGACATCAGCTGATTATATGGCATCATATTCCTTTGAGAATCTTTGAACTTCACGCTTTGCTTCTGTTTATTGTCCAAAAATAGCCCCAATTGAAGCTCCTGCTTTGTGGCTTCAATTTGAGCGTAAAAACGTCCAAATCCTATCAGTATCAGCTGAGATACACTAGTATTTGTCCGCACAGCGTTGATTGTTGTCTTTGTAGGCCCAATACCTAATTGCATTTCCTTTTTGGGACGTATCAATGAGTTCTCCCGGGCTAAATATTCAAATCGAATTAACTTCTGAACTAGTTCACCTAGAGAGACCATCAAAAGTTCGTTTTGACGGCAAGGATCTGCTCTATTAGCCCAGGTAGTTAAAACGCAATTTTCATAAATACTAATGTCATGGTGGTTTATGACAACATCCCAAGATACCTGGAAAACGTACTTCTGCACCCACAACATTGATGAAGATATTCCCAGAAGATGCACTGTATTTGAAGGTCTGGTCATTCCCAAAGCATGCACCAAGATAATTCAATACAGTCACTCTCTACAACCACAAACAAACACACAACTGCCTATCACAGGCAAAGTTCCCAACACCAAATACATTGGTATTGACAAGTTCTTTGGCAAAAACAAAGAAAACGTCATCAACTGGCTAGACCACACAGCCGTCAAACTCTGCGCCAGCCGTATTCCCCACAAAAAATGGGTCCAGGAAGCCAGCAAGTGCCTATACAAGGCCGCAGCTAACTCGTTCACCACCTGGGTTGGCTCACAAACCAACAGCCAGCTTGAAAACTGGGAAGAGTTCAAAGCAGACATTACTCACAACTTCTGTGTCACCAAATCCCTCCAAGACATTGCAATACAGCTCAGAGATCTTCCTCAGAAGACCACTATCACAGCTTATGCCAATGAGTTCAAGGAAATAAACTGCAAGATCCAAAACCCAGCTCAAGCTTACAACATACACACTAGAGCATCATTCATCAATATAATGAAAGCCTCTGTTGCTGCCCTCATCTGCCCAGAGGACAACACCTCCATGCTCACGCTCATTGCAGAAGCCAAGCGCACAGAAAAACGCACAAATATGGAATATGCTGCATGCAACAGAAACTGATCCTCAGACAGCAATGTCAGAGAAAACTCCAATGGCAACAAATGCCAAAACACCAATCATGGCAACAGCAACTTCAATTGTAACAATGGCAATTGCAGCCAGAGCGCAAACTGCTTCTGTCACAAGAAAAAGGACACCACCAAAGTAAACAATGCTGAAACAGCAACCTGCTATGAATCTGACCCCACATTCTCTGACCTCAAAGGTCTCAAAACAGAGGAACAGGGAAAAGAGGAGGGGGAAAGGCTTAAGTGCCCCTGTCTCCCCCCAACACAACAAGAAGAAGTACCAAGGCACAAAATTTGCTGCTTGCATCCCACGTGTCCCGCAATCCCCCATTTTTATGAATGTAAAAATTAAATATTTCTCACAGCTTCTTATCTACCCATGCACTTACAAATCACATACACATAAAATTTTATTTGACTCTGGTGCACAACACACTATGGTTAGCAAACCTTTTGTAATCAAGTACAAAATACCAGTTGTCAAATCCAACTCCAAATACACTAGAATGGCAAACACGTCAAAAGTTCTACTTGAAGGCAAAACAACTCCCTTCAGAATTGACCTCCAAGGCATACAAACGTCCATCAAAGGACTTGTCATGAACAAAATAAACTACAACATTGTATCAGGTATGGACTGGTTCACCTGAGTGAACCCCAGCGTATGTTGGAAAACAAAAGCCATGACAATAAAATGCAACAGAGTCAATTTCAACATTCTCAAAGAACCCAATGACCTCATTCTAAGAAACACAGTATTTTTACAAGTCATAAATCAAGATGATTCTGAACATTTAACCAAAGACAGTACCCTCCACATAATGAGGTACTCCAAATTTAACAATATACAAACACAAAAGATCCAATGCCCAGAACTTGTGGCACTCCTAAATGAATACACTTATGTATTCAAGGAAGATTTCACAGAGTTACCCCCCAAACGAGAGGTCAAACATGGCATCAACTTATGCAAAGCCATGCCCAAACCTGCATCCCTCTACAGACTCTCCCCCATGGAGACCCAAACCCTCAAAACACACATTGAGGACAATCTAGACAAAGGATTCATTTGTCTGTCTGAATCCCTGTGGGGGCAGCAGTTTTCTTTGTAAAGAAGAAAGAAGGATCTCTTTGCTTAGTTACTGACTACAGAGTGTCAAAACCACAGGCTTGACCCGCCAGCAAGGTTCCAACCAAGCAGGTTTGTGACCCGCAATCCAATTACCCGGTCACTCAAAGCCAGACTAGGAAGTCAACTCAAATTACCAAATCCATCAACATGAACAGACAATGATCCTATACAGTGGATACCTTGATTTGGCGCTTGACTCACTAACAGGATCAAGCCACCCCCCTCTTTCATCCAGCTGTGTGATCACCAATCATGTTCCTGCTATCCATTGATTCACAATAGCTATATAATCACTATCTCACAATAAAGATTATTATCTATCTCCTAAATATTTTTTCCCCATGTAACTCTGCTAAAAAAGCACAGTTACGACATTGTAGCACAGGTAGGCTCTCCATCCTACCTTATCTTGAAAAATTCTGCCTGTTGCCCGCACACGCCATAGACAACAAATCCTTGACAGAATTATTTCTGGCCTCCCGCCCAACTGGACGCTGTATACTCCTGGTACCGAGATACCTGATGGCTTTGTTCTCTACCAAAACACGGCAATCCCGCTACCCGCCTTCAACGCCCTGTCTGCCCAAGGGTTCTTTCAGACGACTTCCTTGATGCCACAACCAACCAACAAAAGCACCATGCCCACCTATGTAGCCCAAAGACTGCAAAGCGCTGCCTTGGAACCTTTTTCCTGGGCCAACAACAACAACACTGCTGCATGGATCCAGTCTGCCCAAAGCAAGCTGGCTCAGATGGAATGCCCGCAGTGGTTTTGGATTGCGGAGATTTCCATTTGTCTGACCCATGAGGCTGGCACCTGGTGTGACAAGTGGCACAAAGAGCACACTGAAAAAAACTGGGACACCTTAAAACAGAACTTCCTGGCAAGATTTGTGCTTAAGGATACGGCGCTCATGATCATATGCCAAGTAAAGAACCTAACCCAGACAGGCACCGTGAAGGAACTCACCCGCGCCTACAAGGAATTCTGTCTCTGTGCCCCATCCAACATGGCCTTTGACACCCCAGCAACACACCTCATGTACTACAATGCTCTCAAGTTGCACGTGATGAGACATGTGAACCTGGACCAGGTTACCAACATGTAAAGCCTGTACCAAGAAGCGGAAAAAGCGGAGCAAACATCCAACGCTCTGCACAAGGCACAGACTGGGAAACACAAAAGACCTAAGGACTCCCATCCAAGCAGGCGCTCCTCTCAACCACCTCCTGGAGGCAACGGCAACAACAACAACCAAAGGTCCACGGGTTCAAATGGGAATGGGAATGGGAATGGAAATAAAGGCCAATTGAATTGTACCCATATCTGTGTCACTGGCACCCAAGGCAACCTAGACAAGGGAAAAGCCTGGGGAGAGCACTAAGCGAGCCAAGCTCTTCCCACACAACTCCTGACTTGTCCAACAATGCATACCAACCCAAGGATGTGGACCAATGCCCAATGATCCAAGTGCCCTCAGAAGACCCAGTACTGTACACCATTGCCAGACATCCCAATAAATTGATGTCTTACCCTTTCTGCTTTTGCAGTTACACAGGCTCAGCACTCTTGGACTTGGGCGCAGATTGAACCTTAGTCAACAGCAGCTTTGTGGATAAATTCAAGCTGGCCACTAATCCTTTGCGGATTAAAAACATGGTCCTGGCTGATGAACATCACATTGCTGTAACAAAAGAGACTGCCCCCTTCTCTGTCATGCTTAAGAACCTCCAATCCACCATCCAAGGTCCCGTCATTGACTTCCCTAAGTTTGAAATTGTACTGGGTCTAGACTGGTTACGGAAAAACAACCCCCATGTGGACTGGGCGGCCTCAGTGTTGACCATCAAGCGTGAAGGTGTCAACCACCAAATCTACCTGGACTCTGTAGACCAACTCCTACGAGACCACGTCTTTGTACGCATCACAGAGACTTTGGACAAGAAAGAAAGCTTGAAAGCAATTGACTGGGACTCCTGCCAGTATGAAATCATACATTTCAAGGACCACCTGGACACCTCCACACCGCAAGATTGCAACATTGTGGCCTGGCACCCAGAAATCTTCAAGGAGGTGTTACCTGGGCTGCCTCCTGAGAAACACATCCAACACTCTATCCAACGCAAGGGGGCTGTACCCAAGGCACACCCCATTTACAGGCTGACCCCAAACAAGGACAATGCCCTGTGCGCCTATCTCAAGGAGGCACTGGAAAAAAGACTTATTCGTCCCTCACAGTCTCCCTTTGGGGCCGCCATATTCTTTGTGGCTAAAAAGAACAGTACCTTACGCCTGGTCACAGACTATTGCGCCTTAAACAAAGTCACCATTAAGAATTGTTACCTATTACCACTAATCAACGGTCTCTTTGACGCCTTGGGAGGAGCCTCTGTCTTCTCCAAGATTGATCTAACTGCAGGCTACAACCAGATTTGTATCAAGGAGAAAGACATCCCCAAGACAGCCTTCCGCACTAAGTACAGTTCCTACAAATGTGTGGTACTCAACTTTGGCATGACCAATGCCCCGTTCACCTCTGTAACCTTCATGAACAAATTGTTTGCGCCACACATAGGAAAACACGCACTAGTGTACCTGGACAATATTATCGTCTACAGCCTCTCGGTGGAACAGCACCACAAAGACCTGGAGGAAGTCTTTGAGACCTTGGAACAGCACAAACTGTTAGCCAAGCCCTCCAAATATCAGTTCTTCCGGGAGCAACTACCCTTCTTGGGGCACATAGTCTCAAAAGACGGCATCAAACCTGACAGTCAGAAGATACAAGCCATCTGCAAAATGCCACCTCCCAAGGACAAATCAGAACTACACACTTTCTTGGGAATGGTGGCCTATGTACAACGCTTCATACCCAACTGCGGCGTCTTGACTGCCCCCTTGTCTGCCATAACAGGCGCCAAGTCCAAGTTTGTATGGACCCCCAACGTGACCTCTGTTTTAGACGTCTCAAGGAAAAGCTCACAACAGCGCCCATCTTACAATACCCCAAATGAGACAGAGAATACCAGATAGAAACTGACGCTTCAGATGCATCCATTGGGGGGTACTACAAATTAAGAATAGTGATGGTGATTTCCTGCCTGTAGCCTACAAGTTGCGCAAACTGACAGATGACAAGTGTTGATACCCAATCCACGACAAAAAACTGTTGGCCATTGTACACTGCCTAGTCAAATGGTGCTGTTACCTGGAACAGCAGGAAGAATTCACAGCACTAACCAATCATAAGTTGCTCATCATTTCAAGACACAAGCAAACCTGTCACACTGCCAAGCGCGGTGGATGGAAATCTTAGAAAGATTTAACATGCTAATCCAATATAAGCCTGGGGCCAAACTTGCCATGGCAGACGCCCTGTCCCGCCTGTATGTCCATGCTTCTAGGGGAGAGAATGGGCTCAACCCAGACTGGCCTCTCCTAGTGCTCTGTACAAAAGACAAAGGGTTCCCCGCAGGCACAACCAATATCACCAAAGAAACAGTCATCAAGAATGAGCACCTCTTTGCTACGTATACGGGACTCTTCACAGAAAAATGTTGGATGGCACAACCATTTCATACATTCCCACACATCAACGAGTCAATACCATTCTTTGCTACCACAGGGATCTCAGACATACTAAGAGCCAAAATCTATACAAATTCCTAAAACATAAAGCCTGGTGGCCAACCCTACACCGCAATGTCCAGGAAGTGCTAGAACAGTGTGAGGTCTGCAAAAAGTTTTCCAAAAGCAAAACTCCGCCTAAGTCTGTACTCCCCATTTAAACCCAACTACCGTTCAAGGTATGGGCTTTTGACATTGTGGGCCCCATGCCAGGAAAACACAACAACAAAAAATACATCATCACAGCCATTGATTTTGCGACAAGGTGGTCAGTAGCCCAAGCGGTGAAAACGCACACCGGTAACAACGTCCAACAATTCACTGGCAAGGAAATAATCAGCAGGGTTGGAAAGCCAGAACTCCTGATAACCGATGGGGGCAACAAATTGACCTCCAAAGACACCAATGTGTACCTCATCAAGAATGGGGTCAAACACACTGTCACAACACCATACCATCCACAGGCCAATAGACGTGTAGAGCGGCTTAATGGTAGCCTTGTGCAAGCCCTAGCCAAACTCACCGCCGGGAGACCTGAAGACTGGTATAAGCAGCTACCAACTGCGTTACTTGTGTGCCAAACCCAAGTGAACAGATCCACCGGGAAAAGCCCGTTTGAACTGGTATATGGCACACAGCCAAATATCATTCAAGCATTGACAGGACCCAAACTGGAAATTCCAAGTCAAGTCCCCCCTCGCTCAGATCCTCAAGTAATAGAGGCCAACAGCAAACAAGCAGCCAAAGAAAAGGAACACTTACAAAAGACCTTTGTTCCCATCTGCCAGAGACATGAAGTTGGGGACAAAGTCTGGGTCATGAATGTTGACAAAAGCAAACTACAACCCAAAAAAAGTAGGGCCAGCAATCATTCTAAAGGTAAACGACAATAACACTTACCTTGTGCAAGGGCTCAGGAAACGCAAGCAAGACAAGACCTTACACCACAACCGCCTACAACCCTGCAAAGCAAGACAGAAACAACGAGAAACCGCCCTGCCCGCCACTGAACAACAACTGGTGCAATATGGCGCCTGGGCTCTTGACAACCTCCCTGACAACCTGCCTCCAGAGGAGACCAACCTTCAGCCGGGGGGGGTGTCAAAACCGCAGGCTCGACCCGCCAGCAAGGTTCCAACCAAGCAGGTTTGTGACCCGCAATCCAATTACCTGGTCACTTGAAGCCAGACTAGGAAGTCAACTTGAATTACCAAATCCATCAACATGAACAGACAATGATCCTATACGGTGGATACCTTGATTTGGCACTTGACTCACTAACAAGATCAAGCCACCCCCCTCTTCCATCCAGCTGTGTGATCACCAATCATGTTCCTGCTATCCATTGATTCACAATAGCTATATAATCACTATCTCACAATAAAGCTTATTATCTATCTCCTAAATATTTTCCCCGTGTAACTCTGCTAAAACAGCACAGTTACAACAAGAGCACTAAATGCAAGTACAGTAAAAAATAAATACCCACTTCCCCTCATAGAAGACCTATTTGCAAGACTCTCCAGAGCAAAAAAAATTCTCAAAAATTGACCTCACATCTGGTTATAACCAAGTTAAAGTTAAAGAGAAAGACATACCAAAGACCGTGTTCTTCACACAATTTGGGTCGTTTGAATGTAAAGTAATGAATTTCGGGATGACAAACTCCCCAGCAACATTTGTCAGCATGATGAACCAGGCACTAGACGGACTCTTGAACACATTATGTTACCTCAACAACATCATCATATTTTCAAAAACAAAAGAGGAACACCTCACACATGTCCGCAAGACACTCAATTGACTTGAAAAGCACAAACTATACACTAAGCCTAGTAAGCGCCAATTTATGGAAAAGGAACTCCTGTTCTTGGGTCACATTGTCTCTGACGGCGGCATCAAAGCAGACCCAGATAAAATAAAAGCCATAAATAACATGCAACGCCCCACCTCTGTGAAACAAGTAAGATGCTTTCTCAGTATGGTAGCTTACCTAAGGAAATACATCAAAGACTGCGGAAAACTCACCACACCAATCAATGACCTAACCAAAGGTAATGCCAAAAAGAAATTCATCTGGACTCCAGAATGTAACAAGAATTTCCAACTATTAAAACAAGCTTTGATTGAAGCACCAATCTTGCAATACCCTAATAACAACGGGTGCTATGAGCTTGAGTCAGACACTAGTAACACCGCCATTGGCGCAGTCCTACGCATCCACCAGCCAGGGTAGCAAGATTTCCTGCCAGTATGTTACAAAAGCAGAAAACTAACAAACACTGAGCAAAGGTACCCAATACACAATAAAAAATTGCTAGCAATATATCACACATGCAAGAAATGGAGATGTTATCTCAAAGGACACTTAAACGTCCAAGTGCTAACTGACCACAAATCCTTAATCTATTTCAAAACTCAGTATGCACTCGCGCGGCGCCAAGCCAAATGGATGTCCAGGTTAAGCTGTTTCAGCAAGGACATCCAATACAAAAAGGGGCAGAGCTGGTCACAGCTGATGCTCTCTCTAGGCTATGCCAGCCAAGAGAGGATCACCCTGACCACCTGGACCCTGACTGGACCAACCTATACAACACTGAGTACAAGACAAAAGGAAAGGATCCCTCCACACACCAACTAACCCATGATACGCTAGTAAGGAATGAAAAACATTTCCACATATCAAATGGCACAGTATATCAAATCATCAAGGATATACACATTCCATACATTCCACTTGCACAAAGAGTTGACACTATACTAAGACACCACCGTCTGCTAGGACACACAAAGGCTAACAACCTATATCTCACATTAAAGGAGATAGTATGGTGGCCCAACCTGAAGCAAGACATAATCAATGTTCTAAATAAGTGCACAGTGTGTGAAAAATATGCCAGCACCAAGGCACCACAGCCAACAGTCAACCCAGTACCTGACCCTGAACCATTTAAGGTTTGGGGACTGAACGTAGTGGGACCCTTCCTGGAAACCAAAATGAATCAACGTTTCCTAAAGTAGCCATTGACTTTGCCACACATTGGCCCATCTGCTGGGCAACAAAAGATCACAAGGCAGAAACAATAAATAGATTCATCAATAAAGCAATCATAGCAGACTACGGCACTCCAGACTACATCATAACAGATGGAGCAAAAGAGCTAACAGGCCACGTAGTAAACAACAATCTAAAAACAAAGAACATCAAACACTCCACAACCTCGCCCTACAGGCCACAGGCCAACGGCAGAGTTGAACGCCTCAACAGCAGCCTTATCAGAACCCTGGAGAAAATAATGGATGGCAAAGCCAAAGACACATGGCCGCTATACGTAAAACATGCATTACTAGTATCCCAGGTTTGTACCAATCAAGGGACAGACTATTCACTGTTTGAACTAACATACGGGTACAAGCCAGAAATAGTCACCTGCAACAATCAACCATATGCAACAATCCCCCCCGGGGAAACCTCCCACAGTAGAACAGAAACCAGCTCTACAACACATACGCCTCAAAGCCAAACTGGCAGAAACAAAGAGACTCAAAACCCAAAAGGTAACCTCAACAGATGACCCACTCCCCATCAACTCCCCCATCTGGGTCCTAGCTGGGAACAGAAAGAAGCTAGACTCAGTACACAGGGGACCAGGAGGAATCATCAGATACCAACCAGACAGGAACACCTACCTGGTTAAGTTCCAGGGTGCCAAAGAGCCCATCACCAAAAAGTATCACAGATCTTGCCTCCGCCCTAGCAAAGGAGAACACTTGACCCAGTTGGTGCCTACTAGTAAACAACTCCAGGAACATCAGCGGCAGCTGTCAAGACAAAGCCCCCTCCTGATGTACCCGAGTAACCCCTTAAGGGAGGGGTGTGTCAAGAGTCTGGATGTATGAGTATTCTGGCTATCACCATCACACCTAACATCCAGTCATTGCCCAATTTGGTGCCTTTCCAATATATCATTTGACATACTGGAAATGGCAACAAACCAATATCACATGACTGTCCAGGTATCTAGCAACTTGAACGCATCCAGCACATGACCAGCCCCTGGGTTTGATCCAACTAAAATCCCTGCCACAGCTAAAGCTATATAAGTCTAAAGTATTATCCAATAAAATATACTTCTTCTCTCCCTAATTTTATATTCAAAGCTTTCCCAAAAGGCGCTCCTTATCAGGGGTATAATTGGATTTTAAGCTTAAGGTGGTGTGACTTGATCCAACCAACTTTGAAGGGTCAAGTATGGGTGGGGGGACAGTGTGTGGTGGATGATGGTGTGACTGGGCTACCTTAACTGCAAAGGGGAGGTGAGGACTTCAAAATGAAAGGTTGGAGGGGTTGAACCCCAAGCCCCTGGCAGCTGGGTGGTTGATTGATTGATTGATGTTGATAGTTTAAATGGTGTGCCCTGATTGAATAGCCAAACTTGATAGCCACCTAGCTCCATTGAGGCTTGGGCCAACTAAACCCATCAAGTTTGCCAGGCTGATGTTGTAGATAGATGAGGTTGAGAATTGAAGTGGTGTTTAAGATCAGGGTTTCTGATATGGCTGAAGACCCTGAAACAGATCAACCAATCTCCTGTTAAACTGCACTTGGATACTTCATATTGGCATCTTTTGGGAAACACTAAACCATTGTTGATGGGTAACAATTTGTTTTTAAGCTAAATTTGGCTCCATCTGAATAAGATATCGAGGTAACCTATGATGGGGGAGTGAGAAGATAATACTTTCATTAAACAGGTTTGACTTTTGAGATGAGATATTGTGGCTTGATCCTACTGAAGTTTAGAGATCTGTTATGAGCAGGGAAGGTGGTGTGGCTGGACTATTGTTTGCCAGGGGAGGAAAAGGATATTTCAAATTGGAAGTTAGAGATGCACTATTTTGACAATATTTACTAAAATTATTTATTGGGTTTTAAAGCAAGATGGATTGCAGAATGAATTGTATAAAATTTATTTAAAGTGGAGAGAGAGAAAAGTAGTTCAATTATTATACATTCAATTAAGGTATTTACATTTAGATCAGACAGCTAGATATTGATGACAGTTATATTTATAAGTGATCCTACATTTATGAGAAATTCATTAGCTTTAGTAATAGATTGCCTAATTATCAATTCCCAGCAAACTATATGTTGATATTACGATTAAGCATATGGAACTAATAAACTAGTAGTGTTTAGATAGAAAAAATGATAATCACATATATTATAGTAGAAAGTGATATTTAATAGGTTATGGGTTTATTTCTATTTTAATTACTATAAACATCAGAATTAATATGCATCCTCATGGTATTAGGACGGCATTTCCTATATTTATATTTTGTATTCATCATACTATTTATAGTAATAAATAGATATTTCTTAGTTTTGGTAAAGATGGACGACCCGCTTAAATACCGGGCCGCGATAAACCTCAAACTCGATTTGTGGTGGTTTTTAGTTTCGTAAATCCGTTTCGAGCCCGTATCTTGCTCCTTGGAGGCTGGTGATTGGCGGGAAATATCGGGATGATCTGATGCTCTCGGTCTAGAAATTTCAAATCTGATGGAGCTTCAACTGAGCAAGCCTTGAACCCTTGGAGGGTCTGCTGGATTCGAATCCACACTAAATATCGAATAATCCAACCTGCCACAAAGGCTGATCTTTCATCCCTAAACTCTCTCCTTGGGCACCACGGTTTTAATCTCATCGATTCAAAAAGTGATAATTAGTTTAGTATTTTTATAGAAGCACTGGAAATCATGGAGCCCTACCTCTCCCAGAATATACAGCTTTTGCTGGTTTGAATATTTGACGTTAAAAGCATCATTGATACCAGCTATAATCATGGATTAGCAAAAATTTTGAGATGGTTTTTGGTCCAAAGTTTAAGCTTTCATACCGGCTCGATGTCCAATCCTTTGCCCAGTATTCCAGTGCAGCGCTAGCGGAAGGATGTTATGAGCTCAAACAATTAAAAAAATAAATAATCTAGATGATCTCTTAAAGTAATTTTCAATATTATCTTTCATAAATTGACTTGTTTCTTATACTATGGCAAAGGGAGGAGCTTAAAATCACCTTTAACTTATAATTATTTGTTGTTTGAATGCAAATATACATGTTGCAAACAGATATGGCTCACGATATACACCTTTTTGTTTCGATGGCGTGATATTCTGGTTGATAATTTGTTAAAATACAAGTAAAAATCAGGTACCGACGGAGCACGTCAATGATCTTGCATCTGGTCTGGGCTAAAAGCTTAGCCTAGTTGATTTTGACATCAACTGTATTACAGTTCATGTCAAATTTTAGATCCCATCACCACTCTATCATATCAACATTGTGGATCATACTCCAGATGTGCAACTAGGTGGTGAAATCGACTCCCTGGTAGTCAACACTTTGTCGAGAACCAGGGAGTTGAGTGCTGCATATGTGAATCTATTAGTATTTTTGGCTTAACTGATTTTAAGCTAATTTTTTACTAGTAATATAGGGGTTTGAAACCAAAAACCGAGATTAAATTTACTTGAATTCAACTCCGTTTAATAAGTTGGTTAGCTAAAAGATCAATTTAAGGGGCAATTTATAAGTAAATTTACTAATAAAAATGAAAAGCCTGTGTTTGACACTTTTTAAGCCAAATCCTAATTTTATTAATAAAACACATATACACTTATATAAAATTTATTATTTGCTATTATATATTTATTATTAGTGTCCATAGTTATTGATTAAGCTCCCAAGCACCACTATACTGGATTTAGTGGTCTAAACATTAATCAAATACCCCACCTGTTTTACATTATGCCATTTCCAGATTTGTAGATTAGGTGGTGCCACATAAATTAAGCCCAATTTATTAGTATATTTCATGTGCAATTTATAAAAAACAGAAACTTGACTCCCCCTCTGTTTGACACTATCCACTCACCACATGATTGGTTTTGGATTTAACTAATCAAAGGCTCAGAATTAAGGCTAAATTAATCAGGGTCACACTATGGGTGCCAGTTGACACCCACCAAGTTGATACCTTATCAGGGTGTAAGGGCCCACTTAACAGCGCCCGGTACGGGGTTCAAACCCCCACACCAGGCTGCCAAGAAAAAGTGCGGGCAGCCACAAAAGCCCGCTAGGGGTGTCAGGAATCTTTCTGATAATATTCATGTCATCAATGAATTGAAGGCATCATCTATGGTGGAGTATGGCAGCCCAGTTCTAGTAGAAACTATTAGAAATGAAGGATTAGTGTGTAATAATTGTTCTGTATTACCTATTAGTCAGATTCCAGTGAATTTTAATTGTTCATTTATGACAGGGATGGGAATCAAACCCACACCCTCTTTGGACTTAGTCACTGGGCTAGGAATAGATTTTAATGAAAATAATCAACCAGGCCAATCCTTACCTTTTGAATTAGTTTATAGCCAATCAAACATTTATAAATCCACTTCAAACTCAGTTTTAAACACTGAAGGTGACGTTCCTATAATAATTGACGCTGTTTTCTTAATTTCTGGTACTGAAAACTCTAGTTCTGTTGTCTCTCCTTCTCCAGTTCCCCAGCCACCAGGTGGGGAAAACTAAGGCTTTCCTAGTGCTTGGAATGCTTGATAAGCAAATGATTACAGCTAAAATTCCTATTTTTGTTGCTGAGGTCATGTTCATGCTGATTCTATAACAAAAGCTTTAGCTTAAGTTCCTGTTGCCCCAAATCCCCCAGATTCATCTCCAAATTTCCTGATCCCCTTTATTTTTTATCCAAACTATTTTCTCACTACCATGCTATATAGGGCTGGTAAGTTATATTTTAATAATTTTTCAATCAATAAAGTCTTCATTCACCCAAAGTGAATTACTGTTTATGTTGTAACCATGCTGTTTTAGCAGAGTTACAAGGGGAAAAGATATGTAGAGCTAGATAATATTCTTTATTGGGAGATATGTATTATATAGTCATTGTGAATTGTGGATAACAGAAACATGATAACGTTGATCACATGGTGGGATAGCAAAGGGGTGACTTGATACTGGTAATGAGTCAAGCGCCAAAACAAGGTATCCACTGTAGGGGTCATCATTTGTTCATGTTCTTAAATTTGGAAATTTGAGTTGACTTCCTAGTTTGGCTTCAAGTGACTGGATAATTGGATTGCAGGTCACAAACCTGCTTACTTGGAACCTTGCTGGTGGGTCAAGCATGCTGTTTTGACATTTATTTTAGTTTGACTTAACCCTTTTAAATGCTAACTATGAGATTACCCAAGACTTTCATTTTGGAGTCCCTTGGATATAAATGGCTTTTCTGGATGATCTTGTTGCAAGCTGTCAAGGCCAGTATTTTGCTGGGTACACAAGCTGACTCTAGTACCTCCCCCAAAGCCTGTTTCTTGGATAACTCCTGGCATCAAGTAATACCAGGAGTCTGGTATAATGCAACCCCCTTGTTCCACAATCCTCCCAAAAGGAAAAACCTCAGGACTATCAGTATTCCAAGAAGCCCGTTAAACCCCAGGTCTTCTGTCTGTTGGCGGCAGCCTTCCTCCTAAGCTATTTAGGGGTGTACTTCTTCCTAGGTTGCTTCAATCTGCTTTTGGGCCATTAACACCTGTTCAGAGAGATATTTCACCTTGGAATGGTGTCTCTGCCTGTGAGATCTCTTGTGACTGGTCTAAATCTCTCTGCAATCATTCACCATCTCAGAAGATTACTTCCAAGTGGGTGGGTTCCTGACAGGGGGATTCAAACTGTCAGGGCCCAAAAAGCCCTGGACAATCAGCTGGCCTTCCTAGAGGCAAAAAACCCCAAAGCTTGGGAACCCCTACCAAGTATCACCTAGAGTGATAAAACCCCCCTTTCAACTAACAAATGGCCCAGGATACAAGAGGCACACAAGTCTCAAATCCCTGGCTTTGATTCCAGTAACAATTTGGGACTCTCAACTATCAGGAAATGGTACATTGGAAGCACAATTGTTCAATTGCGCAATTGTGTGCTCAATTGCTTGCGGGATCTATAAATAACTGTGGCACCTTGGCATGTTGCAGTTCAAGAAAGGTTCATGTTATACCAACCAATGAGCACCCAACTCCTAGCCCAAGTACACAAGTTCCAGTGAAAATTTTAAGTTCAACTGGAATTGATGCCATCAGTTCTCTGGTGGCACAAAAGGCCACAAAATTACCAGTAAGTATAAGTAGTGAGGAGGAGATGTCCTCCTTACTGTTGACATCTTAATAAAGCAAGTTTATGCCCAGAAATTATTATCTTATTGCAGGAATTGTCTATTTTTGCTCCAATTTAATTATTCTCTTTGCATCTATTTGGGAATCCACAACACAATATAAACTTGACTATCCATATCCTCCTGGTTATACTCCTGCTACCTCAGTCAATCCACCCCGCGCTCTTGACCTGGAGTATTACCACCCTCATCATCTGGATCTCCCACCTACTATGAAGGAGATTCCTGCTGCTCCCCCTCACCCAATGCGCCTCCTGCCCAGGACTTAAGTAAGTTGGGGTTTGTCTACATCACAGTATTGGGGCTGGCCAACCAGGCTGTGCCCCATACTGAAAGTTGGCTCCCCCTAGCTACTGCAGTCAACTACCTGGTCCAAATTGCGCCTATTGTGTACACGGCCTTCCAGACCTGGCCTGCCTCCCTGTGGGAGTCCAGTTGGACTCTGGTATGGGCCATGAAAAAACCCCCTAACCACCCATCAGGGCGGGCATGGGGTGGTTCAAACTGCCCTGGTCTATTTGGGCAGTTTGAACTGCCTCCAGGACGGGTCCCAACCTGGGGCCATTATTAATACTGGCCTGGGTGAGCTTGCAGCTCCCAATAGCATTGGGGCACCCAGTCCTAATGCTACAATTAGGCTGGGATCACTCAATGTTGCTCTCAATCAGATCTTCTTCAGAATGTAACCATTAGATCTGCCTCAATAATGTTTCCTGTTTCTTCTGCTCCAAATCCCACCAATTGCACTGAGGTACTAGTGAATAATCTTGCAGCCACTGGGGTTGCTGTTAAAACAGCCAATAAATTAGTTGTGAACAGCACCTCAGTTGATCTGAAAGACTCAGAAATTCCTGCATTTAAACCCAAACCCAAGGAAGAAATTGTGTCATCACTCAACCAAACAAAATCTCAGAATGAAGATACCAGCCAGTTATCTGCCAGTTGCCAACAGAATTACCTTATCAGACCAAGTCACCCAAATCCAATTCTCACTTTCCAAACTACATTTCACTACTTCCCAGAAGCCAGTACCCAAGAGTTGGGACACCAAAAGCTCACAATGAGTAGGAAGTAGTATGTTCCAAGGTAGACCAGATGAATGGTATAAAAACCACTTTGTCATACTTAAATCAAGTTCAGACAACATCAAATAAAGTGAATGAATCTAGCAGTTTTGTTTTCTTTATTAGGATTTTAATTTATACACCACTTGAGCAGAAGCCAGACTAAAAGACTAGAGTACCACCCTAGACCTACACTAATGGACTAACAGCTAGGTCCAGACCCTGGAATGGCTGATATTCCATATGACTCCCCTGCTCCACCCCTTCCACAGCCCTACAATCACAATAAAGCTAGGATGGTCATTCTGACCATCCTCAGTATGGCTGAAGTTGTCATCCCCAACCTTGGTGCCTACTGCCCCTTAGCTGCAGGATTGCTTTAACTAACCCATTCTGCTCCTTTTCTCTATTGGACCCTTGAGACACATTAACCTGATGGCTTGACCTCCCCTTCAGCACCTTGTTATATGACCACTGCTGGCCATGACAATTTGGAATTCAAAAACTGTTATTGAAAATTGTCAGAAAATTGCGGACCATGGTATTTTATCATCAGCCAGATGATATCCTAAGTCTTCTAACATTAGGAAAGTACAGAGAACCTGTGACTTTGGCGTAACCTTTGGCCCAGAATATTTTGTTGTCATCAGAAGTAGCAAGTCTGACAGGGCCCAAGGCCCAAAGGATTTGGGACGGCTCTTTCTACTTCTGGATATAGGTTCATAAGTTGTTGTCTCTATATTTTACTATAGGGTTTAATACTGTATGGCAACAGTATGATCTTTGCTCTCCACTTAATTGGAATAAAACTAGGGAAAGGATTTGAAATATCAACTCTTTATTAGACAACTGATATTGAGGCTGGGCCAGCCCCTGCGTTTATCTGGGTTATCTTGGACCCAACCTTGGGTGTGTGTGGTTTGTGACAGAAGCTTGCTTGACAGCTTCCATAGCTTAGTATCCTTTCTGAGGCTGTGCAGCTATACCTCAATATGAGCAGAGTAGCTGTGAACCTGGACCACGTTCCAGGTGGCTAGCTAGAGGGACCAGCTACTAGTTGGTGGAGATGATTATTCCTCAATCAGAGCTACTCTAATACAATAGACTAAAAGCCTTTTATCTTAGAGTATTTGGCTTGACAGCCCAGTCTATTTTGGGCTCTTCTAGAAGTTTTTCAGATGATGGCCCATATGATGGCCCTTATTCTAGAATGTAATTAAAGTTTAGAATAGTAATTATATATGGGAAGCATGTTTGAGGTGGTTGTTGAGGTGAACTAATTAATTACACAATATGTGCATGTTTCACTATTAATTAGGAATACATGAAATTGTTAATGCCAGGACATGATTTGGTTGGTGCAATACATCAATTCAAAAATGCCAGATCAAAAGACAGTATCTCAAAATTTTTTTGGGATGGCGTTGGGATTTACATCAGCAAAATTAAAAAAGCTTAATAAAAATTAT